>JAZKJV010009578.1:0-378414 GCA_037367405.1 Ottelia alismoides | reverse complement strand
CCAAACACACAAACACAAAATCGGATTATCCACCATTAGATAACCCACGAACCAAACACACCCTTAGAATCAATACATGTATTACTATTTCAATATTCCCGCAGTTTAGAATAAACCTATTCAAAAGCCCTATTAGCATATGAGGGGCGCTACTAAGACCCCCCGTTCGTATCCCGCCCTTATTGACCAGAGGACATAGCGGCTCAGTCACCACAGTCCGGCGTCTCGATTGGGGGCGCGCGACTTCTCTGAACCAACCCTCGTCCCATCTCCCTCCCCTCTTCCCAGTCACCCATTTCTTCTCATTGCTACGCCTAAAATCCCATACAATCAGTACGTTCAAACACCGAAGCCCAAGTAATCACTGCAAGTCTACGTCAGAGTTGCAGCGGGATGACACCTACTGCAGTCTTATCCCTTGGAATTTGTTGACTTGGGTCTTTGGTTGGTGTTCCCTTCTGCGTGGGTCTCCATATGTCCATATTCATGTCTACCCTATTTATACAAACCAGGCCCCCATTGCCATATCGGTGCAGTGTGACTAGGGACACATCCAGCCGGATCATAGAGATTCAGAAAACTGGACTCGTGCGATGGCCGCATCACCGCCTGCACGTACCGGCCGCGAGAGGCAGAGATACAGTGGTCATTTCCGTCTGGTGGCCGGGTACCCATTTCTTGCTTCTTAGTTTGTTCAGTTTAGATGTAATCAATCAAAAGTTTGATTCCATCTGGATTAATTGTTGGCCTTAAGATCAGATAGACGTGATTTCTGATAAACATCACTAAGAAGTGAGTTCTTTGGGGGTGGATAATGCATGCACGTGTGATTTCATGCAGATGCATACCTTACAAGCTAACGCAAATCGACGAGGCCGACTGTGGTCAGGATCTGAAAAGTAGGTTGCAGGTGTTAATGATCTCTTCTCCGGATCGGCAGGATTTAGTCTTCCCCAAGGTCTTGATGCATACATATATCCATTTAGCTCGCTTATTATTAAATTTCGGGTTGTGCGTAATTTGCTAAATTCTTCTGCTAAATTAAATAATTATACAGGGTGGATGGGAGAATGACGAGACAGAGGTTGAAGCTGCACAGCGAGAAGCATTGGAAGAGGCTGGAGTACGAGGAAAGATTAAGGTTTACTCTAATCACATGCCTGTGTACTTCTTCAAATGGATCGTCTGCTGTAGCTCCTGCTTCAGCAGACCCTGCAGTAGGAGCTACAGCCGCTCGATCTTAATCGAGTGTTTTGCACGGATTCGCACGGTACGGACTCACAATAAGTGTGAATCCGTACAAACCGCTCGATCAAGATCGATCGGCTCTTACCCCTATTGCAAAATCTGCTGCAGCAGAGGCTACAACAGACAATCCACTCTCGTGTATTTCTCGTGTTTAGAGTATTTGGCTTTAGTTGTAATATATTATGTATATTAGTAGGGGTGTAATGGTTACAGATATATCCATTTTATATACAAATTTTGACATCCGCATCCGTTTAAAATGGATACGGATATAGATATCATTTGGAAATCCGCAAACATCCGTATCTGTATCTATATCCGTTTTCGTATATAAATATAGTCATAGATTTATTTTTAATCCTATATAACATAATTCTATACATCCTTTTACCATATTTGTATAATTTTTATGATACAAACTCATTTAATAAATTTATAACATGTGTTTTCCATCCAATTCGTATATATTTAAGTCTATTCTCTATAGTATTTCTAACATTACTCGTATGCGATCAATATCCGTTTTACATCCTATCCGTTTTTTAAAGATACGGTAAGATAGTTTTAATATCCGTCAATGTCCATATCCACACCCGCATCCGTATTCATATTCAAAAACGGATAAGAATACAGTAATATCTATATCCGTATCTGTATCCGTCCGTTTACATCCCTATATATTAGACATTGATACAACTAGGATGGTTCAGAGATACGAACACTTATTGCTGGACATTGCAGGGTCTATTGGGAGTTTGGGAGTTGAAAAGCAAGAGCAAACAGAACGACCCGAGTAACATAGGATCATGCAGAGGTTCCATATTTGCAATGGAGGTGGAGGAAGAGCTCCTTTCCTGGCCAGAGCAGGCTCTCCATCAAAGGAGATGGGTAAGTGACCATCCAACATGTATATTTTCATTTTAGGGTTTGCAAATGGTTGGATGCTGGAGAAGATGTACATGGTGTGTGTGTTGAATGGCATGGTTAAATCAAAAACATGCAGTTCTTGTGGCCTTTATTTTATTTAAGAGCTAACTGTGTGTATTACGTACAGGTGCCATTCAAGGAGGCAAAGAGGTATTGCCGATACATGTGGATGTGCGAAGCTCTTGATCAGTTCCTCGTATTTGTCTGCAATGATAATCCATCCCCAAGCATAGAGTCTCCCATATCTCCTCTCAGCACCACCTTGCTCGACTCTAGAAGTAACTGCTGCCGACCAATTGATTTCTTTGGACAGATTTTGATCCAATCGTCGGTCTGATCACAATCACGTTCTTTGATCTCACTGCTTATGGCTTAGTCAGAAAATAATAATCTTCAGTTTTTTTCTTCTATGAGGCAATGCCAACATTCTTAATAACAGATATGCCACTTTGTTTTTTTGTTGTAATAACACCATTCTAACGTATGAAGGAATGAGAAGTTGACCACATGTATTGCATAATATGTCTGTCATATATAATGGGTTGCATGATCTAGATCGACTTGCAGATGTAATAATGAGTACAATTAGGGTTCTCGTTCATTACAAAGTTGATTTTGTAAGTAATAGTCAGTTGAAAATAACTTGGGATGCAATTCAGATTGAGATTTACAGATACTACAAGCGATGGAAACTCCACTGCCTTTTGATTATCAATGGCTGGCGGTAACGATCGTTGGTTGCACAATCGGCCATTAAAATAGCTAAAATTTGTACTGACAAATGCTGCAAATGCTAAAGAACATAGTAGTGAAAAGTCCTCAGACGAAAAGTTGTTAGATGATGCAGACCAAGTCAGAAAGTTTTGAATTTTTACAATTAGTTAGATCTTCAGCAAGAAAGTGATGGCGGTGTCTTGTACTGATCGTTTTCTAAGCTAAACTTCAAAAACATTCTACGATTACCAAAATTTTAGCAACATTTTTTTTGTTAGAATGGAAGCAGGTTTATCTGAGGGTAGTTTCTCTCCATATCCATGGAGATATATAGAGCTATTCTTCATTTTAGTCCAAAACGTACCCGCCCATTGTGAAGATTTATAACCTATGCAGTCTTGACAATAAACGGTCAATATCTTCATCATCTCCCACTTTGACCAACATGGACATGTTATCTACACTCACTATTCATGAGATGTCTAATCTCATAAAGAATAACACAATGCTCATTCTTCACAAAATAGTTATAGAGAGTTTGATGACTAGCCGATCATCGTCCAACCATAACCCAAGTAAGGTGGTATTCATGAATCCCGTCAAACCAACAAGTTTGACATAAATTCTTGCATGTATTTCTTTTGTCATGGATTATACAAGCATAACTTCTCTAGGTATATATCTTACCTTAATTTCTTAGTTTTCCACTATTTTGTTTATATTGATATATAGATGTCAATGTGTTTCCCTTTGGAACTTTTTGCCACACCATTAATCAAAATTATGATTGTTTGATTATCGCAGAATATTTTAGTTGGTTTTTTTCTGAAATAAAGCGAGGGTGACATCCCGAGATGGGATTCACCGCCTCACGGAAAAATTATTAGAATAACATATGTAGAGTACATCATCTGGATGCCCAGAAACGATACAACGAGTTACAGTGGGCGAGAACGTTCTCTGGATGAAACCTTTGATTTTTGAAAATGAGATCGTTCCTTCCCCCCCAAATAGCCCAAAGAACTGCAAAAGGCAATGCGCAGTCATCAGAAGAGTTGCCCCCTACCGATCTTACCGACCTCCAGAAGTCAGTGACTCCCCCTGTCGAAGTCCACGATGTCTCTACCTCCTTCCACACCTGCTCAGACGTCGGACATTTGAAGAATAAATGATCTGAATCTTCCACCTGCTCTTCGCATCTGTCGCACTGAGTATCTGGAATACCAAATATCCTTCCCCTCCTTGCTTTGTCGCACAACCTACCCCTTCTCAAGCACCATAGGAAGATCTTGACCCTACACGGGATCTTACTAGCCCAAATAATCTTTATATCCTTGCATAGATCTGCATCCAGGGGCGTCGTGTTACAATTAAACTCCATGTATGCCTTCTTTGTCGAGAATCTGCCTCCATCCCACTCGATATTTTAATTGGTTTTTTGTCAATCCGAGAGTTGAGTTCTCTAAGAAATCTTTAATTCAGACTGCTTATAAAAGCCATTCTGTACACATGATATATTCAACTTCTTATCTATATCTTGACAAACAACCTTGTTTCTTGCACCTCCAAACAAACAATTGTAACACGACACAAGGATAAATAGCCGGACATATATTTTTTTCTCACTCACATTCCCTAAAATATCTGCTACTCACATTCCCTACAATATATGCTTTGGAGTACCTGACCATCTGAGGCTAAGAGTAACATTTAAGTATCTCAAAATTATTTTGTAGCTTCCAAATGTTCTTATTTAGATTGCTTTTGTATCTACTTATTAAACTAATTGTAAACACTTAAGTCAAGTTTGGTGTATAACATTACATACATCAAACTTCCCACAGCCTGGGCATATGATACATTCAACGATTTATGACCTTAGCTCGACATTATTTGTTACTTAATAGTTTTCATGTATCCATTGGTGTGAGAGAAAGAATGATGCCCTGCATTTCAAATCTCTTTGAAGCTGTATGCACATATTTTATTGATCTAAGCTCAATGTTCTTGAGTTTATGTCTTTAGTGATATGAAAATCCAATAACATATGATTCTTCTCCCTTTTTCTTCATCTCAAATTCATCATTGAGTTTATATATTGTATCGTTAAGAATATATAATCATTTCTGATGAGCAAAATTCTCCTATACTTTACCTTTGCTAGTTCCTTAGCAAACACTTATTCTATAAATAAGTGCAAGAAAAAGGAAAAGGAAAAATAAAAGAATTTAGAACATGCCTGTTTCTTTAAACAGAATCTCTCTTAGGGCAAAATTTAGAACTTGGAGTAGGCCTTTGGATTATTAGTGTGTCGGGACTCTATGAGTTAGGATTTAAGCCTCGACAGTCCTCAAGTTCTATAAATCTTATCCCGATTCACCTCAACAGCCAGCTCAGATCCTCTCTGACATCACACAAACTTTTTGGCTTTGAAAGCAATTTGTATTGTGTGTGAAGGGTTTTAGCTCTTCCTACTTAGAGAAGCGAAGCAACCGTCCATCCCAGTAAAACACTCTCATTAGGCCCTCATTAGCTACTCAATCCTCGAGGAGGGGGGTATTTCCTTCTAAGGCCAGGTCGTGTTGTGTCCACAATCGAGTAGAAAGAGAAAAAGAAGAATGGGAAGATAATTGGAGTCTGATTAGAGTAATCACATCTCCTTATGAAGCCTGACTAGTTTAGCCAAGTCTCCATTGAGAATGCACGCTTTTCTGAAGCTTGGACCAATATGGTCAAATTGTATTTGGTGTATTTGGCTTCTTTTTGGTAGAAATGATTGTTGCACTACATAGATCTTTTGTGCTACGACGGATATAGCATCTTTTCTTTCCATCCATTTTTTGTGATTTTAGAAAAATTGTGCCAGCAGATCCTTCCCTCATCTGAAGCTTTATTTCAACCCCAATCTCTCCCATCTTTAGATGTCAGAGCCATTAGACAAGGATGTAAACATACCACCAAAATGGATTTCCCTTCACAACCCATGCAAGTTGAGTTAAGTGTAGAGTGCATGAATTCAAAATTTGTTCAAATGAAGAAGAGTTAAATGGATGACATCAGATGTCCTACTTAGGCAAATTCAAGTTGAATTCCGAACATGGTCTTTTCGAACCTAAAGAATTAAGTCTAAAAGACCTGAAGAGTCTTGATTCCAGTTCCTAATAAAGTCCCTTTAGAATTAAGTGGATTAAGGCCTAAATCAAGCTCCATCTCTCAGACTTAGATCCATTCCGTTCAAGAATCAATTTTGTTCTGCAAAATGCAAAGGAAGGCAATAATTTTTTATGAAGTAATTTTTTAGCTTAAACTTTTAATGTGATTTTTAAAGAATTTCACAAATTTTTATTGAGTTTAAAAACTTTAAATTTTTAGGATAATTTTGAAAGAGTTAGTGGACTAATTCTATTTACATGAATTTTACAAGAATTTTGCACATTTTACAAAGGATTTTTACATATTTTATATATAAGATTATACAGATTTTATACAAGATTTTACAAGAATTTTACAAGTTTTTAATAATTAAGATTTTATGCATGTATTTTACAACATATTTTATATATAATTTTTAAGACATTTTTTTAAAAAATCATATTTACAGTTTTCTTCCAGCTTTTAGAAATCCAAAAAATATACACCCATACTTTTAGAGCCATATTATTAAAAATACAATAAAGTACGAGTTATGGCTTATAAAGTGTATACACACACACACACGACACCCCCTATACTTAGCATGAACTATGTCTTCATAATTACCAAAGAAGCAGCAAAGAAGATATAACTCGGTCTAAGTATAGATTGGTGAAAAGAATTCTATACAACAACGGCTCAAAAAGAATAATGAATAAAATAATAGAAGTCAATCATCCCCTCTATACTTAGGATCAAGTAATCCTAAGGATAGAAGACTCAAAATCGAAGATGGTCGAGGTCAGGAGGATGTACACAATCAACGACTCGGCTTGTCCTCCCCAATACTTAGGGTAAAATATCCCTAAGTATAGAGAAGAATATCAACAGTTGAGGGACAAGCGAGAGAGAAGACGATACAAAAACCAAAAACAATCAAAAGCGGCATGAGCGATATTACCCAATGGAGGTAATAGAACAGAACGATATGATCAACATAGTGTCACACCCCTTATACTTAGGATAAAATCCTAAGTATAACAGAAATCCTAAGCAAGATCTAGGGGTGTAAGACAAACAGAAGAAAAAAGAGAAGAAAATCAAAAAAAAATACGTAGTGAAAAGAAGGAATAAATCGACATGAACTGTACAAGCTTAAGAAAGCTGAAGGTTGGCCTTCTTACATGACCTAGGAACGATAGAATGTACAAGAGATATGTCTACCTTAGGGTCAACCTTAGAGATATCCATATCTGAATCAGAGGATTTCTGACCTGTGTCGACTGGTGAGGAGCAGCACAGATGGCCGAAAAGATGAACATAACTGACCTCTGAAAGATGCACCATGGTCTCTGAATCACTATCGTCATTGGCACTAAGATAAGCAGATGAAGACTCGTCCTCTAACATTGTATCCTCATCTCCGTGTGACTGAAGAGACATCAGTGTTGAATATGAAGTAGAAGTAAGAAAGAGATCAAACTCTACTGTGATCTGATCAATCTCCTTATCAATATAGCACTTATCTGAATCTACGTGAAAAGAGGGCTCAATAATCTTGCTGCTAGAAGGCTCGACCAAAGTATCTACAACTTAAACGGGTACGGCCTTTGGAGTACGTGCCACCAGCGGTATCGTCTAATTAACATAGCGAGCATGTGTTCTCGGATCACCAAAGGTTGTGCTCTCCAAGTTTTCCTCTCTGGAGAGGAAATCTCAGGTCTTAGTAGAGTTTGGAATGATATGAGCGTGTTTTATCTCAGTCGTAATCCCACGTCTTTGTATCTGATGTCCTAAAAGCACACTTGTCTGATGGGAGAGTCTCTATCGGCTTGAAGCTCGGCACTATACTGCTAGGGGGCAAAGTAACACTTTTTTCCATAATCAATAACGTCCTTGGTTGCATGGAGGATAGTCTGACCAAGAATAATGGCAACATCATGTAATGGTACTGAGGAATCAGAGTCTAAGGCAACAAATCCACAGTGAATTTTATGTTATGTACCATCATGACAATGTCATGAAGTATACCCTTTGACCTCTTGACCAATATGTCTAGAAACTGAATAATTATTCTGGCTCGCTTGAGAGGTACTAAATGAAATTTTTCGAGAAGATGGAAGGGTAAAATGTTCACTGATGATCCGCTATCTAACAAGGTGTGCTTGAACTCATGGTCTGAAATCTGACAAGCGATAAATGGTACTCCCATATCTTTCTTTTTCTTCTTTGGAGATGTGTGCTAGATGGCATAACAAGTGACAATGGTCAATATTTGTTTTTTAGAGCAATGGTCACACCTTTTCTTCATTCTCGATGTGGTATGTTGCTTCAGACATTTCTGAAGAAGAGGAATATGGACTAATTTCTCCGAAAGAGAGAGCTTGATCTGAATTCTGTCCAGCATCTCTTTCGTAAACTCTAACTCTTAGTTCTTTTTTAGATTTTCTAAATTTTCTCCCTTTCCTATATTCAGAGAATCTGGGAAACATATATACATCCTCCTCAATCATATGTACACTCAGAGGATCAGAAAAACTGGAGAAGAAAATCTTTTTGCTAAACGAGGACTAGCCCTATGAAGAACAGAAGATCGAGATCTAGCAGGAGAGCCATGAGTCTTGTTCTTCTTCTATTTCTAGTTTTTTTCTATTTTTTTTCCATTTTTTGTGATTTTTCTCCTTCGCTATAAGGAGAATCAGACTGGATATGGAATTTTGCGATGTTTCCTACTATATATTCTAGATGTCTCAACAACTGAAAGTCGTCTCTGATCATCATGAGAACTGAGAATACAAGTACTCATCAACTTAGAAGTCTGTTGCAACGTAGAATCTGATCCTCGCTTTGCTATGATATACTATCTTCTTATGAATCAAATGGACGAAATGATCGAATGCGGGGGCATCTATATCAGGATTCTCGAAGTAATGTCCCGCATCCATCTCGTCTTATTTTTATGGTCTTGATTTTTCTTGTTCAGCCTCGGCCTATTGATTGGGGTCGCAATGACCTTTGCTTATTCTTGACACTTAACCCTAGGCGGTAGGCCACTCATCAAAATGGCGCCGTTGCTGGGGAGCGCGACTCAGTAGTTGCTTTTTCAGACTTTTATTTATTTTTATCTCTAGTTGTATAATTGTTTTCTGACGCTCTCTCTGTTTCAATTTTAGTGCGAGGAACTGTATGAGGATGCTTTGGAGGAGACTCGTACCTGAGGAGGAAAAGAGAATAGTTATATTAGAGTAGATTAGTTTACTTTTTAGCAAACTTCTTATCATCATTGTTGTATTAACTTAAACTCTGGACACTCAGACTCACACTTGGCATATCGGGGACTGTTTCGCCGAGCACCGGTGTGCTCGGGGGACCTCATCGTGGTTTTTCACTGGAACCTTTGCTCGAATCTCTGCAGAACCACATCCCAGTCTGTCACCAAGAGAAGTCCCAAGTATGAAATCGGTAGCTTACCTAGTGGGCATCCCAACAAGTCCGTCATTCTGCCCCTATCTTCTTCCTCCATTCCAAAAGGGATCACAATCGACTTATACTTATTGATCGGAAGGCCCGATAGACTACTAAAAACCTCCACGATCTGAACTGCTCTTGTAGTCATATCGGTCGAACCTCCCAGAAAGAACACCGTATCATCCGCATATTGCAAGAACGGAATGGAGATTGACCCTCAACGAAACCCCTCACACCAGCCTTCAAAATGGAGCCAAAGGACTCCCTTGTCGGACACCCCTTTGAGGCTGTAAAAAGCCCCCCTCAGGCCTCCCGTTCACTAACACCGAGTAAGAGGAAGCCATGACACACCTCTTCATCCATTCGATCCACTGATCTGGGAATCCACGACGCCTCAGGGATACCCACAGAAAGCTCCACTTTACACAATCATAAGCCTTCATGTAGTCTATCTTCCAAATCATCCCCTTCTTTTTTTCACGCTTCCATTGAAGGAAAAGTTCTGATGCCATAATCATACCATCAGCCATCTGTCGACCGGGAATGAAAGCAGACTGACCTTGAAGAATCACCGAGTCAACGACACCCTTAAGCCTGTTCGCTAGAACCTTTGCAACAATTAAGTAAACGGCATTGGAAAGAGCAATCGGTCTATAGTCTTCCACTATCAACAGATGTTCGTTATTTGGGAGGAGGACTGATGATTCATGAATCTCCATTTCATCACCTTTATTTTATCATTTTGGCCTTAAAAACCCTAGCAAATGCATATAAATAGCATTAATTTGTACATAATAGCACCCATTATTTATTGTATTTATCGTATATAAAATAAGGTTTTTAATGCCAAAATTATAGAATAAAGAGAAGAAAAGGAAAAGGAATAAAATATTGCAAATATTTTATGACCCTAACCCCGAGACCAAGGCCAACATGGAATTGGTCGACAAGGAATAAAGTAGGGGGAGATAAGGGCCAGTGTACAATAAATATCTCATTTATTTATTCATTCATTTATGCATTTTTGACACCTATTTTGTACATACTTATTTATTCATCAAATAAAGAAACTTTGTACATGAAATTTGTAGATAATAATGTAAATAAAAATACAAAATTGAGTTTGTGTAAAAATAATACTCAGTGTACATTTTATACACAGAATAAAAAGTAAAAATCTCAACTTCACAGACCCATATCTTGCAAATAAAAACTCCAAATCACCCAAACTCACCTTTAATTGTATATAGCATTCCAAGAACTATTTAATAAAATTGGTTTCATAATTTTTGGAGTCCATCTGTGGAAGTTAGGTTTTTGGCCCTTCTTGTACATAATACCTGATTAAAATATTCATTTTATTCAATATGCATTAATTTTATAAATTCATATTTTTAGAATTTTGTAGATAATGTATATAATTTATGTACATATTGACATTAGAATAAAACCAACAATAATTTGTAAAATAAAACAAGCCTAGGTAATACCTAGGCAAAATACCTATGCTACCTATATGTACATAAATAAAAGGGATTTTTATTCTTTTATTCATTATTCATTTATATTTTTATAATAATGTATATATTATATATATCTTATTAAAAATACAAATCCAAAATAAAAACAAATAAAATTCATTAAATAAATAAAATGTATATAATATATAGGCAAAATACCTATAAGTATACCTACATATACATATACCTATTTATTTAAAAATGTAAATAAACTCCTAAAAATTAAATAAAAATATATTTATACTCATAAAAATAATTTATAAATTTATAAAATAAAAAATAAAATAATGAAATAAAATAAACAAAATAAAAATAAATATATATAAATATACTTATAAATACATTATTTTAATAAAACCGTAATAAAATACTTCAAAAAAATAAATAAAAATCATAAATAAATACTACATTAATTTATAAATATTTTTTATTTTATACAAAAAATCTAATTAATTCATTTATTACATTAAATAAATCAGTCAATTTCTTGTTGACGTGGACCAATCAGGTCCTGGCGTTTGTTGACCGCTCGGTCAACTGCGCCCCCAGGCGTCTGACTTGACGTGGACTATCTTGTCCCCCGATTTCAGCCATTTTTCCCGCTTGGCTCAGTGACCCATCACCCTCGAATCCTTCTGACAAATTATTCTCTGATCATCCATGATCCCCGCCGATCATTTAGATCCTTTACACATAGCTCGTATCGCCGGCTACAGCCCGGTCAATAAGGGTGCCCAGTTTGTGTATAAATAAGGAACCTTCGCCTCCTCTTCAATTTTGGTCAGCTTTCAGCCAATCCCTTCCCCGAAGTCGGTCCCGACGATGTTCCTTGTGACAGGAGGAGCTCGCCAGCACCTTGAATCGATCGGAGAGGCGGAGGTTGCACCCACGGCGGCGCTCCGGCAGCCGCCCTGTTCCCTGGAGTCCCTTCAGGTATAAGAGCTGCGCCTTTACATTTTTAGGTAGATTTTCATATCAGCATTTTATTCCTGTCATTTATTTTGCATTTAGATTCATAGATTAGCTTAGTTTGAGTAATTCGAAGTTCGCCGGAGCTTAGCTCCAGCGACTTCTCCACCGTACCCCCGCCTGTTTTCCGACTCGCTCTCGCCCTCATTTCGTTTGCCTCCGCATTCTCCACCTTCAGACCACTCCAACCCAATCGGATTCCCATCTGAATCCGCGAATCGAAGCCTCGACTCTACCCATCGCCGGAGGTTTCGCCACTCCACCCATCCCCTTGCAATCAGCTTCAAACCCGGGTCGAGGGTGACGACCTCGAGCCCCTCTACCTTTCTGTGCAGGTTACGCGTAATACCGCCAGCCAGGAGACGATTTCCACACGGGCGGAGGTACCTGGAACCGCATTTCTTCACCGAGCTCTCAGGGGTGCTCCAGGGTGCCTCCGGCCGATCTAAGACCTCCAACAAGAAGAAGACCCTGCCAGGAAGCTTTTGGGACACCTTGGAGCAGCGAAGGTCGGCGGAGACGCGAGACATCATCGGAAGAAGCTCGCCCAGGCGAGCATTCTTTCCTGTTCTTCCAGCCGGCCGTCTCCGTCGTTAGATGAAGAACAGGTCCCAGGTCAAACCACAACCGTCCGATGAAGTGAGCATCCACCGTAGATCTCAGCCCGGAGATCTAATCCTAGCGCTTCATCGGCAAAGCGGTATCGGGCGCAGAGAGAGCGACGCGTGTCAAGTGACCTACATCCAGCCGTCCATCAGCGCCAACGTTGGGGGTAATTTGCACATTTAGCCCCCCGTTTTTTTGTATTTAATTTTTAGTTCTGTAAATAAATTAGCAAGTTATAAAATAAATGTAAATTTTGCAGAAAGGACCCTGTGTTTATTAGAATTGCATTTAGGTCCCTCCGCGCCTCATGTGCAGTCCCACGTGAGGCGCGTGAAAATTGCATGTAACCCCTGGCGGTTTTTGTATATGGTGAAAGAGTTCTAAAAATTAAAATAAATGTTTATTACCGTAGGTATTTTTGCACCGTTGCCCCTGTTACTTATTTTATTTGCAATAATACCCCTGCCAGGCTGTTTTATTTTTGTGTCTTTTATTTATTTATTAAAAATACCTATGAGGCTTCTAAAAATCTAGAAAAATTAGGATAGATGTTTCATGTGATGCCCTTGTACGCCCATATTTTATTTCACATTTTTTGCATTTTTCCTAATTAGTAAAAATGAAAAAGAAGCCCTTTTTGTACTGTTTAAATTAAAAAATACAAAAAAATTAAAAAATGTCTGAAAAATTCCAAAAAACTTATATATGGTATATTTATACATATATTGAGTCCATAAATTGAAAAACCCTAAAAATATGAAAAAGAAAAATAAAAAAAATCAGAAAGCTCCAAAATCTAACAAAAAAAATTAGAAAAATATTAAAAAGCAAAAAAAATTATATCTATATATATATTTTAAGCATTTATATCTATATATATCTATATACTATATTACTCCTTTCTCTCTCCCTCTTCTTATATATATATATATCTTTATACATATCTTTATATATATATTTATATAACTAAAAATATAAAAAGAAAATATAAAATATAAAAACAACATAAAAATTATAAAAACAAAATAAAAAATATATAAAATCCAAAACCCACAGAACCAATAAATGGACATGAACAATGGATTGAATAAATGATACATCACATACATTCCCTTCGCCTCCCAGTGTTCGACCTCTACCTGTACTTACACCTATACACATTTACATGTAGAGTTATAATAAATTTTAACTCCACATTTTTGGATATTCATTGCATATATTTATTGTGGGTTAATTGTTGATTGATTCGGGATCTGTTGAGCGGTCGCCTCAGCGACATTGTGGTCCCGCCTTGTGCGGATTACTCTAGACCCTCGTCAGGTCCCTTTCATCAAATGGCGCCGTTGCCGGGGAGGCAACGGATTTTGTATGATTTTGTGAGCATATTTGTTCATTTATTCAATTATTTGCTCATGTTCATGATTCAGTTGTTTGTTTGGTTTTTATTTCTATTTGATATTATTTGAGTGACTGCTCTGACCATTTCTTTCCTTTGTCTTTGATGCGAGGGACCGCCACGCGAAGGAGGACCTCTTAGGAGGACCTATGCACCCGAGCAAGGTGGAGTTGGCTCTTCTCTACCAAGCCAACAGGAGAGAGCATCCATGACAGAAGAAGGAGAATTTTTGCAGACAATCTTTATTTTTATGCATTTCATTTTATCATGTATATTCATGAGAGAGAGTGACACTTAGAATTTTGTAATAATACAGGACTCTCACAGGTACACTTCGACTCCCGAGGTCCAATGCCTGAGGGATTGTTCCCTTGGGGGCCTCGATGATTTTGACGCTTTTCTTTTTCTTTATTCTATTTTTATTATCTTGTGTGAATGAGCCTTAGCTTAGGAGTTGCTTGCTCGTAGAGTTAGGTCCAAACGCCCTAATATTTGCATGTACCGATAGTTCGCTTTGGATCTAGTTCAAACTCTAAACAGTCGTTCATTTATCTCTTAGCCTTTGTGCCACAGCAAGCCCCGCAAAGCGCTTTCTCCTAAGCTCAAGTGTGTTGAGCACAGAGGAGGGGTGAGCCAAGACCGGACTTTTTGAGGCTAAAGATTAATAAGCGACTCGTGGTGCTTCACGATAATAGCAATTTTTGATCCTAGGGCGATTTCTTTGGTTTGCATTTGCATATAGCATAGGTTTCAAATTCTGTTATGCATCCCGCATGGAGAGAGCTGGGAGGCACTGTAAGTCTTCTTACTTGGCATGCATCATCGTTTTCCGACTTGCATGGCTTTTCCGATCTTCTCCCTCTGTTTTTGCCAACCTAGGATGCTTAATGGAAATTGGAACCTCGATAGGCACGTGCATTGAAAATACCTAAAAAAGTGATAACTTAAAAAAAATCGGGACTGCTAACTCTATTGGACCTAAAAATAAAACATAATGGCCTTCCTTGTCTTGGGGAGAGCAACCCCCTCATTGTATACGTTTTAAATTGCTCACGTACACACTAAGGAGTAGAGCCCAAATCCCATTAAGCCTCCTAAGTGATTGTACAATTTTTGTGGTTCTCACCTAACTCTAAAATCGAAAAGATAAATGACCGTCACCTGATGGTCCCCACTGTGTTGAGTAGGTGAATTGGAGGTTTGCCTTGCGTCTTGATTGTGACTTGGAGTCCATTGTGTTTCTCTTTCATTCCTAGAGTAGTCGGTCCCACCGTGTGAGTCATGCATCTTTATCTTTGAGTCTCTCTACCTCTCTTATACATATATCTCTTCATTTTGCATCGAGTCGTGATATTGGCGCTTAAGCTCAATCATTCTTCGCCAAGTCCTTTGTTTCCCGCTTCTTCACCATCTTCTACGTATCCATCGTACCATCTTCTCTAGTTCGGGGAGAGACCGCTCTTCGGACCGCAATTTTGATGGTGTTCCCGCATTGTGTGGAACACCCAATTTTGTCTACGTCCCGATCTTCTAGCCCGCCCTCCTCGTTCCCTCTGTATCACCTTTCTACCACCCATGATATTGGCACGCTCACTCAATCAGCTTCTCCACCCCCATTGTGTCCCCTTCTGATCCATCTTCCTCGTGTCCCCCGTATCATTTCTCCCTTTACCCGGGAATGCTGTGCATAATGATGAGGCCCGCATCGAGGATTATTTATACAAATTATTTGTGTAAGTCGGGCCAATGATGTTGAGGATGCTGAGATTGATGTGATGGATTTGATTTTGGATACAAGCATATGAGCTTATTGAGGATTTTTGATGATGTATAGAGCATAGGTGTGATGCATTATTGAAGATTTAATTTTCGCACACCGGATTAAGGATGTCATATGATGCGATAATTCGATGAAGATTTCATGAGTGTTGATTGATCTATCTATCTTGAGGTTCCACCCATCTTGATTTCTGAGGATTGACTGATTATTCTGATAGGGATTGCCTGGCAAAGGTGTGCGGATCCGACATGATCTCTCATCTTCCGGATTGACCCATCCTTGATCTCCTGACTCTCTGATCCACCCTGGCACTTAGAGGATTCCTGACTATTTTTTGTGCCATCTCAGCTGACAAGATTGACCCAAGGGATATTTGGTGAATGACATGATTATTTGCTCCCTTGCATGATCTTATGCCCTCCAAATGAGTGAGTGATTTATTGCTTTTGAGGACCTGAGACGACTTGCCAGCATTCCCAAAACATACATTGATATAGCTCGCATTCCTCCCCGAGGACTATCTGCGGGAGAATGCGATAACTTCTAGGACTGCGGTTTCATTCACTACTTTGGTCACCATTATGATGGGACCTGGAACCGAGTCAGATGATATGCTTGATTGGCCTCCCCCTGTGATTGTGTACCTGACCTGTCAGTACACGAGGCCAATGTACTAGACTCATCTGAGTCCGCTCTCCTTGACGGTCCTTGCAAGGCAGAGCTCCACTTTTCTGATTATTCCATGCCTAGCTCATAGCTCCCAGAGGGTTATCTGCGGGAGACTATGACATATTTCCGATCTGATTGGTCTCTCCTGTTGGTAGCCGCCTTGTCGACTACTGAGACCACTATGCGGGTCCGTCTGATGGATCCGGCTCCTTTGAGCCAGTCTCTACGCTTGACGGCCCTCGCAAGGTAGAGACATGTTCTGACTATTCTTTGCGTAGTTCACAGTACTCTCCGAGGACTATCTGCAGGAGATTGTGACACTCTTTACGCTCGGTTCCCACTTCTAACTGTGTCTCCGATCTGCGGAGCACGGAACCGAGTCGTCTGATATATATGATTATTGGTCCCATCTTGAGTTGTGTATCCGATCTGCGGATCATGGGACCTGTCTGATTAGACTCCTTTGAGTCTGCTCGCCTTGACGATCCTCGCAAGGTTGAGCTTATGGTATCTACTAATTACCATGACTAGTTGGCAGCCTGCTCCCCGAGGGTTATTTGCGGGACGCTGCCACACTTTCTTGATTTGACGGTCTCTTCTGCTGGTAGCCAATCCGTCGCCTACCGAGACCGTTTCTATGATCCGTCTGATGGGTCAGGCTCCTTTGAGCCAGCTCTCCTTGACGACCCTCGGAAGGGTGAGCTTCTGTTTTGATTATTCATTGACAAGCATGTACTACTCCCCGAGGGTTATCTGCTGGAGGGTACATCACCTTGTAGGTACTCAGCTTCATTTCTGGTGTCTCCTATCTGTTGGAGCACGACGCTGGGTCTTCTGCATTGTGTATTCAGCTTCCTCCCTGGTTGTGTCTCCTTTCTGTTGGAGCACGGAGCCGAGTCTTCTGATTATGCTCTGATTTTGCTCACCTTGAGGACCCTCGCAAGAGTGAGCCACATAGTGTGTTGTCCGGTGTATTCTTGTGACTTTCATATTATATCACCACCATGCATCACACGGTCTCATATGCTTTATTTTCGATCTATCCGAGACCATGACTGATCGGAGGAGTCTGTACTGCTCTTTCTTCCTCCCAGTCTTACGGTATCGGCTATATTCCCTCATACCGACCTTCTGAGCTGATTGACTGCTTCACGCTACCGGTCCCTGATTTACTTTCCGATCTGATTATCCCCGGTAGACGACACCCACCTGACTGCATATCAGGGGGTCTTCTCACCTTCTGGCTGCGTCCTCGTTCTTCCAGGGAGACGACGACGATAGTACGGTAGTCGCTTACCAGACACCATCCTGTACTTCACTCGTTTTTCACCGATTGAATATATGTGTACCTTTTTCATTCTTTCTCCCGTATGTTCTGTGTGTCCCAGATCTATCGCCACATCTTTGTGTCTGTACTTAGGACGTACCTTGTCCTAAGTGTAGGGGGCACACACTGAGTTGTTCTTTCCTTGCATTTTTTCGTCACTCTTGTTCTTGCCTATACTTAGGGCTATCTCACCCTAAGTATAGGGGGAGTGATGCGTATATTCTCCACGATCTTTCCAACTATCTGTATATATCTCTTCTTTTCTTCTTTTCTTCTTTTCCTTTTCTATCTTCTGAATCTAAATAAAAGGTGTCGCCCCTTTGTGTCAGTTTTCTGTACTTAGGACGTACTTTGTCCTAAGTATAGGGGGCGCACCCTTGATTTGTTAATTCGTTGATCTGTTTATTCCCACCCTTGACCCTCCCTGCTTTGTGTACAGTCTGCTATACTTAGGATTACTTGATCCTAAGTATAGGGGGGACGGTCAACTTCTATTTCCTTCATCTCTTATTCGTATATTCTTTAGACTTGTCTATACTCGGTACGAGTTATGTCTTCTATTTCCTTTTCGATCTATGAGGACATAGCTCAAGCTAAGTATAGGGGGGTCGTATATACTATGTATATACTTTAGCCATAACTCGTACTTTCGTATTCTCTTAATAATATAGCTAATAATTCTTTAAAATTCATTAAAAATCTTAATAAAAAGACATGATTATTCCTCCAATTCTTTTTTGTATATACTGATTAATAAATCAGGTGAAAATGTTTTTTGCAAAATATTTGAAAAATAGTGTGAAAATCTTCGTGAACATTTATTGAAAACTATTTTGAAAATATTTTGTTACATGTTTTCAACCTGTGTGAAAATGTGTGGTTTGTAAAAATTTATTTTCTTTGTGTGAAATAAAAATGTTTGAAAAATGATTTGCAAATGGTTTGAAAATTGGTTGCAAAAATATCTTGAAAAATCTATATATACTATTTTGAAAAACCTTTGCAAAATGATTTTCAAATGTGTGTACATGTTGTAAAAATGTTTGTAAAAATTATTTTGGACTATAGTTTTCAAAAATTGTTTGAAAAATTTGTGTCAAATAAGTTTGAGGAATAGTCACATATAACTAAAATAATATATATAATAATTATTATAAATAAAAATAAAAATAAAAATAAACAAAATTCTTTAACAAGTGTACATATATACCTTTAAATAAAAACTAAATTCTAAAAATCATTAAAATAAAGCGGCACGCCCGTGTAAATAGTTGTACATATCTTATACTTTGAGTGCCGAAATTATTTGCAAAGATTATTTGTGCAAAAATCCTTCTCTTTGTTTTAAAAATTCTTGAAAAACTTGCATTATTCTTTGCATATTTGTAAATAGCATTTGCATTGCACTCTTTCATTGAGATTGATGATTGAACTAGTCCAATAAAATCGAAGATTGGAGCTTAGTTAGACCTTACTGCACCTACTTGCACTGGAACCTTGTGGGGAACTAGGTTTAAGGTACTTCAGGTCTATGCAGACTTAATTCTTTGAGAAATCAGGACTGGGTTCAAGTCACCTCAGTGGACTAACTAGAACTTTTTGAGACACACGTATGACTCTCGCCGACCGTGACCTAACTTGGACACTTGCACCTTTCACTTGGCTCAACTCAGTTGGAGTGGTGAGGGGGTTGGATTTGCCAGTCTGAGACGCACACGAGTGGAAACATTCGTCCTCGTCTAGGGAGGGAAGTGCACCCCAACCTGGTCCAATAGCCATGAGGTCTAAAGACAGGAGATTGTGGGTTGCGATAAAGCTTCAAAAGAGGGATAGTCTACTGGCTCAAGAGGAAAAACTCCTTATGTAAATGCTGCTGTGAATAGTATGTTGAAAAAAAAATGGTCAGGCCTGTACAAAAATAAAATGCATGCAAAGTATGTATACAGAAAATAAGCAAGCTTGAGCATCAAAGTTATACCATGTGAGCCGGCAGCTGGATGACTTGACTACACTGGTCTTGCATCCCAGGATAGATAGCTACACTGGCTACCGTCCATTCTTTTCTCTACCTCCTCCTCTTGAGTTGGATGCCACTTGAACTTAGAAGGGAATACCCTGCTCCTCGAGGAAAGAGCTGTTGGATTAGGGAATCATTGGGTTGTCATTCTGGAGAAGTCAGTCTCTTTGTCATTTCAATTGGGGAGAGACACCATCACTTACACCGTAAAAGTCAGCTTCATAGTCATAAGGGTTTGCGTATGATGTAGTCTAGTTCTGACCTGGCTATTGAGGTGATTTGAACCGAGTTCTGTGACTCTCAGAGGCTGTTGTGTTTCAAATATGGTTCCCTACCAGGTTCCACACACATTCTCACACCAAGGTCTAACCTGAGCTCCAAACTTTGATTTTGTACAGATAAGTTTAATAATCATGATCAATTCAATTTATTCTTTAAATTCTTTATTTTTGCTTTTTCTTTTCTTCTTATTCTTTGTTCTTTTTGCACTTGTTGCATAAGTGTTTGCTAGGGACTAGCAAAGGCTAAGTATAGGGGGGTGATGAATCTCCATTTCATTACCTTTATTCTATCATTTTGGCCTTAAAAACCCTAGCAAATGCATATAAATAGCATTAATTTGTACATAATAGCACCCATTATTTATTGTATTTATCGTATATAAAATAAGGTTTTTAATGCCAAAATTATAGAATAAAGAGAAGAAAAGAAAAAGGAATAAAATATTGCAAATATTTTATGACCCTAACCCCGAGACCAAGGCCAACATGGAATTGGTCGACAAGGAATAAAGTAGGGGGAGATAAGGGCCAGTGTACAATAAATATCTCATTTATTTATTCATTCATTTATGCATTTTTGACACCTATTTTGTACATACATATTTATTCATCAAATAAAGAAACTTTGTACATGAAAGTTGTAGATAATAATGTAAATAAAAATACAAAATTGAGTTTGTGTAAAAATAATACTCAGTGTAAATTTTATACACAGAATAAAAAGCAAAAATCTCAACTTCACAGACCCATATCTTGCAAATAAAAACTCCAAATCACCCAAACTAACCTTTAATTGTATATAACATTCCAAGAACTATTTAATAAAATTAGTTTCATAATTTTTGGAGTCCATCTGTGGAAGTTAGGTTTTTGGCCCTTCTTGTACATAATACCTGATTAAAATATTCTTTTTATTCAATATGCATTAATTTTATAAATTCACATTTTTAGAATTTTGTAGATAATGTATATAATTTATGTACATATTAACATTAGAATAAAACCAACAATAATTTGTAAAATAAAACAAGCCTAGGTAATACCTAGGCAAAATACCTATGCTACCTATATGTACATAAATAAAAGGGATTTTTATTCTTTTATTCGTTATTCATTTATATTTTTATAATAATATATATATTATATATATCTTATTAAAAATACAAATCCAAAGTAAAAACAAATAAAATTCATTAAATAAATAAAATGTATATAATATATAGGCAAAATACCTATAAGTATACCTACATATACATATACCTATTTATTTAAAAATGTAAATAAACTCCTAAAAATTAAATAAAAATATATTTATACTCATAAAAATAAGTTATAAATTTATAAAATAAAAAAATAAAATAATGAAATAAAATAAACAAAATAAAAATAAATATATATAAATATACTTATAAATACATTATTTTAATAAAACCGTAATAAAATACTTCAAAAAAATAAATAAAAATCATAAATAAATACTACATTAATTTATAAATATTTTTTATTTTATACAAAAATCTAATTAATTCATTTATTACGTTAAATAAATCAGTCAATTTCTTGTTGACGTGGACCAATCAGGTCCTGGCGTTTGTTGACCGCTCAGTCAACTGCGCCCCCAGGCGTCTGACTTGACATGGACTATCTTGTCCCCCGATTTCAGCCATTTTTCCCGCTTGGCTCAGTGACCCATCACCCTCGAATCCTTCTGACAAATTATTCTCTGATCATCCATGATCCCCGCCGATCATTTAGATCCTTTACACATAGCTCGCATCGCCGGCTACAGCCCGGTCAATAAGGATGCCCAGTTTGTGTATAAATAAGGAACCTTCGCCTCCTCTTCAATTTTGGTCAGCTTTCAGCCAATCCCTTCCCCGAAGTCGGTCCCGGCGATGTTCCTTGTGACAGGAGGAGCTCGCCAGCACCTTGAATTGATCGGAGAGGCGGAGGTTGCACCCACGGCAGCGCTCCGGCAGCCGCCCTGCTCCCTGGAGCCCCTTCAGGTATAAGAGCTGCGCCTTTACATTTTTAGGTAGATTTTCATATCAGCATTTTATTCCTGTCATTTATTTTGCATTTAGATTCGTAGATTAGCTTAGTTTGAGTAATTCGAAGTTCACCGGAGCTCAGCTCCGGCGACTTCTCCACCGTACCCCGCCTGTTTTCCGACTCGCTTTCGCCCTCATTTCGTTCCCCTCCGCATTCTACACCTTTAGACCACTCCAACCCAACTGGATTCCCATCTGAATCCGCGAATCGAAGCCTCGACTCCACCCATCGCCGGAGGTTTCGCCACTCCACACATCCCCTTGCAATCAGCTTCAAACCCGGGTCGAGGGTGATGATCTCGAGCCCCTCTACCTTTCTATGCAGGTTAGGCGTAATACCGCCAGCCAGGAGACGATTTCCACGCGGGCGGAGGTACCTGGAGCCGCATTTCTTCACCGAGCTCTCAGGGGCGCTCCAGGGTGCCTCCGACCGATCTAAGACCTCCAGCAAGAAGAAGACCCTTCCAGGAAGCTTTTGGGACACCTTGGAGCAGCGAAGGTCGGCGGAGACGCGAGACTATATCGGAAGAAGCTCGCCCAGGCGAACGTTCTTCCCTGTTCTTCCAGCCGTCGTCTCCGCTGTTAGATGAAGAACAGGTCCCAGGTCAAACCACAGCCGTCCGATGAAGTGAGCATCCACCGTAGATCTCAGCCCGGAGATCTAATCCTAGCGCTTCATCGGCAAAGTGGTATCAGGCGCAGAGAGAGCGATGCGTGTCAAGTGACCCACATCCAGCCGTCCATCAGCGCCAACGTTGGGGGTAATTTGCACATTTAGCCCCCCGTTTTTTTTTGTATTTAATTTTCAGTTCTGTAAATAATTTAGCAAGTTATAAAATAAATGTAAATTTTGCAGAAAGGACCCTGTGTTTATTAGAATTGCATTTAGGTCCATCCGCGCCTCACGTGCAGTCCCACGTGAGGCGCGTGAAAATTGCATGTAACCCCTGGCGGTTTTTGTATATGGTGAAAGAGTTCTAAAAATTAAAATAAATGTTTATTACTGTAGGTATTTTTGCACCGATGGCCCTGTTACTTATTTTATTTGCAAAAATACCCCTACCAGGCTGTTTTATTTTTGTGTCTTTTATCTATTTATTAAAAATACCTATGAGGCTTCTAAAAATCCAGAAAAATTAGGATAGATATTTCATGTGATGCCCTTGTACGCCCATATTTTATTTCACATTTTTGCATTTTTCCTAATTAGTAAAAATGAAAAAGAAGCCCTTTTTGTACTGTTTAAATTAAAAAATACAAAAAAAAATAAAAAATGTCTTTGAAAAATTCCAAAAAACTTATATATGGTATATTTATACATATATTGAGTCCAGAAATTGAAAAACCCTAACAATATGAAAATGAAAAATAAAAAAATCAGAAAGCTCCAAAATCTAACAAAAAAATTAGAAAAATATTAAAAAGAAAAAAAATTATATATATATATATATATATTTTAAGCATTTATATCTATATATATCTATATACTATATTACTCCTCTCTCTCTCTCTCTTCTTATATATATATATATCTTTATACATATCTTTATATATATATATATTTATATAACTAAAAATATAAAAAGAAAATATAAAATATAAAAACAACATAAAAATTATAAAAACAAAAATATAAAAAATATATAAAATCCAAAACCCACAGAACCAATAAATGGACATAAACAATGGATTGAATAAATGATACATCACATACATTCCCTTCGCCTCCCAGTGTTCGACCTCTACCTGTACTTACACCTATACACATTTACATGTAGAGTTATAATAAATTTTAACTCCACAGTTTTGGATATTCATTGCATATATTTATTGTGGTTAATTGTTGATTGATTCGGGATCTGCTGAGCGGTCGCCTCAGCGACATTGTGGTCCCGCCTTGTGTGGATTACTCTAGACCCTCGTCAGGTCCCTTTCATGAAGGACAAGCAATTCTCTATTGACATTCTCAAACCCTCTATTACCCTTTCTAAACTCATTGATCACTACCATAAGCTCATCCTTCAGTAACTCCCAGAATTCAGAAAACCATCTGGATCAAGGGCACCGTTTGCATCAGCCCCCATACTGCTTTCTTAACCTCCTCCTCCTTAAAAGAGGCCTCAAGCCCCACCACTTTCTCACCCGACAACACCTCCACCCCTCTCCTAAGCCAAACCCACCCCTCCCCTTGCCTCCTCCTAGTCACTTCCATGAAATGTCCCCAGAGAGCACATCCCAGCTACGTGCCCCACACCACCCTGAACTCCAGCTCATGGATGTAGTTTCATTTCCTTCTTCCTGACGTCATTGCATGGAAAAATTTTGTATTCGCATCTCCCTCTTACAACCACTTTTGCTCGAATTTTTGCCCCCACTCTACCTCTTCTTTCCCATCCTCAAGCAATAGCTCTTCTAACTGCCTCACCCTCTCAGCTATCTCTTCATATTTTATCCCTCTCTGATCCTCCAAGCCGTCCAGCCGCACAACGCTCTCCTGGATTGCATCCCTTCGGGCTCTTTGATTCGCTCTCACCTCCTTGCCATATGCCATCAAGAGATTCTTCAGCAGCGCAAGCTTGCCTGCAAAGCGTGCCACGGCCGACCCCTCCGACCTCCACTCAACCCAGCATGCAGACACCATATTGTTAAACCATTCCTCCAGAAGATCGCTCGAACCTGAAGAAATATCTTGTCCCTGTCTGCTCCTTAGAAGACCAAAGAATTGGGGTATGATCTGAGTGGTCCCGAGGCAAGGCCCAAGCCTGCGAATGGGGGAAAAGCTCTGACCCCTCAAGCGAAAGCAAGAATCTGTCCAATGATGAATGCTCATTCATCACTCTTTGTTCTTATATTTTAGCTACAAAAACCTTTGCAAATGCATGTATATGTTTGTAAATACAAATAATTACCAAAAGCATGCATTGTGTAAAAAGTAATAATTAGCATGTTTTTGTGCAAAAATAAAAGATTAAAGATTAAAAAGAAAAAGAGGGAAATATTTAGAATAAATATTGAGCAACCTAATCCCAAGGGAGGGCTCAGCATGGGCCTGACCGCATAAAAGCCAAAGTAGAGAGAGATAGGGAGCTCATGTGTGTAAATATACCTGTAAATATCACAAAAATATTTTCCTCAAAAAATAGAATAAAATGAGCTTGTAGATATTTGTAAATATTTGTAAATACAAAATCAAGATAAAAATAGAAAAATCAAAAAGAAAACAAAAATACCTTTACTTGTACATATACCATGTATATAGATGCATATAGCTATTTATTTAACCCTTGTATATAAATAATAAAAATAAAATAAAAATACCTTTTTATTCCTAATTTTATGCTATAAATAACTAAAATATAAAATGGGGATAAAAATGTACAAAAATAACTAATTAAAAATAAAAAATAAAAAATCAACATTGTATATATACCTATATATAGCTTTAAAGTATAAATACCTTATTTTTATTTTGAAAAATTAATTGAAAATCACAAAAAAATAGAAAACATAAAACAAACATTTTCATGTTTTGAGTTTTTAATAATTCAGCCATTTTCTATTTTTAAATTAATTTCCAAATCTTTCTGAGGTGGCCAGCCCTGATTGGTCCACGGGGGACGTTGACCCCCCGGTCAACTCCCCCCTTTGGACCACATACCCGCGGATCCTCTTCACGGACCCATCTTCTCCCAATTATACCTGCCTGACCCGATCACCATTTTGCCAAATCCCGGGTCCTAATTACTCTCCAATAATCCGGGAACCTCGCCCGACACCTTTCCTAGAGGTCCGTGCTCCACCGAGCCGGACCCGACCCTCTCTTCCCGGACCTCCCATCATATAAAGTCTGAGCTCCGCCTCCCTGTTCTTCATCTTTGGCTCATCCATTCTCCACCCAGTGACCTCCATCGTCTCAGTGAGAGTGACAGCTTGCCCCAGGTGGTGTTGCAGCGAGGAGGGAGCAAGGAGACCTCGATCCGGCAACATTGCGCCGCCGTGCGCCGCCTGGAGGTGACGCCTGAGCCTCGGACATCGACGGTCCTCGAGGCAAGGACCCGGAGCAAGCCCTGCTCCTCCACAGTCGATTGCGCCCATTAGGTAGACCTCTCTCTTTCCCTAGTTCTTAATTTTCATTTTCGCCCAATTTCCCCCGTCACCTTCGAGCTTCGATTCCGTCCACCCTAGCCACCTATTCGATCATCGGAGCAGCCCATCACGATCGCCTCTCCTTCGCACACGTTCTCCACCCACTCGCTCAACCCATCTCGCACAGGAGCTGGGATTGGGGCTCCATCGCCGTCGCATCGCCGGAGCCCCTACGCCCCGCCGCACCGATCACCGTCACCCCCGCTTACAGGGTCGAGGCAATTTGCCCTCGACCCGCGAGTGTGTTGCTGTGCTTTTCAGGGACATCCGAGCCCATCTGAGGGTCTCGACCATTTGGAGCAGCCGCTTCTCCTCCGCCGGAGTGGTCTGAGCTCTCCGGAGCTCCGCTGCGTCATCGGAGGGTGCCATTAGACGCGGAAGGCCCCCACGCATCTTCTTCGATCTTCAGTGGCCTCCGAGGAGGTCTCCAGCGCCAGCACGAGCCCGACGAACCTCGCCGGAGCCCAGTTCTTCGAAGACCTTCCAGAGCCGTCAGATCATCCTCCAGCTCCAGTTTGCATCGCAGCCGTCCACTCCAGGAGCAACCATCACCGCTCGATCTTTGAAGGAGTGATCGTGACCGTCCGATCATTGAGGGTTAGCCATGTCGCTTCCGAGCCGTCGATCTTCCACGTGGCGAGGCCCCAGCCGCTCGATCAGGACCGAGGACCCCCTTGTTGAGGCGCGCCCCTTCCCCGACCGTCCGATCTACACGTGGCACGCATCCGGCCCTCGAATTAATAAAGGGTAATTTGCTTCTTAGGCCCTTAGTTTCTTAGCTGTTCTGTTGTAGTCCTGTAAATATTTTAGATATTTTATTTACGTTTGGCAATTTGCATAGTGGACCCTGTAGTGTTTGGTAATTGCTTTTATACCCCTGCCTGTAGTGGATCACGTGCTTCGACACGTGTTTGTTTGGGTTAATTGCATGTATAGACCTTAAGTTATAGGGTGTTAATGAATGAATTTATAGTTTTGTTATTTGCAACAATACCCCTGTGAGTGTTGAATTTGTGCAAGTGCGTTATATTTTGGGTATTTTACACTGAGGTCCCTGGACTTTTAGTACTTGTTACTAAATAGTCCAGAAACCTTAGTTTCTTTGCAAATAGGACCCTGAGTGCCCAGGTCACGCACCTCGTGCGTGCAACCCTGGAGAAATTGCACCGGACCCCCTGGAACTTTTACTATTTGCGTACATGTCCCTATGCACTATACCCTTCTTTTCATTTTTAATAAAATAGCAAATTAACTCCAAATTTAACGAAAATTGGACACATGGCTCCTGCCATGGTGTAAAATTTTCTATAAATTTTGGAGACATTTGTGATTTCATTTGATATTTTTAAAAATTCAAAAACAAGCATTTTCTTTACTCTCTAACTTTAAAATTCACAAAAAAATATTAAAACACCTCTAAAAATTACAAAAAATTAGATAGTGTTTATTTTACCTTGTTTGATTTTCTGACCAATTTTGGTCACTTTGGGATATATAAAACCCATAAAAATTGAAAAACACTAAAAACCCTATAATAATTCTAATAATTACTTGAAAAACCCAAAAATAATAATTCTGGTGCCTAAATTTTCCTTGTGTTTTCTACTATACAGGAAAATTACCTTCAGGTGTTAATAGGGCCATTTTGTATTTTAATTTGGCCCTTGACACCTGACTGGACAGTACCTCTCTTTTCAGGCCTTGTTTGATTTTTAGAAAATTCAATAAAAATCAGAAAATTACCAGAAATTAACTAAAAATAGTAAAAAACATAAAAAAACATAAAACTATTTTTATTTGAATTTTTGAGTGATTTTTGAGTGCTTTAATGATTGGTTGTATTGGCTTGTTTTATTGCTTCTTTATTTTCTTTATTAATTAAAAATCCAAAAAATTTATAAAAATTTAAAATCCACCAAAAAGACTTTTACTTTCTTTTATTTCTTTTTTTAGACTACTTCGTAGGCCGCGAGACCATCATGTGCTCCTTGTGTTCGACCCTGGTCGCTATACCAGGTTAAAATAATAACGAGACCGCTACTTGAGTTTCCGTTGATTTTTGCCTTCGTTTGGTGGTCTGGTTTTTCTCGATTGACACCGCTTGGTGACTTGGGTCGCAACGACCCTTGATTACCTTTACCCGAGTCGTCAGGCGTGTCATCAGAATGGTGTCGTTGCCGGGGAGTACGGCTTAGTAGTCTTTTTCTTTATTTTTCATTTTCTCTTTATTTTCTTTTTTGCGGCTTTCCGCGGCTCTTTCTGAGTCTGTGGCTTTTCGCGGCTTTTTATTTTTCATTTATTTTTGTTTTATTTTCTTTTCTTTTATTTTTATTTGTGCTTGTTTATTTTATTTACCATTTCTGCACATATACCCCTGCTTATCTTTTTAGCTTGTATTTGATTATTTTTATTTGGTTGATAACACTCTATTTCTTTCTTGCGAGGGCCCGAGGACCGAGGCGGCGACTCTCGAGACATCGGCGCAACCGCGGGATTCGGAGGCGGCTCCCTTCTGCACGGAGCCGCAGGAGAGAGCGAGAGAGTAGTTGAGTGAGAGAGGAGTAGCTTAAATTTATTTTAGTACATTTGATTTGAATTGTAATAACACAGGGACACTCAGCAGGACTTGGACAGTTTCTCGGGTCTGTTTCGCCGAGCACCGTTGTGCTCGGGGGACTTTAGCTTTTTCGTGGCTTTTCTTCGCGGTTTTTGTTTTTCGCTGCCTTTTACGGTTTTATGCGGTTTTTCTCGAGCCCCTAGCCGTAGGACTTTTTATTTGACTGTGCCGTAATTAGTAGGATCCACACACCTAATAGATTGCTTGTGCCTATAGATTGTTAATTGGACCTACTAATAAAAAGTTAATAAAAATAGCTGATTCATTTTCCTTCGAGCCTACGTGCCGTAGCCTGCCCTGCCAAGCGCTGCTCCTGAACCCGATTTGTCGGGAGGAGGAGGGGTAGACCGAGACCGGACTCTCTGGATCGAAGGCTGGTGACCAGCTAGACGGTTCTATCGAGTAGAAGTTGCCTGCTTAGGACTCGGCTTTTCCCGATGCACCATATAGGTAGTTTTCTTTTCTATCTTTAAATTCTGCGCGGATCATATTGCATGTAGAGTGCTGGAGTCAGGTACGCCTTTCTTACTTTGCATGCATCATTGATTTATCGCGCATCGGCTTTTTCGCCTTCTCCCCCCATTTTGGATTTAATAATCAGGAGAACCGAAAAATTTGTTAGGCCTCTTTGTTTTCATTGAA
This sequence comes from Ottelia alismoides, assembly GCA_037367405.1. Taxonomy (NCBI): domain Eukaryota; kingdom Viridiplantae; phylum Streptophyta; class Magnoliopsida; order Alismatales; family Hydrocharitaceae; genus Ottelia; species Ottelia alismoides. Next base: position 348,904 of record JAZKJV010009578.1, on the reverse strand, counting down.
AAAGACCTAAAAAGAGAAATCATAAAATTGGGACTGCTAAAACTATTGATCACTAAAAGACACTTGAGTGCTGTAGAATGCTGGAGAGTGCTGCTAAAACTACTGATCTGCACGGATCATATTGCATGTAGAGTGCTGGAGTCAGGTACGCCTTTCTTACTTTACATGCATCATTAATTTATCGCGCATCGGCTTTTTTGCCTTCTCCCCCCATTTTGGATTTAATAATCAGGAGAACCGAAAAATTCGTTAGGCCTCTTTATTTTCATTGAAAAAGACCTAAAAAGAGAAATCATAAAATTGGGACTGCTAAAACTACTGATCACTAAAAGACACTTGATTTAAAAACTTGTCTTGGGGAGAGCAACCCCCTCATTGCTTGGTTTGATTGCGCGAGAGAGTGACCCGAACACTAGGTAGAGCCCTCCGGTACTCTTCTCGACTGATTACCGACTCTTCTGTGCGGGACAGTCGGTTGGGAAAGTATCAGGTATCCCAACAGGTCACGTAGTCGCTCTGATATTTTGATTGTTCACCAAAATAAAATTTGACAAGATAATTTGACCGAGCCTTTACGGTCATCAGCTCGCGTTGCGTTGGTGAACTTGGGGTTTGCTTGTGATCATAGTTTCTCCAGATCTCATCCGCCTTACTCGCCACATCAAGATGATGGGCAGACGATCTCTTAGGCAGCCTCTGACTGCACCGCTTTCGGGCGCGTCTACCCGTTCATCTAGGTTGGTTCGTGAGAGCCGAGACCCGCTCTCCGAACCCGAGTATGATTCCACCCTATTCCCCCTCGACCCCCTTTCTTTCGGTTCCGAGAGACCAGTGCCAGAGGAGAGATTAGCATATTTAGCGGCACCTGAGTTTGGATCATTTGATTTTGTAGAGACCATGGCCGGCAGTTCTGATGATCGCTCTAGAGGTCCACAGCCCGAGCACTTTGTTCTGGACCAGGGTGTGATCAACTCCACCCTGATCGCCTCCCTCGAGTCCGTGCAGCAGCAGTTGAGGGACCAGGGAGCGTTTATGTTGGATATGAGGAGAGAGATGGAGCAGATGAGAGCAAAGCGAGAGCAGCATAGAGACGGGCCGAGAGTCCCAGATGATGCAGCAACAGCAGCCGCAGCAGCAGCAGCGGCTGCCGCCGCGCGGCAGCCGCCGCGGCAGGAGCAGGAGACCCACCGAGACCGATGCGGGAGTTGCACAACCCCGGATTGACCCTAATGCATTACTGGGTTGTGCTACCAGCCATCATGGGGGACTTCAAGTTTCCCCCAAACACCTTGCAGCTTCTCCCCCGCTTCCACGGGCTCACCACCGAGGAGCCCCATCTCCATCTCCAGGAGTTTCTCATGATTTGTAGTACTTTCCACGACCGTCAGGTGGACCGGGACACCATCAGGATGATTGCCTTCCCCTTCTCTTTGGCAGACAGAGCAGCCACCTGGCTGAAGCATCTGGAGAAGTTTGTTTACACTTGGGAGCAGCTCTACACCGAGTACTTGCATAAGTACTATCCACTCGGGCAGACCAATGCCGCGAGAGCCCTGATCATCAACTTCTCCATGCTCCCCAACGAGAAGTTCCATGAGGCATGGGAGAGGTTCAGAGAGCTGACTGACAGATGCCCGCACCACGACATTTCCAAGCCGAACCTCGGGCAGAGCTTTTTCAGCGAGCTGACACCAGAGCTTCAGGGCTTGGTGAACGCTTCTTGTGGCGGGTCTTACTTCGCCAAGGATCACGACCAGGTCTGGGCCATCTACGAGGAGATGACCGATAACTACATGGTGATGTCCCAGACCCGGTTGTATACTCAGGGAAGACCTCAGCAGCCACAGACCGTGCAATACCAGAGGATAGCACGGGTCGACGCCGGTCCTTCCAGTTCGTCTGCAGTAGCAGCAGCACAGGCAGAGTCATCAGCCGCGGACATGGGGATCATCAGCGAGAAGCTGGACCGGATGGAGTTAATAGAGAAGAAGTAGTGTCTGGGCATCACTCAGATGGAGCAGATGGCACAGACTCTGAGCGACATGAAGACCCAGCTCATGTGTCTCCAGGAGGTACAGACGACTTCCCAGCCCCATCTTCAGTCGCGAAGCGATTCCGGCAGCAGCTGCTCGTCCCAGCGCTCTAGCTCACACCAGCAGCCTAGACAGGTTCACCTTGTACATGCGGAGCCGTACCAGCAGCCGCAGCCCACCTACCAGTCACCACCATCTCCAGACTTTTAGATGGTGGTATACCAGCTGGATCAGCCTCTGGCAGTACTCCCGCCACCCCAGTACGATGCAGAGCCGTTGATGGATGTCAACGGGATTTGGTATGACCGCCCTCAGCCCGGTATCCGACGAGACCATCCCGGATTCTATTGGGAGACCGGAGGTACCCAGCCCCAGCAGCAGCCATCAGGTCAGGGAGGCCAGTACGGCCATCAGAGAGATCACCAGCCGTAGCAGCAGCAACCCCCAGTGTACCCATCACAGCAGCAGCAGCAGTCGTCGTATGGTCCTTGTCCCTATCAGCAGGGACAGTCTTGGAGGCGAGATCAGCCTCACCACCAGCAGCAGCAGCATCATCACCCATACCCCTCTCAGCCACAGCACCAGTTCCAGCAGCCTCACTACCAGAGAGGCTACCCGTCGGGCTCCCACGAGAGCCCCGCCTTGGATGATATAGCCCGCCTTCTCACTGATCAGCAGGCTACTTTCTGACGGGAGATGGACGAGTTCCGCCAGGAGATGTGGGACATTGTGAGAGGGAAGGCCGCCATGCCTGCCCAGATTGAGCCGAACCCCAACAGCCTCAAGAGGAAATCTGAGCAGGTAGCTTGAACTGAGTATACCACTCCTAGTGATGCATTTGGTGATATGACTAGATATCTCTTTGATATTGATTTTGTCACACTTAGGAGCGGTAGGATGCTAGCAGACGGTGCTTCGTCTGAGCGACATCAGGAGGATACATCCAGAGCGCCTGACGAGGAGAAGGAGAGCGTTACTGAGGCTGCTAGAGATGATGACGGTGGTACTGATGCCACCAAGGATGTTGATTCCACCGGCGGTGCTGAGGCCGCCGTTTCACCAGTTCGAGGAGGTGGTACTGATGCCACCCACGATGCCGAGCCAGAGCGCCGTACTGATGAATACTCATTCATCACTCTTTATTCTTATATTTTAGCTACAAAAACCATTGCAAATGCATGTATATATTTATAAATATAAATAATTACCAAAAGCATGCATGGTGTAAAAAGTAATAATTAGCATGTTTTTGTGCAAAAATAAAAGAATAAAGATTAAAAAGAAAAAGAGGAAATATTTAGAATAAATATTGAGCAACCTAACCCAAGGGAGGGCTCAGCATGGGCCTGACCGCATAAAAGCCAAAGTAGAGGGAGATAGGGGCTCATGTGTGTAAATATATTTGTAAATATAATAAAAATATTTTCCTCTAAAAAAATAGAATAAAATGGCTTGTATATGGTGTATATATATATATATTTATAGTTATAAAAATCAAAACAAAAATAGAAAAATTAAAAAGAAAACAAAAACATCCTTTTGTGCATATTCATCATGTATATAGTCCACTCACTTATATCTATTTCACCCTATAAATAAATAAATTAAAATTCCAAAAATTTTGTAAATATTCTATCTTTTATGGTGTAAATAAATAAAATAAAAACAAAATAAAAAGAACAAAATTAAAAACCAAAAATAATATTGTAAATATGCCTTGTACATAGATGTATATACTTATTTATTTCACCCTTGTTTATAAATAATAAAAATATCTTTTTATTCCTAATTTTATGATATAAATAAATAAAATATAAAATGGGGATAAAAATGCATAAAAATAACTAATTAAAAATCAAAAATAAAAATCCAATATTGTATACATACCTATATATAGCTCTATAGTGTAAATACCCTATTTTTATTTTGAAAAATTAATTAAAAATCACAAAAAAATAGAAAAAATTAAAACAAATATTTTTCATGTTTTAAGTTTTTATTAAATCGGCCATTTACTATTTTTTTATTGATTTTCCAAACCATTTCCAGATGGCTGCTTCCCATTGGTCCACGGGGATGTTGACCGCCCGGTCAACTCCCCCCTGTAGACCACTTCCCACGGATCCGTTTCGCGGACCCATCTTCTACCATTTATCCCCTCCAAATCCGATCACCATTTCGCCAAACCCAGGGTCCTAATCACTCTCCTATAATCCGGGAACCTCGCCCGATCTTCAGCCTAGGGATCCGTGCTCCATCGAGCCGGACCCGAGCCATTCTTCCCGGACCTTCCACCATATAAGAGCCGAGCTCCGCCACCCATTTGCTCATCTTTGGCTCCCCACCTTTCAGTCCCGTGACCTCCACTGCCTTCCCTGAGGTGACAGCTCTCCGTCGGTGGTGTCGAAGAGAGGAGAAGGTCACCGGACCTTTGATCCGGCGAGCTAGTGCCGCCGTGCTCCGCCTGAAGCAGGAGCTCGAGCCTCGGGCCACGACGACCCGCGAGGTGACGACCCAGCTCTCGCCCAGTCGATTCCTCCACCCAGGTAGCCTTAGTTCTTTCCCGTTTTCTTTAATTTCTAGTTTCCCCAAATATCGTTGTCGCCGTCCATCATCGATTTCGGTCACTTCAGCCATCACCCCGATCATCGGACCTCACCATCGCGTTCGCCTTCCTCCCGCGCATGTTCTACGCCTCCCCATTCAACCCAGCTCGCACAGGAGCTGGGGTTTCGAGCTCCACCGTCTACCCCTCGCCGGAGCTCGACCGCCCCGCCTCACCGACCACCGTCATCCCCTCTCACAGGGTCGAGGCACTTTGCCCTCGACCCGCGAGTCTTCTGGTGCCCTTTTGCAGGTACAAAGAGGACTGTCTGAGGTCCTCTAACTTGAGCCCAAGAGCTTCCCCTCCGCCGGAGTCGACCGAGCTCCTCAGAGCTCCGTTGCTCCATCGGAGAGCACCATTCGACGCGGAAGGCCCGTAGCCATCTTCTCCGATCTTCAGTGGGCCGCGAGGAGGACGCCAGAGCACACACGGGCCCGGCGAAAGTCGCCGGCCTCCAGTTCGTCCACCATCCTTCCCTGCCGTCCGATCGACCCCAGGCTCCAGTTTTGATCCTGACCGTCCATCCGAGGAGCTTCCAGCACCGTCCGATCTTGGGAGGGGCGATCTGGATCGTTCGATCACCGAGGTTTAGCCACAGCGCCTCTCCACCGTTCGATCTTCCACGTGGTCAAGCCCGAGCCGTCCGATCAGCACGAGGACTCCAGCTTTAGGGCGCCACCCCTTCCCAACCGTCGATCAGCACACGTGGCACCCATCTGACGGCCTCCTTAATAAAGGGTAAATTATCCCTTAGGCCCTTAGCTTTAGCTCTGTTTAGTTTTAGTCCCGTAAATATTTAGTGTTTTATTTATGTTTGGTAATTTGCACTTTGGACCTTATCTTTTCTGCTATTTGCATGTATACCCCTGCCTGTAGTGTGTCACGTGCATCGACACGTGTTTGTCTGGGTAATTTGCATGCGTAGCCTTGTAGTTCTGGATTGTTAATGAATGAATGAATCTTTTTAGATAATTGCATTTTTACCCCTATGCGTGTTGAATTTGTGCATGTGCGTTATATTAGTGGGTAAATTACACTAAGGTTCCTGGACTTTTAATACTTGTTATTATTTAGCCCAGAAACTTTATTTCTTTGCAATTAGGTCCCTGTGTACCCCAGACACGCGCCTCGCACGTGACTTCTTGGGATTTTTGCACCGGACCCCCTGGAACTTTCATTATTTTCGTACAGGTCCTTGTGCACTGTACCTAGGTTTTGATTTTGAATAAAATATCAAATTCACTCCAAATTCAATGAAAATTGGACACATGGCTCTTGCAATGTTGTAAAATTTTCTAGAATTTTTGGAGACATTTTTGTTTTTATTTGATATTTTTAAAAATTCAAAAACAAGCTTTTTCTTTACTGTCTGATTTAAAAATTCACAAAAAAATATTAAAATTCATCTAAAAACTATAAAAAAATTAGCTACTGTGTCTTTTGTCTGGTTTGATTTTCTGACCAATTTTGGTCGTTTTTCATTATATAAAACTCATAAAAATTACAAAACACTAAAAAGACTATTAAAATTCTAATAATTAATTTAAAAATCCAAAAACAATAATTTCAGTGCCTAAATTTTCCTTGTTCCTTCTTCTATACAGGAAAATTACCTCCAAGCTTTTTAGGGATTTTTAGATATTTATCTAAGTCCCTCAAGCTCGGCTAGACATTGTTGATGATTTCATGCATTGTTTTATTTTTAGAAAATTAAATAAAAATTAGAAAAATACCAAAAATTAACCAAAATATGTAAAAATCACAAAAAATACACAAAAACATTTTTATTTGAATTTTTGATTGATTTTTGATGCATTAAATAATTGTTTGAGTAGACTTGTTTCCTTGTTTTCTTTATTTTCTTAATTAAATAAAAATCCAAAAAATTTTATAAAAATTTAAAATCCACCAAAAACATTGTGATTTTATTTTATTCTTTTTTTTAGACTACTTCGTAGGCCGCAAGGCCATTACGTGCTCCCTGAGTCTGACCCTGGTCGCTATACCAGGCTAATCTAATAGCCAGGACCGCTATCGTGTTTGATTGATTTTGATTTGATTTTGGTGGTCTGCTTCACTTTTTCTTGATTGAGCTGAGATTCTCATCGATCCGGGTCGCAACGACCCGAGTGATATTTTAACCTGATCCGGATTAGTAGGATTTTGGCTCATCAGAATGGCGTCGTTGCCGGGGAACACGGCTTAGTAGTTTTTCTTTTTATTTTTTTTTCATTTTCTCTTTGTTTTCTTTTTCGTGGCTTTCCGCGGCTCTTCCCGAGTCCGTAGCTTTTCACGGCCTTTTCTTTTTCTCTTATTTTTATTTTATTTTATTTTATTTTAATTTTTGTTTGATTATACCTGTTTATTTTATGTGGTATTTTTGCACATATACCCTATTTATATTTTCTGCTTTGATTTGATTATTTTATTTGGTTTGACACTTGTCTTCTTTCTTGCGAGGGCCTGAGGACCAAGGCGGCAGCTTTCGAGAAGCCGGCGCAACCGCGGTATTCGGAGGCGGCTCCCTTCTGCACGGAGCCGCAGGAGAGCGTGTGAGAGAGGTTGAGTGGGAGAGGATTAGAGTAGGATTAGCTTAGACTTTATTTTTTTAGTCATTTGATTAATTGTAATAATACAGGGACAGACTATGGAATTGGACTTGTTTAGCGGGTCTGTTTAGCCGAGCACCGGTGTGCTCGGGGGACCCTTAGGATTTTTCGCGGCTTTTCGCGGTTTTGTTTTTTCTTCGCTGCCTTTTACAGTTTTACGCGGTTTTTCTCGAGCCCCTAGATTTAGGATTTTCTGCTTGACTGTGCCGTAATTAGTAGGATCCACACACTTAATTGATTGTCTGTTCCTATAGAGCGTTAATTGGATCTACTAATAAATCATTAATAAAAATAACTGACTCACTCCCTTCGTAGCCTACGTGCCGTAGCCTGCCCTGCCAAGCGCTGCTCCTGAACCCGATGTGTTGGGAGGAGGAGGGGTAGACCGAGACTGAACCCTTTGGCTTGAAGGACCTGCGACCAGTTAGACGGTTCTATCGAGTAGAAATTGCCTGTTTAGGACACGGTTTTCACCGCTGCACTATATAGGTAGTTTCTTTCTTGTCTTTCAATTCTGCGTGGATCACTTTGCATGTAGAGTGCTGGAGACAGGTACACATTTCTATCTTTGCATGCATCATTAATTTCTTCGCGCATCGACTTTTTCGTCTTCTCCCCCTGTTTTTGACTTAATAATCAGGAGAACCGAAAAATTCGTTAGGCCTTTTGTTTTTATTGAAAAAGATTAAAAAGAAAAACAATAAAATTGGGACTGTTTAAGCTATTGACCCTAAAAGACACCTGATCTAAAAATCTGTCTTGGGGAGAGCAACCCCCTCATTATTTGGTTTGCTTGTGCGAGAGAGTGACCCGTACACTAGGTAGAGCCCGCCGGTACCTTCCTCGACTGATTACCGACTCTTTAGTGTGGGACAGTCGGTTGAGGATAGTATCGAGTATCCTAGCAGGTCAAGTAATCGCTCTGATATTCTGTTTGTTCACCATAATAAAATAGACAAGATAATTTGACCGAGCCTTTACGGTCTTCAGCTCGTGTTGCGTTGGTGAACAGAGGGGTTTGTTTTCTAATCATAGTTTCTCCAGATCCCATCCGCTATACTCGCTACATCATGATGATGGGTAGACGATCTCTTAGGCAGCCTCTGGCTGCATCGCTTTCGGGCACGTCTACCCGTTCATCTAGGTTGGCTCACGAGAGCCGAGACCAGCTCTCCGAGCCCGAGTATGATTCCGCCCTGTTCCCCCTCGACCCCCTTTCTTTCGGTTCCGAGAGACCAGAGCCAGAGGAGAGATTAGCAGATTTATCGGCACCTGAGTTTGGGTCATTTGGTTTTACAGACACCATGGCCGGCAGTTCAGAGGATCGCTCCAGAGGTCCACAGCATGAGCACTTTGTGTTGGACCAGGGTGCGATCAACTCCACCCTGATTGCCTCCCTCGAGACAGTTCAGCAGCAGTTGAGGGATCAGGGAGCGTTCATGCTAGATATGAGGAGGGAGATGGAGCAGATGAGAGCAGAGAGAGAGCAACGGAGAGATGGGCCGAGGATCCTAAAGGATGCAGCAGCAGCCGCAACAGCCGCCGCCGCAGGAGGAGGAGAGCCACCGAGACCGATGCGGGAGTTGCACAACCCTGGATCGACATTGATGCATCATTGGGTAGTGCTTCCAGCGATCGTGGGGGACTTCAAGTTCCCCCCGAACACCTTGCAGCTTCTCCCCCGTTTCCACGGGCTCGCCACCGAGGAGCCCCATCTCCACCTCCAGGAGTTCCTTATGATTTGCAGTACTGTCCACGACCGTCAGGTGGACCAGGATACCATCAGGATGATCGCCTTCCCCTTCTCTTTGGCAGATAGAGCAGCCACCTGGCTGAAGCATTTGGGGAAGTTTGTTTACACTTGGGAGCAGCTCCGCACCTAGTACTTACACGAGTACTATCCACTCGGGCGGACCAATGCAGCGAGAGCCCTTATCAGCAACTTCTCCATGCTCCCCAATGAGCAGTTCTATGAGGCATGAGAGAGGTTCCGAGAACTGACTGATTGATGCCCGCACCACGACATTTCCAAGCCCAACCTTGTGCAGAGCTTTTTCAGCGGGCTGACACTAGAGCTCCAGGGCTTGGTGAACGCTTCTTGTGGCAGGTCATATTCCGCCAAGGATCACGACCAGGTCTGGGCCATCTACGAGGAGATGGCCGAGAACTATATGGTGATGTCCCAGACCCGGTTGTATACTCAGGGCAGACCCCAACAGCAACCAGGACCCGTGCAATACCAGAGGATAGAACGGGTCCATGCCGGTCCTTCCAGTTCGTCCGCATTAGCAGCATCACAAGCAGAGTCGTCAGCTGCGGACATGGGGATTATCAACGAGAAGTTGGATCGGATGGAGCTGATAGAGAAGAAGCAGTGCCAGGGCATCACTCAGATGGAGCAGATGTCACAGACTTTGAGCGACATGAAGACCCAGCTCATGTGTCTCCAGGAGGCACAGACGGCTTCACAGCCCCGTCTTCAGTCGTGAGGCGATCCAGGCAGCAGCAGCAGCTCGTCCCAGCGCTCCAGCTCACACCAGCAGCCTAGACAGGTTCACCTTGTACAAGCGGAACTGTACCAGCAGCCGCAGTCCACCTACCAGTCACCACCATCTCCAGACTTGCAGATGGTGGTATACCAGTCGGATCAGCCTCTGGCAGTGCTACCGCAACCCCAGTACGATGCAGAGCCGTTGATGGATGTCAACGGGATTTGGTATGACCGCCCTCAGCCTGGAATCCGACGAGACCATCCCGGATTCAGGTGGGGGAACGGAGGTACCCAGCCCCAGCAGCATCCATCTGGTCAGGGAGGAGGTCAGTACAGCCAGCAGAGAGATCACCAGCCGCAGCAGCAGCCCCCAGTCTTGGAGGCGTGAGCAGCCTCACCAGCCATAGCAGCAGCATCACCCATACCCCTCTCAGCAGCACCAGTTTCAGCAGCCTCATTACTAGAGAGGCTACCCGTCGGGATCTCATGGCCCACCTTACGAGAGCCCCACCTTGGATGATATAGCCTGCCTCCTCACGGACCAGCAGGCTACCTTCAGATGGGAGATGGACGAGTTCCGCCAGGAGATGCGGGACATAGTGAGAGGGAAGGTCGCCATCCCTGCCCAGATCGAGCCGAACCCCAATAGTCTGAAGCAGAAATCTGAGCAGGTAGCCTACACTGAGTATGCCACTCCTAGTGATCCATTTGATTATATGTCTGCAGACCTTTTTGATGATGATTTTGTCACACTTAAGAGCGGTAGGACACCAGCAGGCGGCGCCTCGTCTGAGCGACGTCATGTGGATACACCTAGAGCTCCAGATGAGGAGGAGGAGAGCGGTACAGAGGCCGCTCGAGATGATGACGGTGGTACTGATGCCACCAAGGATGCTGACTCCACAGGCGGTGCTGAGGCCGCCATTTCACCAGTTCGAGGAGGTGGTACTGAGGCCACTCCTGATGCCGAGCTAGAGCGCAGTAGTGAGGCTGTGAGACGTCCAGTTGATCCAGCCGATGGTGGTACTGAGGCCACCAGAGTTCATGTAGAGAGATCTGTTGTTTTTCCTTCCCCTGATGTATCTCGGAACCATGTTGTGAATAAAGGAAAAGGTTTGATTTATTCTGGTCCCACTGTGGTGCGTGATGTATGTGCGGATTCGGCCGTCGAGCCATCTAGATCTTTTCCTAGTCCTTCATCTGAGAAGGACCCAGTGATCCCCTTCCCTAGAGCCCTTCAGATGGGGAAGGGGAAGAAAACAGAAAATCCCAAAAAGAGAGATCCGGAAGAGTTCAGCCAGCAGATGATAGACCGATTTCACATACAGCTGACTCTTCAGGAGGCTTTGCAGCACATCCCCCTTCTTCAGCGTTCGTTGAGAGACAGGACTACAGTCAGGAGGAAGAGGAGGAACCACCATTCAGAGATCCATGTGCTGACAAAAGCCACGTGCTTCGCAATTCAGAACTGTCTGCCGGCCAAGAGGCCAGATTTAGGGGCCCCGTATGTCAGGTGTCACATTAGAGAGCAGAGGTTCGACCGGACTCTATTAGATAGCGGATCGTCTATCAACCTCCTTCCGGCAGCCCTTCTCGACCGCTTCGAGTTGGGCACTCATAGACAGAGCAGGACAGTCCTTCAGTTTGCTGATCGATCTGTCAAGAGGCCGAAGGGGTTGTTACGAGACGTTGTCGTCACTATTTAGGACCTGCAATTCCCCGTGGACTTCGTAGTGTTGGACATGGAGATCTCTGATTCAGTGACCGATACCCCCATCATTCTCGGTCGTCCATTCTTGGCCACAGCCAAAGCGGTGACTGACCATGATAGTGGGAAGGTATACTTTCGCGTCGAGGGCGAGAGTGTACAAATAGAGACGGTCGAGGACAGCAGAGCCAGAGACAGATCATGCTCAGAGACCACTTCATATACAGAGCAGCTGACAGATGCCGGGCTAGACATCCACCAGGACTGTGACTTTGTGATCACAGACGATGAGGCAGCATGGGCAGACCCCGCAGCACAGGCCATCCTCTCATTTTCAGATACCGCTAATGCCGAGATGACAACAGAGGAGAGCTTGGAGAGCACATTCCTGGTTCAGGATACTTCAGTGGCAGTAGAGCAGGTTCTTGTCCGCGACACAGATTCTTGTGATGATGGTGGTACTGATGCCACCTTGTTTGATGCAGACCCCTCGGATTCAGAGTCGGATTGGTCAGATTGCGAGGAGTATATGACAGACCTGAGTTCCACTGAGCCTACAGTGAGGAGGAGGTAGATGCCGAGAAGATCAGAGACAGTTCAGTTGAGCAGCCTTCTTCAGATCCAGTTTGCGAGAGTACGTTCTCATTCTCCCAGGCAGATTTGGCAGCATACATGCGGCTTTCTTCAAAGCCAGATTTGCTAGCACCCAACTGTCCAGAGCTGAAGCCGCTCCCTACTTTGCTGAAGTATCAATTCCTTGCGGGTGAGCCTGAGATGTACCCAGTCATCATCTCCGCCGATCTGATTGGAGAGCAAGAATCCCGTTTGATGGGGGTTCTTGAAAAGAACCGCAAGGCAATCGGATGGAGCGTAGCAGATCTCCAGGGGATTAGTCCAGCCCTGTGCTCCCACCATATCTATCTCGAGGATGGAGCAAAGCCGTCACGTGAGTTACAGCAGCGGCTGAATCCCAATTTGAGAGAGGTTGTCATGATGGAAATCTGGAAATGGTGGAGCGCCGATTTTATCTATCCCATCTCCGACTCCAAGTGGGTCAGCCCCTTGCATGTGGTGCCTAAGAAGACGGGCATCACGACTGTGATCAGTGAGTCGGGAGAGGAGATTGCTACACGAGTACCCACTTCTTGGCGGGTCTGCGTTGACTACAGGAGACTCAACCAGGCCACCAAGAAGGATCATTTCCCCTTCCTTTTATTGATCAGATCATTGAGAGACTGGCAGGGAAGAGCCATTATTATTTTCTGGATGGGTACTCGGGCTGCAACCAGGTGGCCATCACTCCTGAGGACCAGGAGCAGACCACCTTTACCTATCCCTTCGGCACATACGCCATCCGACGCATGCCATTTGGGATATGCAATGCCCCTGCGACTTTTCAGAGATGCATGCTGTCGATCTTTTCAGACATGGTAGGGGAGTGTTTGGAGGTCTTCATGGATGATTTCTCGGTTTACGACGACGGATTCGACTCCTGTCTTGACTGCCTAGACCGAGTACTCTAGCGATGTATAGAGATTCACTTGGTGCTATCTTGGGAGAAGAGTCACTTCATGGTGACTCAAGGGACGGTGCTTGGCCACATCATCTCCAACAGGGGCATGGAGGTTGATCCGGCCAAGGTTGATGTCATTAGAAAACTCGCACCGCCATCCAATCTGAGGCAGTTACGGTCATTCTTGGGGCGCGTCGGCTTCTACCGACGATTCATTCATGATTTCAGCAGGATTGCCCGGCCGTTGACTGACCTACTGACGAAAGACACCGAGTTCCTTGTCGATGACAAGTGTCTTTCGTCCTTTGAGACTCTCAAGCAATGTGTTATTGAGGCTCCTGTTCTCCAGCCACCTGATTGGTCTCTCCCATTTGAGATCATGACGGATGCCTCCGATTTTGCCGTGGGGGCCATGCTGGGACAGAGGAGGGATGGAGTCCCCTTTGCTATCCACTACGCTAGCCGCACATTGGATTCCGCGCAACGGAATTATACAGTCACAGAGAAGGAGATGCTAGCCGTAGTATTCTCCCTAGATAAGTTCAGATCTTACATCATTGGATCTAGAGTGACCTTGTATACTGATCACATCGCCATCCGATACCTCATGGCAAAGAAGGATGCCAAGGCCAGACTAACTAGATGGATCCTTCTACTCCAGGAGTTCAACATTGAGATCAAGGATAAGCCTGGAGTCAAGAATGTGGTGGCGGATCATCTCTCCTGTTTAGAGCAGCCTGAGGAGTCTGAGCATATTGATCCCATTTGTGAGACCTTCTGAGATGAGGCGATCCTTGCTATCGCCTCACTCCCGTGGTATGCCGATATTGTGAACTTTCTCATTGCTGGGAAAGTCCCACAAGATTGGACCAGGCAGAGGCTTGAGACCTTCCTTGCGAAGGCCAAGTCCTACCACTAGGAGGATCCCATCCTTTACCACGAAGGAGGGGATAGAGTCTGGCGTAGGTGCATTCCTCAGGAGGAGCACCATAGCGTCCTCACATACTGCCACAAGCTTGAGGTAGGAGGACATCATTCTGGGAGGAGGACGGCACAGAAACTGCTCCAATCCGGCTTGTGGTGGCCTACCCTCTTCAAGGATTCTGATGAGTTCGTGAAGATGTGTATTGACGGTCAGAGGATGGGCACTTGGGACAGCGTGATATGATGTCGATGCCAGCCCATTCATTTTTGTGAGGTTTTTGACGCATGGGGCATTGATTTCATGGGTCCATTCCCAAAGAGCAGGGATTTGAGTACATTCTGTTGGCCTAGATTATGTTAGTCGTTGGGTTGAGGCTATCCGCCCGAGCCGCTGATGCGAGGACAGTTTGCATATTTTTGAGGAAGCACATCATCACGTGGTTCGGGGTACCTCGAGTATTGATTTCAGATGGGGGGTCTCATTTCATCAACGACCAGGTGAAGGCCCTTGCTAGCGAGTTCGGTATAGACCATCGTGTTGCTACACCTTACCATCCACAGACGAATGGTCTAGCCGAAGTGTCGAACAGGGAGATCAAGACTAATTGCAGAAAGTCATCCGCCCTGACCGAAAGAATTGGTCACAGCATTTTGGGCTCGGTCTTGTGGGCATATAGGACGTCTTTCAAGACACCATTGGGCACATCCTCCCTTTCACCTCGTATATGGCAAGCCGTGCCATTTGCCTATTGAGCTGAGACAGAGGTCACTTTGGGCAGTCACTGAGATACTTATGGATCCAGATGGTGTAGGAGACTAGAGGAGGGCAGAGTTAGCAGTCTTGGAGGAGCTTAGAGATACCGTCTTCTCAAACAGCCTACAGTATAAGGAGAGAGTGAAGGAATGGCATGATTCTCACATCAGCCACAAGCATTTTGAGCCTGGACAGAGAGTATGGTTGTTGATGCAAGGCTTCGCCTATTTCCAGGGAAGCTACAGAGAAAGTGGAAGGGACCCTACTTGGTAAGAAAGGTATACGACAACGGTAGCATTGATATATCTGAGTTGTCTTCTGAGAGTACCTTCGAGTGAACGGCCAGCGCTCAAGCCATTTCTAGATCATGAGCCGCTGGTCAGTTGATGTTGCCCCGATTCATTTTGCGTGAGATGTGGTCTTTTGACTCACATCTATTGCATCTCACGCCTGATTTTCACTGATCTTCCGACCTGTATAGATCTAGATGTCCATATCATCACATTCTTTAGTCCCACATCCCTGTATTCATCCTTTGATTATGCTATACTTAGGGTGTACTTTTACCCTAAGTATAGGGGGGATGTAGGACCTTTGGGTATTTCTTTTGTTTCTTTCTACCCCTGTTTTACTGCCTATACTTAGGGATATTTTACCCTAAGTATGGGGGGTAGACCCTGTACATTCTCCACTCGGTTTTCCCTTTGTGTACAGCCTGCTATACTTAGGATTACTTGATCCTAAGTATAAGGGGAAAGCCGAGAGTCTCTTGATATTCTATTCATTCGTCTTTGCATATAGCCTTCCTTTTCACTTCCCTATACATAGCACGAGTTATGTCTTCTTCACCGCTCTTGACCCTGAGGACATCGTTCGAGCTAAGTATATGGGGTGTGTATATATTTCATATATACTTTAGCCATAACTCGTACTTTGTGTGAGTGTATCAATAAATAAAAATGGCTAAAAACCCTAAAAATCACAAAAATTAAATAATTTTCCTGTAAATAAACATTCTTTTATTGCACATACATTGCTACTGTACAAATTATTTTTGTAAAAATGTTTTCAAAAATCTTTTGTGTAAAGCTTGTGTAAATATTTTTGTATCAAAATTCTGTATATAGTACAAAATTTTTCCAAAATGTTTTGAAAATCAAAAGTTTGCAAAAATCTTGTGTAAATGTGTGTAAATACTTTTGCAAAACTTGCACTTCATGCATTCATCCATTCATGATTTCAAAACATTTTTCAAAAATTTTGCATGTTTGTAAAAATTTGTGTAAATAGCATCTTTTGTACATATGTATATAGTTTTTCTGGATTATAGTTGACATTTAAACCAGCCTGGAATTAAATTGAGAAATGGAGCTTGATTAAGATCTTAATCCACCTAATTTATAAGAGGAACCTTATAGGCTTAGGTTTAAGGCCTTTCAGGTTCATGGTGACTTAATTCTTTAAGTCCACTAGGCTATGATCACATGTCATCTCAATGAGCCTAAGTAGAGCACTTAACAACAACACATGACTCATATAGATAATGTCTTTACTTGGACACCAGCACTTAGCACCGAGATCTCTACGGATGAGGTGGTGAGGAGGCAGTTTTCCTTGACTTGGGGTAGTATATGAGGGTAGTACTTCTAGGCGGAACCTCTCTTCTTCTTTTAATGAAGGAAGCGCGTCTCAACTTGGTCTGGTTGCCATGAGGTCTAACGACGGGAGTTGTGGGTTTCAATAAAGCTTCAAAAGAGGGGATAGTCTACTGGCTCAAGAGGAAAAACTCCTTGTATATATGCTGCACATGTATATGTTGTATAGATGCAATTGAAAAAAATGCAAAAAGAAAATAACTCCAAAAAAGTGGTGGGTCTGATAGAAAATGATAATCCCACAGTAGTATGTATATAGAGTGCAATAAGCAAAGCTTGAGATTCATGTCCCACCTTATGTAGCTTGCAGCAGGGAGACTTGGCTACATTGGTCAAGCTCCCAAGGATACATGGCTACACTGGCTATGGTCCATTCTCTTCTTCCCCCTCTTCTTGAGCCGGTTGAACTTGAACTTAGAAGGGAATACCCAGCTCCTCGAGGAAAGAGTGGCCAGATTGGGGTCATAGAGTTACCTTGTTGGGGAGGATTGTCAAGTTGCCATTTCTAAGATGGAGAGCTTATACCTCACATTCACAGGACAAGGAAAGATTCATGGTCTTCAGGGTTTGTGTTTGATGACTTGTTCTGATCTGGAGCATTGAGGAGTCTTGATTAGAGATAAGTGGAACTTAGAGGCTGTTGAGTTTTAAGCTTAAGTCCAAATAAGGTTCCAACACATTAATAATCCAAAGATCTGATCGAGCTCCATACCTCAATTTAATGAAGGCAAGCTTAATAATCAACCTTGATCCATGTACATTCTTCTCTTTTTCTTTTTCTTTCTTCTTTTTCACTTCTTTTTCAAATAAGTGTTTGCTAAGGGACTAGCAAAGTTAAGTATAGGGGGTGATGAATACTCATTCATCACTCTTTATTCTTATATTTTAGCTACAAAAACTTTTGCAAATGCATGTATATATTTATAAATATAAATAATTACCAAAAGCATGCATGGTGTAAAAAAGTAATAATTAGCATGTTTTTGTGCAAAAATAAAAGAATAAAGATTAAAAAGAAAAATAGGAAATATTAAGAATAAATATTGAGCAACCTAACCCAAGGGAGGGCTTAGCATGGGCCTGACCGCATAAAAGCCAAAGTAGAGGGAGATAGGGGCTCACGTGTGTAAATATATTTGTAAATATAATAAAAATATTTTCCTCTAAAAAAAGAATAAAATGGTTTGTATATATTGTATATATATATATATTTATAATTATAAAAATCAAAATAAAAATAGAAAAATTAAAAAGAAAACAAAAACATCCTTTTGTGCATAATCGCCATGTATATAGTCAACTCACTTATATCTATTTCACCCTATAAATGAATAAATTAAAATTCCAAAAATTTTGTAAATATTCTATCTTTTATGGTGTAAATAAATAAAATAAAAACAACAAAAATAAAAACAAAATAAAAAGAACAAAATTAAAAACCAAAAATAATATTGTAAATATACCTTGTACATAGATGTATATACTTATTTATTTCACCCTTGTTTATAAATAATAAAAATAAAATAAAAATATCTTTTTATTCCAAATTTTATGATATAAATAAATAAAATATAAAATGGGGATAAAAATGCATAAAAATAACTAATTAAAAATCAAAAATAAAAATCCAATATTGTATACATACCTATATATAGCTCTATAGTGTAAATACCCTATTTTTATTTTGAAAAATTAATTAAAAATCACAAAAAATAGAAAAAACTAAAACAAATATTTTTCATGTTTTAAGTTTTTATTAAATCGGCCATTTACTTATTTTTATTGATTTTCCAAATCATTTCCAGATGGTTGCTTCCCATTGGTCCATGGGGATGTTGACCGCCCGGTCAACTCCCCCCTGTGGACCACTTCCCACGGATCCGTTTCGCGGACCCATCTTCTCCCATTTATCCCCTCCAGATCCAATCACCATTCCGCCAAACCCAGGGTCCTAATCACTCTCCTATAATCCGGGAACCTCGCCCGATCTTCAGCCTAGGGATCCGTGCTCCATCGTGCCGGACCCGAGCCATTCTTCCGGGACCTTCCACCATATAAGAGCCGAGCTCCGCCACCCATTTGCTCATCTTTGTCTCCCCACCTTTCAGTCCCGTGACCTCCACTGCCTTCCCTGAGGTGACAGCTCTCCGTCGGTGGTGTCGAAGAGAGGAGAAGGTGACCGGACCTTTGATCCCGCGAGCTAGCGCCGCCGTGCTCCGCCTGAAGCAGGAGCTCGAGCCTCGGGCCACGACGACCCGCGAGGCGACGACCCAGCTCACGTCCAGTCGATTCCTCCACCCAGGTAGCCTTAGTGATTTCCCATTTTCTTTAATTTCTAGTTTCCCCCAAATATCGCAGTCGCCGTCCATCGTCGATTCCGATCACTTCAGCCATCACCCCGATCATCGAACCTCACCATCGCGTTCGCCTTCCTCCCGCGCACGTTCTATGCCTCCCCATTCAACCTAGCTCGCACAGGAGCTGGGGTTTCGAGCTCCACCGTCTACCCCTCGTCGAAGCTCGACCGCCCCGCCTCACCGACCACCGCCACCCCCTCTCACAGGGTCGAGGCACTTTGCCCTCGACCCGCGAGTCTTCTGGTGCCCTTTTGCAGGTACAAAGAGGACTGTCTGAGGTCCTCTAACTTGAGCCCAGGAGCTTCCCCTCTGCCGGAGTCGACCGAGCTCCTCAGAGCTCCGTTGCTCCATCGGAGAGCACCATTCGACGCGGAAGGCCCGTAGCCATCTTCTCCGATCTTCAGTGGGCCGCGAGGAGGACGCCAGAGCACACACGGGCCCGGCGAAAGTCGTCGGCCTCCAGTTCGTCCACCATCCTTCCCTGCCGTCCGATCGACCCCAGACTCCAGTTTTGATCCTGACCGTCCTTCCGAGGAGCTTCCAACACCGTCCGATCTTGGGAGGAGCGATCTGGATTGTTCGATCGCCGAGGTTTAGCCACAACGCCTCTCCACCGTTCGATCTTCCACGTGGTCAAGCCCGAGCCGTCCGATCAGCACGAGGACTCCAGCTTTAGGGCGCCACCCCTTCCCAGTTGTCGATCAGCACACGTGGCGCCCATCCGACGGCCTCCTTAATAAAGGGTAAATTATTCCTTAGGCCCTTTGCTTTAGCTCTGTTTAGTTTTAGTCCTGTTAATATTTTTAGTGTTTTATTTACGTTTGGTAATTTGCACTTTGGACCTTATCTTTTCTGCTATTTGCATGTATACCCCTGCCTGTAGTGTGTCACGTGCATCGATACGTGTTTGTCTGGGTAATTTGCATGCGTAGCCTTGTAGTTCTGGATTGTTAATGAATGAATGAATCTTTCTAGATAATTGTATTTTTACCCCTGTGCGTGTTGAATTTGTGCATGTGCGTTATATTAGTGGGTAAATTACACTAAGGTTCTTGGGCTTTTAATACTTGTTATTATTTAGCCCAGAAACTTTATTTCTTTGCAATTAGGTCCTTGTGTGCCCCAGACACGCGCCTCGCATGTGACTTCTTGGGATTTTTGCACCGGACCCCCTGGAACTTTCATTATTTGCGTACAGGTCCCTGTGCACTATACCTAGGTTTTGATTTTGAATAAAATATCAAACTCACTCCAAATTCAATGAAAATTGGACACATGGCTCCTGCCATGTAATTTTCTAGAATTTTTGGAGACATTTTTGCTTTTATTTGATATTTTTAAAAATTCAAAAACAAGCTTTTTCTTTACTGTCTGATTTAAAAATTCACAAAAAAATATTAAAATTCATCTAAAAATTATAAAAAAAATTAGTTGTTGTGTCTTTTGTCTTGTTTGATTTTCTGACCAATTTTGGTCATTTTTCATTACATAAAACTCATAAAAATTACCAAACACTAAAAACACTATAAAAATTCTAATAATTAATTTAAAAATCCAAAAATAATAATTTCAGTGCCTAAATTTTCCTTGTTCCTTCTTCTATACAGGAAAATTACCTCCAAGCTTTTTAGGGATTTTTAGATATTTTATCTAAGTCCCTCAAGCTCGGCTGGACATTGTTGCTGATTTCTTGCATTGTTTTATTTTCAGAAAATTAAATACAAATTAGAAAAATACCAAAAATTAACTAAAAACAGTAAAAATCATAAAATACGCAAAAACATTTTTATTTGAATTTTTGATTGATTTTTGATGCATTAAATAATTGTTTGAGTAGACTTGTTTCCTTGTTTTCTTTATTTTCTTAATTAAATAAAAATCCAAAAAAATTATAAAAATTTAAAATCCACCAAAAACATTGTGATTTTATTTTATTCTTTTTTTAGACTACTTCGTAGGCCGCAAGGCCATTACATGCTCCCTGAGTCCGACCCTGGTCGCTATACAAGGCTAATCTAATAGCCAGGACCGCTATCGTGTTTGATTGATTTTGATTTGATTTTGGTGGTCTGCTTCACTTTTTCTTGATTGAGCTGAGATTCTCATCGATCCGGGTCGCAACAACTCGAGTGATATTTTGACCTGATCCGGATTAGTGGGATTTTGGCTCATCAGGTACTGAGGCCGCGAGTCTTCCAGTTGATCCAGCCGATGGTGGTGTTGAGGCCACCCGTGTTCTTTCTGAGAGACCTGTAGTTTTTCCTACTTCTGATGTATCTCGGAACTCTGTTGTGAAAGATGGAAAAGGTTTGGTTTTTTCTGGTCCCACTGTGGTGCGTGATGTATGTGCGGATCCGGCCGTCGAGCCGTCTAGACCTTTTCCTAGTCCTTCATCTAAGAAGGACCCAGTGATCCCCTTCCCTAGACCCCTGCAGATGGGAAAGGGGAAGAAAAAAATCCAAAAAAGAGAGATCAGGAGGAGTTCGGCCAACAGATGATAGATCGGTTTCATATACAGCTGACTCTTCAGGAGGCTTTGCAGCACATCCCCCTTCTTCAGCGTTCGTTGAGAGACAGGACCATAGTCAGGAGGAAGAGGAGGAACCACCACTCAGAGATCCATGTACAGACGAAAGCCACGTGTTTCGCGATCCAGAACTGTCTGCCGGCCAAGAGGTCAGATTCCGGAGCCCCTTATGTCAGATTCCACATCAGAGAGCAGAGGTTCGACCGTACTCTATTAGATAGAGGATCGTCGATCAACCTCCTTCCGGCAGCTCTTCTCGACCGCTTCGAGTTGGGCACTCTTAGACAGAGCAGGACAGTCCTTCAGTTTGCTGATCGATCTGTCAAGAGGCTGAAGGGGTTGTTGCGAGACGTTGTCATCACGATTCAGGGCCTGCAATTCCTCGTGGACTTCGTAGTGTTGGACATGGAGATCCCTGATTCAGTGACCGATACCCCCATCATTCTCGGTCGTCCGTTCTTGGCCACAACCAAGGCGGTGACTGACCATGATAGCGGGAAGGTATACTTTCGCGTCGAGGGCGAAAGTGTACAAATAGAGACAGTCGAGGACAACCGAGCCAGATGCAGATCATGCTCAGAGACCACTTCAGACACAGAGCAGATGACAGATGCCGGGCTAGACATCCACGAGGACTGTGACTTTGTGATCACAGACGATGAGGCAGTTTGGGCAGACCCAGCAGCACATGCCATCCTCTCATTTCCAGATTCAGCTGATGCAGAGACGACAGCAGAGGAGAGCCTGGAGAGCACATTCCTGGTCCAGGATACTTCAAAGGTAGCTGAGCCGATTCTCGACCGCGACACAAACTTTTGTGATGATGGTGGTGCTGATGCCACCTCAGGTGATACAGATCCCTCGGAGTCAGAGTCTGAGTAGGCAGATTGTGATGATTACATGCCAGACCTGATTTCAACTGAGCCCACAGCTGAGGAGGAGGTAGATGCCGAGCAGAGCAGAGACAGTCCAGCAGGGCAGCCTTCTCCAGTTTTTGAGATTGATAGAGAGTTTCAGTTCTCCCATGCAGATTTGGCAGCGTTCACGCAGACTTTCCAGAGGTCAGATCCACCAGCACCCAGCTGTCCAGAGCTGAAGCCGCTCCCTACTTCGCTGAAGTATCGATTTCTTGCGGGTGAGCCTGAGATGTACCCAGTCATCATCTCCGCCGATTTGACTGGAGAGCAAGAATCCCGTTTGATGGGGGTTCTTGAAAAGAACCGCAAGGCAATCGGATGGAGCTTAGCAGATCTCCAGGGGATAAGTCTGGCCCTGTGCTCCCACCATATCTATCTCGAGGATGAGGCGAAGCCATCGCGTGAGTTCCAGCGGTGGCTGAACCCAAATCTGAGAGAGGTTATCATGAAGGAGATATCGAAATGGTGGAGCGCCGATTTTATCTACCCCATCTCCGACTCCAAGTGGGTCAGCCCTTTGCATGTGGTGCCCAAGAAGACGGGCATCACTACAGTGATTAGCGAGTCTGGAGAGGAGATTGCTACACGAGTACCCACTTCTTGAGGGGTCTGCGTTGACTACATGAGACTCAACCAGGCCACCAAGAAGGATCATTTCCCTCTGCCCTTTATAGATCAGATCATTGAGAGACTGGCAGGGAAGAGCCACTACTGTTTTCTGGATGGGTACTCGGGCTACAACCAGGTGGCCATCGCTCCTGAGGACCAGGAGAAGACCACCTTTACCTGTCCCTTCCGCACATACGCCTTCCGACGCATGCCATTTGGGCTATGCAATGACCCTGCGACATTTCAGAGATGCATGCTGTCGATCTTTTCGGACATGGTAAGGGAGTGCTTGGAGGTCTTCATGGATGATTTCTCGGTTTACGGCGACGGATTCGACTCTTGTCTTGACTGCCTAGACCGAGTACTCCAGCGATGTATAGAGGTTCACTTAGTGCTATCTTGGGAGAAGAGTCACTTCATGGTGACTCAAGGGACGGTGCTTGGCCATATCATCTCCAACAGGGGCATGGAGGTTGATCCGGCCAAGGTAGATGTCATTAGAAAACTCGCACCGCCATACAATCTGCGGCAGTTACGGTCATTCCTAGGGCACGTCGGTTTCTACCGACGATTCATTCATGATTTCAGCAGGATTGCCCGACCGTTGACTGACCTGCTGACGAAAGACACCGAGTTCCTTGTCGATGACAAGTGTCTTTCGTCCTTCGAGACTCTCAAGCAGAGTGTTATAGAGGCTCCTGTTCTCCAGTCTCCTGATTGGTCTCTCCCATTCGAGATCACGACGGATGCCTCCGATTTTGCCGTGGGGGCCGTGTTGGGACAGAGGAGGCATGGAGTCCCCTTTGCTATCCACTACGCTAGCCGCACATTGGATTCCGCGCAACGGAATTATACAGTCACAGAGAAGGAGATGCTAGCCGTAGTATTCGCCCTAGATAAGTTCAGATCTTACATCATTGGATCTAGAGTGACCTTGTATACTGATCACACCGCCATCCGATACCTCATGGAAAAGAAGGATGCCAAGGCCAGACTGACTAGATGGATCCTTCTACTCTAGGAGTTTGACATTGAGATCAAGGATAAGCCTGGAGTCAAGAATGTGGTGGTAGATCATCTCTCCCGTCTAGAGCAGCCTGAGGATTCTGAGCAGATTGATCCCATTTGTGAGACCTTCCCATATGAGGCGATCCTTGCTATCGCCTCACTCCCGTGGTATGCCGACATTGTGAACTTTCTTGTTGCTAAGAAAGTTCTACAAGGTTGGCCCAGGCAGAGGCTTGAGACCTTCCTTGCGAAGGCCAAGTCCTACCACTGGGAGGATCCCATCCTTTACCACGAAGGAGGGGATAACGTCTGGCGTAGGTGCATTCCTCAGGAGGAGCACCATAGCGTCCTCACTTACTGCCACAAGCTTGGGGCAGGAGGACATCATTCTGGGAGGAGAACGGCACAGAAAGTGCTCCAATCCGTCTTGTGGTGGCCTACCCTCTTCAAGGACTCTGATAAGTTCATGAAGAGGTGTACTGACTGTCAGAGGATGGGCACTTGTGGACAGCGTGATATGATGCTGATGCAGCCCATTCACTTCTGTGAGGTTTTTGATGCATGGGGCATTGATTTCATGGGTCCATACCCTAAGAGTCAGGGATTTAAGTACATTCTGTTGGCCGTAGATTATGTGAGTCGTTGGGTTGAGGCCATCCCCGCCCGAGCTGCTGATGCCAGGACCGTTTGCAGATTTTTGAGGAAGCACATCATCACGCGGTTCGGGGTACCTCGAGTATTGATTTCAGATGGGGGGCTCATTTCATCAATGACCAGGTAAAGGCCCTTGCTAGCGAGTTCGGCATAGACCATCGAGTTGCCACTCCATACCATCCACAGACGAATGGTCTAGCCGAGGTGTCGAACAGGGAGATCAAGACTATATTGCAGAAAGTCGTCCGCCCTGACCTAAAGGATTGGTCACAGCTTTTGAACTCGGTCTTGTGGGCATATAGGACGTCTTTCAAGACACCATTGGGCACATCTCCCTTTCGCCTCGTATTTGGCAAGCCGTGCCATTTACCTGTTGAGCTGAGGCACAGGTCACTTTGGGCAGTCACGGAGATACTTATAGATCCAGATAGTGCAGGAGACCAGAGGAGGGCAGAGTTAGCAGCCTTGGAGGAGCTTAGAGATACCGCCTTCTCAAACAGCCTACATTACAAGGAGAGAGTAAAGGAGTGGCATGATTCTCACATCAGCCACAAACATTTTGAGCCTGGGCAGAGAGTATGGCTGTTTGATGCGAGGCTTCGTCTATTCCCAGGGAAGCTACAGAGCAAATGGAAGGGACCCTACTTGGTGAGAAAGGTACATGACAACGGTAGCATTGATATATCTGGGTTGTCTTCTGAGAGTACTTTTCGTGTGAACGGCCAGCGGCTCAAGCCATTTCTAGATCATGAGCCGCGGGTCATTGATGTTGCCCCGATTCATTTTGCGTGAGATGTGGTCTTTTGATTCACATCTATTGCATCTCACGCCTGATTTTCACTGTTCTTCCGACCTGTATAGATCCAGATGTCCATATCATCACATTCTTTAGTCCCACATCCCTTTCTTCATCTTTTGATTATGTTATACTTAGGGTGTACTTTACCCTAAGTATAGGGGGGATGTAGGACCTTTGAGTTTTTCTTTTGATCATGTCTACCCCTGTTTTGTTGCCTATACTTAGGGATATTTTACCCTAAGTATAGGGGGGGTAGACCCTGTACATTCTCCACTCGATTTTCCCTTTGTGTACAGCCTACTATACTTAGGATTACTTGATCCTAAGTATAGGTGGAAAAGCCGAGATCTTCTTGACTTTCTATTCATTCATTCTTCTTTGTATATAGCCTTCCTTTTCACTTCCCTATACATAGCACGAGTTATGTCTTCTTCATCGCTCTTGACTCTGAGGACATCGTTCGAGCTAAGTATAGGGGGGTGTATATATTTCATATATACTTTAGCCATAACTCGTACTTTGTGTGAGTGTGTTAATAAATAAATTGGCTAAAAACCTTGAAAAATCACAAAAATTAAAATTTTTTCCTGTAAATAATCATTCTTTTATTGCACATACATAGCTAGTGTACATATTATTTTTGTAAAATGTTTTCAAAAATCTTTTGTGTAAAGCTTGTGTAAATATTTTCGTATCAAAATTATGTATATAGTACAAAATTTTCCTAAAATGTTTTGAAAATCAAAAGTTTGCAAAAATCTTGTGTAAATGTGTGTAAATATTTTGCAAAACTTGCATTTCATGCATTCATCCATTCATGATTTCAAAACATTTTCAAAAATTTTGCATGTTTGTACAAATTGTGTAAATAGCATCTTTGTATATATGTATATAGTTTTTCCTGGATTATAGTTGACATTTAAACTAGCTTGGAATTAAATTGGGAAATGGAGCTTGATTAAGATCTTAATCCACCTAATTTCTAAGAGGAACCTTATAGGGCTTAGGGTTAAGGCTTTTCAGGTCCTTGGTGACTTAATTCTTTGAGTCCACTAGGCTATGATCACATGTCATCTCAATGAGCCTAAGTAGAACACTTAACAACACACACATGACTCATATAGACAATGACTTTACTTAGACACCGCACTTTGCACCGAGATCTCTACGGATGAGGTGGTGAGGAGGCAGTCTTCCTTGACTTGGGGTAGCATATGAGGGTAGTACTTCTAGGCGGAACCTCTCTTCTTCTTTTAGTGAAGGAAGTGCGTCTCAACTTGGTCTGGTTGCCATGAGGTCTAACGACGGGGGTTGTGGGTTGCAATAATGCTTCAAAAGAGGGATAGTCTACTGGCTCAAGAGGAAAAACTCCTTGTATATATGCTGCACATGTATATGTTGTACAGATGCACTAGAAAAAAATGCAAAAAGAAAATAACTCCAAAAAAGTGGTGGGTCTGATAGAAAATGATAATCCCACCGGAGTATGTATATAGTGCAATAAGCAAAGCTTGAGATTCATGTCCCACCTTATGTAGCTTGCAGCAGGGAGACTTGGCTACACTGGTTGAGCTCCCAAGGATACATGGCTACACTGGCCATGGTCCATTCTCTTCTTCCTCCTCTTCTTGAGCCGGTTGCACTTGAACTTAGAAGGGAATACCCCGCTCCTCGAGGAAAGAGTGGCCAGATTGGGGTCATAGAGTTACCTTGTTGGGGAGGGTTGTCAAGTTGCAGTTTCTGAGGTGGAGAGCTTATACTTCACATCCACAGTACAAGGAAAGATTCATGGTCTTCAGGGTTTGTGTTTGATGACTAGTTCTGACCTGGATTGTTGAGGAGTCTTGATTATAGATTAGTGGAACTTAGAGGCTGTTAAGTTTTAAGCTTAAATCCAAATAAGGTTCCGACACATTAATAATCCAAAGATCTGGTCGAGCTCCATAATTCAATTTAATGAAGGCAAGTTTAATTTTCAACCTTGATCCATGTACATTCTCCTCTTTTTCTTTTTCTTTCTCTTTTTCACTTCTTTTTCAAATAAGTGTTTGCTAAGGGACTAGCAAAGTTAAGTATAGGGGGGTGATGAATACTCATTCATCACTCTTTATTCTTATATTTTAGCTACAAAAACCTTTGCAAATGCATGTATATGTTTGTAAATACACATAATTACCAAAAGCATGCATTGTGTAAAAAGTAATAATTATCATGTTTTTGTGCAAAAATAAAAGAATAAAGATTAAAAAGAAAAAGAGGGAAATATTTAGAATAGATATTGAGCAACCTAATCCCAAGGGAGGGCTCAGCATGGGCCTGACCGCATAAAAGCCAAAGTAGAGAGAGATAGGGAGCTCATGTGTGTAAATATACCTGTAAATATCACAAAAATATTTTCCTCCAAAAATAGAATAAAATGAGCTTGTAGATATTTGTAAATATTTGTAAATACAAAATCAAGATAAAAATAGAAAAATCAAAAAGAAAACAAAAATACCTTTACTTGTACATATACCATGTATATAGATGCATATAGCTATTTATTTAACCCTTGTATATAAATAATAAAAATAAAATAAAAATATCTTTTTATTCCTAATTTTATGCTATAAATAAATAAAATATAAAATGGGGATAAAAATGTACAAAAATAACTAATTAAAAATAAAAAATCAAAAATCAACATTGTATATATACCTATGTATAGCTTTAAAGTGTAAATACCTTATTTTTATTTTGAAAAATTAATTAAAAATCACAAAAAATAGAAAAAATAAAACAAACATTTTTCATGTTTTGAGTTTTTAATAATTCGGCCATTTTCTATTTTTAAATTAATTTCCAAATCTTTCTGAGGTGGCCAGCCCTGATTGGTCCACGGGGGACGTTGACCCCCCGGTCAACTCCCCCCTTTGGACCACATACCCGCGGATCCTCTTCACGGACCCATCTTCTCCCAATTATCCCTGCCTGACCCGATCACCATTTCGCTAAATCCCGGGTCCTAATTACTCTCCAATAATCCGGGAACCTCGCCCGACACCTTGCCTAGAGGTCCGTGCTCCACCGAGCCGGACCCGACCCTCTCTTCCCGGACCTCCCATCATATAAAGTATGAGCTCCGCCTCCTTGTTCTTTATCTTCGGCTCATCCATTCTCCACCCAGTGACCTCCATCGTCTCAGCGAGAGTGACAGCTCGCCCTAGGTGGTGTTGCAGCGAGGAGGGAGCAAGGAGACCATCGATCCGGTGATATTGCGCCGCCGTGCGCTGCCTGGAGGTGACGCCTGAGCCTCGGACACCGACGGTCCTCGAGGCAAGGACCCGGAGCAAGCCCTGCTCCTCCACAGTCGATTGCACCCATTAGGTAGACCTCTCTCCTTCCCTAGTTCTTTAATTTTCATTTTCGCCCAATTTCCCCCGTCACCTTCGAGCTTCGATTCCGTCCACCCTAGCCACCTATTCGATCATCGGAGCAGCCCATCACGATCGCCTCTCCTTCGCGCACGTTCTCCACCCACTCTCTCAACCCAGCTCGCACAGGAGCTGGGATTGGGGCTCCTTTGCCGTCGCATCGCCGGAGCCCCTACGCCCCGCCGCACCGATCACCGTCACCCCCGCTTACAGGGTCGAGGCAATTTGCCCTCGACCCGCGAGTGCATTGCTGTGCTTTTCAGGGACATCCGAGCCCATCTGAGGGTCTCGACCGTTTGGAGCAGCCGCTTCTCCTCCGTCGGCGTGGTCTGAGCTCTCCGGAGCTCCGCTGCGTCATCAGAAGGTGCCATTAGACGCGGAAGGCCCCCACGCATCTTCTCCGATCTTCAGTGGCCTCCGAGGAGGTCTCCAGCGCCAGCACGAGCCCAACGAACCTCGCCAGAGCCCAGTTCTTTGAAGACCTTCTAGAGCCGTCAGATCATCCTCCAGCTCCAGTTTGCATCGCAACCGTCCACTCTAGGAGCAACCATCACCGCTCGATCTTTGGAGGAGTGATCGTGACCGTCCGATCGTTGAGGGTTAGCCACGTCGCTTCCCAGCCGTCGATCTTCCACGTGGCGAGGCCCCAGCCGCTCGATCAGGACCGAGGACCCCCTTGTTGAGGCGCGCCCCTTCCCCGACTGCCCGATCTACACGTGGCGCGCATCCGGCCCTCGAATTAATAAAGGGTAATTTGCTTCTTAGGCCCTTAGTTTCTTAGCTGTTCTGCTGTAGTCATGTAAATATTTTAGATATTTTATTTACGTTTGGTAATTTTCATAGTGGACCCTGTAGTGTTTGGTAATTGCTTTTATACCCCTGCCTGTAGTGGATCATGTGCTTCAACACGTGTTTGTTTGGGTTAATTGCATGTATGGACCTTAAGTTCTAGGGTGTTAATGAATGAATTTATAGTTTTGTTATTTGCAGCAATACCCCTGTGAGTGTTCAATTTGTGCATGTATGTTATATTTTGGGTATTTTACACTAAGGTCCCTAGACTTCTAGTACTTGTTACTAAATAGTCCAGAAACCTTAGTTTCTTTGCAAATAGGTCCCTGAGTGCCCAGGTCACACGCCTCACACGTGCAACCTTGGAGAAATTGCACCGGACCCCCTGGAACTTTTACTATTTGCGTACAGGTCCCTGTGCACTATACCCTTTTTTTCATTTTTAATGAAATAGCAAATTAACTCCAAATTTACTGAAAATTGGAAACATGGCTCCTGCCATGGTGTAAAATTTTCTGTAAATTTTGGAGACATTTGTGATTTCATTTGATATTTTTAATAATTCAAAAACAAACATTTTCTTTACTGTCTAACTTTAAAATTCACAAAAAATATTAAAGCACCTCTAAAAATTACAAAAAAAATAGGTAGTGTTTATTTTACCTTGTTTGATTTTCTGACCAATTTTGGTCATTTTTGGATATATAAAACCCATAAAAATTGAAAAACACTAAAAACCCTATAAAAATTCTAATAATTACTTGAAAAACCTAAAAATAATAATTCTGGTGCCTAAATTTTCCTTATGTTTTCTACTATACAGGAAAATTATCTTCAGGTGTTAATAGGGCCATTTTGTATTCTAATTTGGCCCTTGACACCTGACTGGACAATACCTCTCTTTTCTGACCTTGTTTGATTTTTAGAAAATTCAATAAAAATCAGAAAATTACCAAAAATTAACCAAAAACAGTAAAAAAACATAAAAAAGATAAAAATATTTTTATTTGAATTTTTGAGTGATTTTTGAGTGCTTTAATAATTGGTTGTATTGGCTTGTTTTATTGCTTCTTTATTTTCTTTATTAATTAAAAATCCAAAAAAATTATAAAAATTTAAAATCCACCAAAAAGACTTTTATTTTCTTTTATTTCTTTTTTTAGACTACTTCGTAGGCCGCGAGGCTATCACGTGCTCCTTGTGTTCGACCCTGGTCGCTATACCAGGCTAATATAATAGCGAGACCGCTACTTGAGTTTCCGTTGATTTTTACCTTCGTTTGGTGGTCTGATTTTTCTCGATTGACACCGCTTGGTGACTTGGGTCGCAACGACCCTTGATTACCTTTACCCGAGTCGTCAGGCGTGTCATCATCCAACCAAGATCTGGATCTAACATTGCACCAAGTGTACCTACATCCGGTTGCATCCATGATCGTCAATCTCATCACCTGAACTATATTTGCAAAGGCCTCCAAACCGATGTCACGACCACCGCCTTACATAGGCCGATCCTCCGGTAGAATCGTAAGATTGAGATCTCCCCCAATGAGCCAAATGTCGTCCTCTCTAACGGAGCCCAACTGCTCCAGATCATCTGCCAAGGAGCCGCAGTTGTTTCCCATGGGGCCATACACATTTGTCGCAGTAAAGCAAACTCCGTAGAGTCGGCACTTGAGGCGCATCGATAAAGAGAAAAGAGAATGTCGCTCACCCATCTTCTCGAACACTGCACTTTTCCAACCTTTTAGCAGGCCACCTGCCGCCCCTGTGCCTTTACCTCCGCGAACTCAAATGCCCCCCATTTCCCAGATCACACCATAGGTCATCTCCTCCCCTCGAAACCGTCTTCTCCTGCAGTAACAAAACATCTGCTTGTGCATCAGACATGAGCTTCTTAACCCCTAGCCATCTCTCGGGTCGGCCCAAACCCCTAACGTTCCATGATAACACCTTCATAGGGGCATCTTCCTCGTTGGTGCCACAACCCCTAAACATTCCGCAAAGCTTCTGTCCAAAATGCTGAAATAACTGAGTCGCCCAAGCAGAGAAGCCGACCCAGCAACTTCCATTATTGCCAACCGACCGACTTCCCAAACTGACACTTAGTGAGGCTTCAGTCGCCCTCCTCCTTCCTCTCTTCTTCTGGCACTTAGTGAGGCTTCTACCACCCGAACCGCTTATACTTAACGTCTCCCGTAATCCCTCCCCCCATCGGCACCTTCTGCTTGGTCTCCTACACAACATCCTCCGGCAACTGCATCCCCATAAAAACCGCCAAGCACTTTGCCGCCAAGCTTCCATCATGTCCCTCTCCCCGACCGTCACCTGCCTCCCCCTGTACTCTAAACCCACCCCGAGCTGACAAGTTTATATCAATCGCCAAGCCTGAGCGTTTCTCCGATCCACCCCCACCGATGCAGACATGATTTAGTCCCCCCCTTCGTCAATAGCACGAACTGAAATTGTCAGTGGTGTAGACGCGACTCCAAACTACTACGCACATGGTGGACTTTCCATCTCCTCCACTGTTTGAGGCAAAACTCTCCCTGCCTCGAAGCTTTTCCTGTTGAATAACAGTGACGACCTGTAGCCCCTGCTTGTGCCGTGCAAGGCAAGGCCATCTCCGAATGGCTAACCTCTGTCAAGGGCAGTGGGGTTCTACTCGAATCTTGCTAACGAACACGAGAACCCACTGGTAAAACCGATTCCTCTGCACTGGTGGATCCTCAAGAACCACGTGACACGGATCCGAGCGTGTCTCCTCCAAAGTTGGGGTCTGAACAGGTGGTGCCTCATGCGACTCGGACTTGTTCCTGCTCCACCATTTGAGATCTTAAGGGAAACGACCCCATCAATGCCTTTACTAAATGAATGGACGTCAATGGCAGCGTGATTTAAAGCACCATGATTTGAAACCTCATGAATTCCAGAGAATGGTGCCCGTCAATGGCTGCATGAATTCCAGCCTCTGATTTAAACAATTAAGCGGAAGGGCCTCATCAATCTCATCCGGAAATTGTTGGACGTGAATGGCTGTTGGTTTGAAGCCGAAGCATTTGGGAATGCCTCGTACTGTCCCAAAATACTCGGGAGTCGCTCCCCCGCATTGAATGCGCCGAACAGGAGACCGAGCGGGAAAGATGTTGGCCCTTTGCCAGCCTCGACCGTCGATGCCTTTGCCGTCGCCTCCGGCCCCGGCCTCCTTATCTCGCCACCTAAATCGGCTCCCTCGCCTTGATTCTGCATCATTTCCAAACCGGCCGGCGCGCCCCCCACCGTTGCCAACTCTAGCCGAAGGACACGTCCCTCCAACCACACGGACCACCCGCCGCGCGTCGAGGATCGAGCTCTCGAACTTTGATCACGAGCTCCGATAATACACCATGAGAGACACCGTTACTCACGACCCCTTCAACTACGGCAATTCCCCTGAGGATCTTCTGTACTCGATCTAAAGAACGCCAAAGAAAGAATATTCCCCGCACCCGGACCACGGTCAAAAAGCTTGGCGACAAAAGACCGTCCGAGTCGCATGCCTCCCTCAATCGAATCAACGTCTTTCCCAAGCAGGACATCTCCAACAAGGCAACCAGTTCTTCCCCGCCAAGACCACGGGCCAACACCCGTCATGGAGACACCATAACCACGTCCCCTCGGAACCTCACCTTCGTTGCCAACTCCACATCCGAAGAGCCCTTAAACAGGCCCTGTCTGCCACCACCTTCTCCCACCAAGAGAGTCGTCGGTTTCTTAACCATGGTTGCCCTCCGTATCCAATTCCTGCAAGCACTGCTACGGTGCGCCGAACCACGGCATCTGAAACAACGGATTGGCTCCCGGCAACGACTTGTCCAATGTTCATGAGCACTACACCGAAAACAACCCCTCCCGAAAGGACACTTCAGCGGCGTGGATTTGTTCCCTTGCCCTGCAGACGGCACCTTGCCACGCTGACGACGACGGACCTCCACCCAGCCCTCATCAGGATTGGACCCATGCTGATCCGGAACACGCGAAAGCACAACCCGAAGATCTCCTTCACGCCGGTCTTGCACGCCCGTGCCCCACCTCCACCGCGCTCCCTCTCTCTCTCTCTCTCTCTCTCTCCAGCCGTGCTCTATTTTTCAATATATTATCTTTATATATTTTAATAATTATGCAAGTGTCCTCAAAACTTTCAAAACAAGAAAGAATGTGATGGTGTTCCGGACAACGATAGATAACATAATTTAGAAAAAATTTGCCATCTGAATAAATATATTCCCATTCCACCCCTAAAATTAGTACATGACTCAGCAACATCTTAATTTTTTTTCGCAACTATGAAAAGAAAGGATGCCATCATACAAATATTAAAGCGCGCATTCCCTAAAACAAGATTACATGACTGATCCCAGTCCCGAAAGCTGTCATTCTTCGTATTAATATTAAGGCATGGTGAACACACATTCTAATACTCCTTGGCATGGCAAGCCATGCTCAGTGAAACGGGGGGATCAGAGAAAGATCCTCCCGATATTTGGTCATACACCCACTTATTCGCGGACTCTGTGTAATGAACTCCATCCCACACGATGCGCTTCGACGGATCCTTGCAAGCTTTGCCCACAACCACCTCTGTTCCATTCACCACAGCTTTCGACCCGCATCCCTCCTGCAAGTTGAAATTGTACTTGCCACCGTGCCCGCAACAAGACACCAGGGGAAGCTCAAAACCTATATACGAAGTCATTGAAGTCATTTTTACATTATACATATAACAATATCGACACTGCATAATAAGGATATCTGAGTAGGACATGAAGAAGATCTCACCATAGTTGCTAGCATGGCTAAGGAGCGTGTATTTATTGGTATAAACATCGACGTAGGTGAACGCGGCCAAAGGGAGATCCTTCCTGAGCTGAACCACTGTTTCCTTAAGTTTCGAATTGAAGAGTTGTGCTACCTCATTGAATGGTATGCCACAACCGTAGTCATCCACTTGAGAAGCAAGGATGGGTATCCGTTCGAGTACGTAGGCGAGGCAGCCGAATGGGCCAGTATTGTGAATCCAAAACATCCTCCCTCCTTGATCATACACGCCCTGCACAGAAAAACGCCTTCGTCAAGATTATCTCTCTCTCTCTCTCTCTCAGAGAATTTTGAAGAGTCTAGCACAGCTCGTCCAAACACAAATCTTTGCTGTTAAAGTCAGGTGTTAAAATCTCCACAACTATACTTATCTCGGAGAGAACATGCAAAAGGGTAATATACATACCTTTATAACGACAACAAATTTATTAATAATATCGGGGATCTGTTCTTTGACTTCATCAGTGGACTTGCCAAGGAAATAGGCGGAGGTGAGGTCGTTCTGCCCAATGTCAAACGTGTACAGCGCCTGGGAGAAGCGATCCTCCATGGGCATTAGTTCCTTGAATACACCACCTGCATCATTAGTTCTTTGAATACACCACGCGCATGTTATTCAGTATAAATATGCTGAAAGTTCCATACAAGTTTGTATGCAATGTATGCAAGATATATTTACATGGACACAGACCTTGGGAGTAGGCTGCTTGCGATCTGTTCTTAAACTGAGAGAACTGCCAGAACTGGACATCGAGGGAGAAGGGGCTGAATCCTCCATTCTGGAACAAAGTCGTGTTCTGCCTCCTTATCGCGGAACCAGCAGTTGCGAAGTTGACGCCATGCGAGAAATTAGACCCCACCGAGTCCAAGTACGCACTTAGATAGGGAAGCCCCAAGCCCTCCGCTGCATAAATTTTACACCTCTAAATACCATCAATCGACATTTAAAAGACATGATAAGATATTGATACCCACTTACCGTGGAATACTTTTTTACAGTCCATTTACGTTGGGTTCACATTTATCAGATCATGTCTTTGCATTGGGGGAAGTTAAACCCGTCTGTAGACTGTAGGCCCCTTTCCTGTCTCCCTTTGTCCTTACCCTCCACCGACTGTTACTTGTTGCATCGCTTTGTTTTAAATTTTATAAAGAAAGATTATCTTATATTTGCTGCATGCTGGGGAGGGAATTATTTTTCAATTGGGAACTTACTTACTCGGTTAAACTCCTTTGTCTAAATTTAAACGTATGGTACCATTATTAACGATCCACTTGTGATCTCTTGCACTCGTTAAATCTCTAATCCAGTGGATCCTAAGCACGAAAAATACTGAGACCATGTCTACAAGATGGATATATTTATTGTAGCCTGTTTGAATAATCCAGTTGTAAATTACGATATTCAACACTTCTTGACTCAAAAGAGCAGTAAAACTACGAGAAGAGAAAGAACATGTAACTAGTTTGCTCAAGAATGGGTACTTCAAGAATGGAAGCATACAGGAAGTATGGGTACTTCACAAACCTATGAAGTCGATGATGAGGCGCCCATCGCAGCACCTCCCTGCCGGTTTCCCGAAGAACGTCTCGCCATGAGGGGAGTGAATTGGCTCAAATGCCGCAGAGAGGCCACCCGTGTCGGAGTTGGAGTCACCGAAGTTGAATATGGCAGGGAACTTGCAAGGCTCGAGTATCGCCGCAGCAGCTGCCACCACAAGACAGAGACTGAGAGCTACTACACGGAGTAGCCGCGCGCAGTTGAGAACATCCATGACCGAGAGGAAGTGTTCTTTGTGGATAAGTAAGTGGAAGTTGGAAATGGATTGTGTGAAGTCGGTATGTGGGGGATGTAGCTTATAGTAGTAGTGAGATGGTGCAATGAATGGTAAGGATCGGTCCTGACGGGCTGTGCCTGTGAGCATTCCCACGTGCTTTTTCCGTCGGCGCTGTTTGGACTCCAGTGATAACATGTAGATTGGTGGGGTGGGCTCTACTGTTTGCTTTTCTTTTATCTTGCAAATATTACGAGATCTGTACATCTGTAGTGCTGGACTACCGTACCATCGAAGCATGTGCTTACATCAATAAAAGAGTAAAGATGATAGCTCTGGCTATTTGAAAGTTTTGTGAATTAAGCGATAGCCAAAGCAATTAAATGAACTCGTGGATTAACACGGTTGAATTTAGAGCGCTCCAAACAAATCCAAGATACAAAATCGACCTGCGTAAATAATCAAATTTTGTAATGTTTTTTCTAAAGAAAAAAGGTACAAAGTCATATAAGTGAGTACCTAGAAAATTTATATGCGCAGGTTTAGTAGTATAATTACAAAGACCAAGATTCTTAACAGATTTGCCATGTTCTAGAACATTTTCAACGTAAAATCTCCATTCTGTCATATCTTTCCTCTAGACTTGGCTTCTAAAATTGTTCTCACATCTTTAATATAATTTTGGGGAAGGGCACCATCACAAGTGTTTCCCCCTCTTTGATTTCAAAAAAACAAAAAAAAAACAAAAGCTCTATCTGATAATTTGACTGAGATGAGTTTCCTAACATCCGGTCTTGGAGAGTCTGCGGTGTTCGAAAAGTCGGACCTGGCAGTCATTGTATCGGTGTCTCTCTCAGCTCTTGGAATTCGAATCAATCAAATTGATCAACAATCAACCCACGAATATATGAAATAAAACCTAAATGCAAGGGATGAAATTTATTATACCCTACGAAATGTGCGCATAGTCAGCAAGTGTAAGGGTCAAACCACTAAAAGCAAATTGATGTTATGTATAATTATTATTAGTTAATAACAACTAATAATAATTATCTTTATATTTTTTGTTTTTTGTGGATTTTTAAATATATTTAATTTTCACGGATTATTTAGTTTTTTTTATATTTTTATATTTTAAAATTATAAAATTTTCAGCTATCGTAAAAAATAATCGAATCTTTCAACATGGATTTGAGCAAGAATCCAGGTAGTCGACCGTACTTATAGTGGGAGAAGACTTCACAATTTTTAAATTTTAAATTTTTATTTTCTTTTTAATTTTGCAAATTTTTAGTTTCTTTTTTATTTTTAATATATAATATCTATTATATATAATAATAATGATATTATAGATATTATAAATAATATATAGTATATAGTAAATATATATAAGTAATATTCCTTTTTCTAAAAGTTTTAAATATAAAATAAACTTAAAATTTTCAAATAAAAGGTTTTTATCTTTTTATATTATTTTCATCTGATTTTGCTACTTTTAGGGAATTTTTGCTAATTTATATGTATTTTGAAAGTAATAAAATGTACAAAATAAATAGGCCAAATAGTTTTAGATTTTCAAAAATATATAAAAGTCCAAAATTTCTGAGACCTTTTTTTTTACAGACACTATATATAATAAAGAAAAATAAGAAACATAAAACTATTTTTTGGATTTCAATGAAATTTTCTGATTTTTTGAATTTTTTAGGGCTTTTTCAATTTAATTACTTTCTTTTATTTTTTAGTGATCTTTGATCTGTAGGTATAACATATTAGTATTTTTAAAGAATTTTAAAGGTGGTTTTATAATTTTTTGAATTTTTATAATCAAACATGGAATAAAAGGTACATTTTATTATGAAAACAAGAAAATACAATAAAAAATAAATAAAAATATGAGTGTAGATAATCTATGTAACAAGCATCCAAGGTATCTTTCCCAACATTTTTAATGCATAGGATCTATTTTATAAAAATAAATGCATTAAATAAAATAAAAGCCTAGTAGGGATATAATTACAAGTAAAGTTAAGTACAAGACTTTGCATGCAATTTTCCCAAAAAATGTAACACTATATCTGAAAGTTTTAGCACTGAATACAAATGTCCAAACCTGGAAGTCGTTGGATGCAAAATGGTTAGGCCCTCCCGCGCACGGGCACGTGAGGTGACTTAGTAGAGGACCTCGATGCAACATAGGCAAAGTACAGTATGCAAAATATCACATAAATATTTGAGCGTACATAAATATTTATAGGACAATTTAAACAATACAAATGTGATGAAGGCTTGGCGTAAATTACCTAAAAGTGTGTTTGATAAAGAGGCGGAGCATGTGCCCTGCGCTCCACTTATGATGATCGGGTGGCGGAAGATGGACTTAGTTCCACCACAATCCGACGACTGGGAAAGAACTTGGAGCAAGGCGTGATCGACGGTGATTAGGCATCGAGAACAAACACGAAGAACTCTACACCGAGGTAACTTCGATCACTAATAGCTCCTTGGCCAGACATCTAATCCCAAGGTCGACAAGATCTACGGCTTCCTGGAGGTGCGTTCGCTTTTGCCGGGGACCTCTAACGGCTTCCAGGACCCATCAATGGGGACATGGGAGCTCTTGTAGTTCTTCACGACCTGAAGACTCAAATGAAGCGTGGATCTGGCTCCAGGGGATCCTCAAGTCTTTGTACCTACACAAAAAATGATGAAGGGCTCGAGAGGGTCGCTCTCGACCATGTTTGATGTTGGGTAGCACAGTGGGATGTAGGGGAGGAGGAGCTCCAAGATATGGTGGAATCGGAGCTTCGATTTGCTCGATCCTTGCAAGATCAAGGGGGAACATATGGGGTTCTGATGGAGAGGATGAAAGGGTTGAAGAAGGCGATGGATTGGCGGGTCGAAACACAGAAATTCACAAGGATTTTGGGCTAGGGCCAAAGTTCCATCAATCAACAAACTTGGAAATTAAACTAAGCTAGTTAATTAATTAAACTAATACTGAATCTAGGATGCATGAATGAAATGCTTAAGGAAAACCTAAAGCTAACATCTCTACCTGACTGGAAGTCAAGGAGCAGAAAGACATCACCAGAGCAGCTCCGGCAACACCAAGATCACCACCTCCAACTGCTCCTTGTCCATGCCAAAATTTCGACGAAGTTTTTGTTGTCATCATGCTCCTCAAGCACTAAGAAGATATGGGTTACAGAAGGTAGAGACGGATCAAAACATCAAAAGAGGGTGAGGATGTTTATTTATGGACTAGGTTTTTGGAGAAAGGGGCTTATCGATTACATGAAAGAGATGAGGAATAGGTGGATGGTAGGTGGTTGACTTAGGGTGATGAGGGTTGCAGGATGAGGGTTGCTCGAGGAGGAAGGAAATATGGAGAAAGGAGAGTAAAATGGAGAAGAGTGGGTTCCCTTGACTTCTGACAGAAGTCAGAGGGGAGGACGTACAATTGACTGGAAGTCAACAAACGTAGGTCTCTAGTTTGTCCACGTGGACCAACCAGAAAATTTCAAGGAATAAATCCCTTATTAAATAGATAAACAGATTTCTTAAATAAAAGTCAAAATATTAAAAGTGTTACTTATTTTATGTATAATTTTATGGGTATTTTTATTTATTTATATCATTATTTATTAGGTGCTAATGTTTACAAGTGCATATAAATACTTGTATTTGACCTATTTTATTTTTATTTCGTATTTCATATTAATTATTAATATATACATGTTGTTTATATTTATAATATATTACATTACATATTTGCATTATTTTTTTATTTTTTCTAATTTTATTTGTATGCTTAAATAAATAGGGTTATATATTTTAGGTATAATATACAAATATAATTTAATATTTGATTTATTTTGATGTATTTATCATTCTTATATTTTGTGCTTATATTTTTAATATATTACAAATAATATTAAAAAGTATTTAAAAATATAAGAAACATTAAAATATAGAGAATAAATATAATGAATAAAATATACAGATATATAGTACAATAGGGATCCAAAAAGCTGACTTTCACATCTTAGCTCTAATTTAAATGAACCTACCCTCATTAGATAGATAATTTAATTTTAAGAACAATAAAGGCATGTTTGATGAATTTTGAATTCATATTGAGGAGATACAGGTCTGTAAAGTTTTGTTTGCGGCTTTTTCATATATGTGTACCTAGTGCATTGCACATTATTTTTACATGCAATTATTTTTGTATTTTTCTTTGTATTTTATATACAAGTTTCATGTTAAGGGTTTCTTTATTTGAGGTGCGTAGAATGCAAAATAAAAGAGGGTACAAATAGTTGTTTATCGAAGAATGAAATTAGGGTTTTTGAGTATTTTTTGTACAATTGAGTGCCCTATATCCCCTTATTTTATTCCTTATCGATCATGTCAATATTGCCATGGTCTTGGGGTTTAGGATCATTCAGTATTTTCAATACTTCATTTCTTTTTCTTTCCTTTTCATTATTCTTTTATTTTAGAATTAAATATGTGTATTTATAAAGTATTTACAAGGCAATTATTGAGTGCCATTTTGTGCAAATTAATAATATTTACATGCATTTTACCTAGAGATTTAAGGCCAAAATGAAAGAATAAAGGTGATGAAATGGAGATTCATCACCCCCTAAAGATATCTCCAATAATTCCATGAGTCGACATCTTGGAAGATAAGAGAAATAGATGAGGAATATGGAATATGGTGATAAACAAGAGAATGAATTGAATAGGAGAAAAGAAGAAGGCTCAAAATGAGCAATATGAAAAGAAATGAAATAAGAAGTAACAAAAAATGGTGCAAGTATGCAGGACTGATCTTTGAACTTAAACTAGATTCAAACAAACACAAAGCAAAGGATTCACCAACTCAAGCATGTGAAGCCGTAAGAGTTCAACTATTTTTATCTTTTCAATTTTAATTATTATTCAGGCAAATCTTTTAGCAAGTCCTTAGAGGCTAGACCTATAGGAGAGTGAGTACAGTCAAAAAAGTATACCATACTTCTCACTTTCATTGTAACATGTAGTCTGCATTTTTTGAAGGTCCTTGATATGGGTATTGGGCCAGCTACTCATCCACAGAATAAGAGTGAGAAATTCGATAGTGGCGAATCGAGTACTTCCCACTCGTGAGGTACTTGGACGTGGGATGATGGGACAAACACCCTAGTGAAGGGATGGCCTAAGATTAATACTTCAGACTAAGTCTTCAAGAAGACGAAGCCCTACTCACCAATTTATGATAGAAGTGCCAGTACTTCACCGAGCCCAGGTAATAATCAAGGTAGCCTTAAACTAGATTTTTGGCTCTACTCCTTATGGGCCATGCCTCAATCAGTCTGGAGTGTACATGAAATAATGTAGGCTTTATGAACCCAATACAATGAAGTCTATTTGATTATATTTATCATCAAAGTTTTATTAGAGGTTTCCTTATTTTATTCTTTTTATTTTCATTTTTTGAGTATTTTTCAACAATAATTGCCTTACATTTTTTTGGATTTTCTTTAATTCTTAGTTTAGCAAAAAACAGAGGGAGATAACGGAAAAGCAATACAAGCTGACACAAGAATGGAAAACTCTTTGTGTCTGAATGATGTATGCTCAACAGAAGACTTACAACACTTCCCAGCTCTCTCCATGCAGGACACAAGACAAAAATTTAAATTACACTATGATGAATCCACGATTCATCGTCTTTATTCTTTTATTTTAGATTCATTTCCTTAGTCTAACACCTGTAAATACCTACTAATTCCATGAAATTACCATTTTGCATGCATTTGTTAAATATGCATTTCTAACACTTTTTGTATTCAAAATTAAAGAATAAAAAAAGAAAAAGAAAAGAAAAGAAAAATAAAGGATGTGTTTATGAAATAAATGCAGACTGATCCGAACCCTGAGAGAAGGTCAAGACTTGATCTGATCGACCATGAATAAAGTAGGGGGAGATGGGGTCTTTAATCCAAAAACAAAAAACATAATTTGTAAATATTTTTCCATGTATATTTGTACAAAACTTACACTATTTTATTTGTACATAGATTGACTTCAAATTAAATTCTTTTCTAAACAAAAGTTGTAAATAAAAATGTGTTGTAAGTAATAAAAATAATAGCAAAATAAATAATGTACAAATTGTAAATAATCATACTCAGAAAAAGCCGTAAAGTGGCAATTGTACGATCAATTCCGGCTCCATACAAACCCAAATTGAATCAAACTCACTTCCATTGTCTTCTAAATTAAATTATCTTGCAAATAGCTTTGATTTCATAATTTTTGGTGTTACGGTTGAAAAGTCAATTTTCTGGGGTAGTTGTGAAGTTTTACCATTTATTGTATATTTATTTATTCATATTTATTTTTTTATACATAATGTACATACTTGTAAATATTACTTCTTTATTAAACATAAAAAAAATAATAATAAAATTAAAAAATCATTTAAAAATAGTTTCTTATTTGCACATATGTTTATTATACTATATGTACATAATACTTGTATACAATTAATTCCCTTAAATAAAAATCATCAAAAAATCTAATATCTAACATTAATTAATTAATTTAATTTAATTACGAATTTTAGATTTAATTAGTTAATTATTTAATTATTTGATTTGAAAACTTACCTTTATGTAAAGATTTGATTTTATGCCTTAAATAGCCACCATTAAGGTGGCTAATTAATTTTTGTAAATTAATTAATTTATTAATTTTAATTATTTATGAAATTTGTTTTTAATTATTTAATTAATTAATTTTATTAATTCCACCACTAAACATCTTCCTCTTTTGTGCATTCCTTCCTTTTTATTTTTTTCTTCTCTTTTTATTGGCTTCCTCTCCCTCATTCATTCTTTGATCAATCTTTGGTAAAGAGGAGCCCAATCTCCGAGATCCTTCTTGTCGAAGAAGGGTGTCCAGCCTCCGAGCCATCTGGTGACAGCGAGTCGGCACTCGTCGAGGCCATTACGGCGTATCCGATCCCGAGGTGAGATCCATTTATTTCCCGTCATTTTTCTTAGATAAATCGTAGTTTTAATTTTACGTAGATGTCGTGATTAGAATTTAGATCCAAAAATCCCAAAAAATCCACCACACATTTTCGATCCGACACTGATTTTTTCATTTCATATCGCAATCTCTATGTTTTCTATTTCTATCTCACGCAATCTTCCACCTCCGGCCACGCACGGTGGCCGGAGACACGGATCTATCTTTCGTCTCGCCAAGATCCACACCCATTCATGCATCCTATTTTGTTGATAAATAAATAAAAAGAATAAAAAAATATCATTGTTTTTCTTCCTCATATTTGTTTTGCAGAAAAATCAAAATAAAAAACAATAAACAAAAAATAAAAAATTTGCTTCTATTTACATTTTCTATTTCAAAAATATATAAAAATTTTCTTTTCACTTCTATTTACATTTTAAAAAGAAAAAAAATAAAATCAAAACAAAAACAAAAAAAGTAATCAATTGTAGGTCACGGACAGCTGGTCGCCACCGCCCAGCTGCCCATCGCCGGTGTCTCTGCCCGTAGTGGACGCCTCCCACCGTGACGCCACCCTTTCCTCCAGGACCGCCCGCGTGCGCCACCGCACCTACGGCACTCCAGCAGAAAGGGCGACACCCTCTCTCTTTCTCAAAATGGAGGAGGGGAGGGCACCGCTCCCTCTTTTTCTTCGCCTCCGCAGCCACCTACGTCAGTCGACGATGCCAGCGGCGCCAATCTCGCCACGCCGCCTCCATCACAAGGCGCCACCTCTGCGCCCGCAACGCTCCACCGTGTTGACCGCTGCCCCGCGTGTAGCGAAGAAAGAGAGGCGGCAGTGCCCTCCCCCTCCTCCATTTTGAGAAATCGAATGATGAAAGGAAGCCCTAGGGGGCATTCCTAAAATAAAAAAAATATTGGGAATATTACAAATTAGCCTCCCAGCATTTTCTAAATTTGCAGAACAACCCCTACACCAAAGCTCACGTGTGTCGCACCCTCCCACTGGGTAATTTGTATATTCTACCCACATGTTTATTTTTGTTATTTTTTAAGGCAAAAACTTTAAATAATTACGTTTCAATCCCTATAAATTCCAGACTCCAATTTGCTTTCTCTTTTGACTGAAATAAATGTTTTTCATGCTCTAAAAATTTTACAAATTTTTTTTGAATGTTCCTACTGGAGTGTTTTCATTGCATAAATTTTTCATCGCAATTTGTTGATATTTGATATTTTTAAAAAATAAAAAATAGTGTCTTTTTGTCTACCCAAAATTAGAAAATTCATAAAAATTCAAAAATTGCCTAAAAATTACAAAAAATTACTATAGGTGTATTTTACTAGCCTTACATTTCTATCCAATTTGTGTGCATTAATCATTTATAAAAACTAAAAAAATACGAAAAACTAAAAATCATAAAAAAATTGTAGAAAAATCTAAAAAAATCTGATTTTAGTCTCTGTGTGTAGATAATTATTTGTACTTTAGCCTAAAAATAAGTTCCATGAGTATTATACACCCAAAGTAATTTTAAGTTGCAAAATACTCTTGGCTATGCATTGTTTCCTTTTATTACCACTGTTTGATTTTTATAAAATAACAAAAAACATAAAAATTATAAAAAATTACCAAAAATATTTTAAAACATATAAAACACAAATATATATATTCTTTTCCATAATTTTTGAATAATTTTTGGATCTTCTGAAAAATACAAAAAGAGTGTGGTGTTGTGTGTTTTTATCCATTTGTGTATATTGTGATTTGTTCATCATTTAAAAAAATTAAAAAGAAAAAAACCACTAAAAATTTAATTTCGAAATTTGACTGCTAAGTTTTTTTTAAA
Organism: Ottelia alismoides; assembly: GCA_037367405.1. NCBI lineage: Eukaryota > Viridiplantae > Streptophyta > Magnoliopsida > Alismatales > Hydrocharitaceae > Ottelia > Ottelia alismoides. The sequence goes on along the minus strand of JAZKJV010009578.1, from coordinate 304,023 downwards.
TCGTGCTCCTTGTGCTCGACCCTAGTCGCTATACCAGGTAAATTGAATAGCGAAAATCGCTTACATTTCATTGCTATCTTTCTCTTAAGTGGTTTGATAAATATTTTTCGAATTGACCAAATCGATTGGTTGAGAACAACGACATTGCTTAATTTAATCCATCTTAACAGGATCGAAATTCATGTCATCACACTACATGAAATGCAAGTCGATGAAATCGTCCTAAGCGGGAAGTTCTATTAGTGTGAAGAACCAATATAATTTGATCTAGGTCCAAACGTACTAGAGACTATATGAGTATGCAAATAATTAGGGATTTGGACCTTATTACTTGATCAAGCAATCTTAAAGACAAAGGGCTCATTCACATAAAATAAATAAAATAAAGTGAAAAACTCAAATCTCGAGAAACAAAAGGAAATAAGTGGAAAATAGGGAGAATAAAATTTTAATTTGAGAAAAACACGACAACATCGAGCGTGCCCCAAAGTGAACAAACACTTGGTAAAATAGGCTTGAATGTTCAAATGTCCAAGTGTTCAACCTATATTATTACAAATTAGACATAGTCTCTCTCTCATAAAAAAATAAAAACTACACTAATGCCATACTGCTCTTTTATCTCTCTTTTCTTTCTCCTTGCTCTCCCATATCGGCTCATGAAGAAAAAGCTGATCTCTGCTTTGCTCGGTGCCTTAGAATCCTATAGAACCGTCCTCGCGTAGAGGGCTCTTGCAAAGATGTCAACAAAAGAGATTGGTTAGAACAAATAAACAAGTATTTAAAAAGAAAAACATATAAATAAGAAAATAAATAAACAATGTATACTCTATCCTACACGTTGCTCCCCTTCAACAGCGCCATTTGATAATTCGACTGAGACGAGGTTCCTAACATCCGGTCTTTGAGATCATGCAGTGTCCAACAAGTTGGATCAGCAGTCATTGTAGCAGCACCTCTCTTGCCTCTCAGAAACTAAATCAATTAAAGAGATCAACAATCAACCCACGATATATGAAATAAAACCTAAATGTACATGGTGAAATTTATTATGCCCTATAAAGTGTATGTATAGTAAGCAAGTATAGGGGTCGAACTGTTGGACATGCGAGCCCACGATGAGCCATTATGTAATAAATATTATTGTGAATATCATTCCCTAATCTGAAATGAAGAATAACTAATTTGCATAATAGGTCGCTTAGTACAATTAGGGTTATATACCATGGCCATCTTAATTATCATACAACTGTTGATTCAATTATTGAATCATAGAGGCTGGTGCTTGGATGAATATCTAAAGAGTTAGATTGAGGACTCATCAAGTACCGTCAAATGATTATTAAGAGAGGATCTCCAGCTTGAGTAGGAGATGGCAATCCTTTCTCACTTGGTTGATATATGACCGACCTCTTGATGTAGGTCCTCTGCATGGGAATAGAGATTCAGAGGTGTCAGATTAGTTAGGTCAAAGAGTTTTGACTTAACGAGATCGAGATAACCAAAGAACTATGTCTGAGGCTTTCACGATATAAGCACGCATCCTCTGACCGGAGACAGATGTGTTGTTGTATGTCTGAGTGTGTACATTTGGCAAACCAATAGGTTGATGACCTAACCAAGGTCTATATACCGGCATGCCAGTGTGCATGCAAGGGCATATGAGTAATACAATGTCTCAAAGGGGTCATATAGGCTCAGTACTGAACCGGAAGACATGAGCTCACTCATGAGATATTGGGAAGAATCAAATTCCGTGCACGGTCGTCTAGCTTTGGACTGAATTTGTAGGTTTGATATATACTTTTAGAAAGTATATGATCAACACCTGGGTATGATATATGCTTTTGGAAAGTATATGATAGCTACCAACTCTCAATAGTCAAATGAGAAGCTTAATGATAAAACCCTGAAGGAGACAGTCTAAAAGAGATCTAAAACTTTAGGTTTATTCTGAGTCTTCAAGTATGCAGGATATATATGTATTAGGAATGCTTGAGGGTGATGTGATCATAAACGATTGTATAACCATGATGCTTCCATCCCAATGGAGTGATGAAATAGGTCTAGATTTTAGTGACTCCTCTCATAGAGAAGTAATCTGATCTTAGTCCAAATGCTTGACATTGATCTGAATGTGATTCAGATGTAATAAGAAGATTAGATTTGCGGTCTTGAGTTAATCAAGCATCTATGGGAGGTCCGCAAGATTTGGATTTGAGATGAGATCTCAATATCCAAGTCACTATACATGGAACAATACAATCGCCAAGTCCTTATCTCCAAGTATCCACGAAGAAAGTGCATTATCCTTGAAAGAGTTCATGGATAATTTTATTGTTGATATATGTATCCGAACATTGAGAAAATGGATAATTAAATGTGACTTAACTATCATGAATAATATGAATTTGATTCATATTATTAGGAGAGCTATTTGAGATAATTAAATATGATTTAATTATCAAAGATGTGAATGTCATATTATTTGGGCACATGAGAATTGAGATCCAAGATGATTAAATGTGATTTAATTATCATAGATAAGAATAATGTGGATAGCACTATCCATATTATTCAGGTATATTATAAATAAGATTTATATTATATTAAAGAGAGCATGTTATGATTTATATTTGTTGATTAATTGTTAATGTGAATTGGATTCACATTGAATGATAAATCAAAAATATAATTACATTTTATTTTGGGTTGTGAATGAGATTCACATAATTTAAATGGTTTGATTGAAATTTTTTACAAAATATTTGTGAATTATTTTTGTGGAAAATAATTACAACAAGAGTTGTTGTAAATTAAAGAGATATCACGAGATAATGAGATCTCATGATAATTAGAGGAGATTGACCAAGTCCACTCAATAGGAGTGGAAGGCTACAACTCTCCATGTGGAGAAGAGTAGCCGTCCCCCCATTCTTAGGGGATTGGTTTATTTTCCTCATTACCTCTTCTCTAATCAAAGTTATTTAAATTGGGATTAATTATGTTGATTTATCAATATAAATTAATTCAAAATTAAATCAATTGTTGTTGTGTTTTTACAACAACATCTTAGCCATTTAAAGAAACACAAATCAATCTCAACCATTGATTGTGTGTTGTCCATGGACTCCCAAAACCCTATATAAGAAGAGGCACCCCTTTTTCTTCAAGTGACACATTTACGACAACAGATATGCTCTCTCTCTCTTTCTTTCTCTCTACATGTCAAATGCTCTCTTCCTTTCACTCTTATGGCCATCCACCATAGAGCTATAGAGAGAGTCGCCATCGCTACAGCATCGTCGTAATGTTGTTGGAGTATTTGCTCGTGGATCTGCGTCTCCTTCGGTGTGCCTCGCTCATGAAGAAGACGTCGGATCTCGTGTGACAAAATCAGGAGATTCGCCACTTGGATCATCATCATGGATTGCGAGAAGGACGTGTCTCATCAATGCACTCGCAAGCGTCTCCTCCGTCGGATCGGACTTGAGACATGAGGTCTATTGATTTAGAGACTCGATCGCAACCACGCTTCAAGAGGAAACCTTAATACCTATTGTGGTTTAGATGAAACGATCCGAGAAAGGTTCTTGGATCATGTGGTTTCATCACATTCAAAAGTTTTAAATTCAACTGCATCGAGCAACTAGTGCGACTAGTCGCTCCTGATCGCATTCGATGCGATTCACATGCTTCCATGATGCGCTTGAGGATCTTCTCGTATCCTTCAAGTGGTATCAGAGGCAGGTTCAAGGTTTTGGGTACGATCCATGAACCTAGATAGACTTGGGTTCATTAGGGATTGTGAAAAATTTACCGCATCGCAGCCATATTTTGTGATAAATTTCAGCCCTGTTTAAAACTTTTAAACACGAAAATTTAAATTGTATAATGTTCCCCATTTATTAAGAAAACCGTAGGATTTAAGTTTGCGTGATTTGGAATCCGATAACTCAAGATATGATCATTTTAATGAACCTATATCCACTGTTTCGGAAATGGCGAATGATGGCGTAATTAAGGAGTTAATTACTGTTTTAAAATGCTTGGAAATGCGTGCTAATCACCTAGTTTCTATTTTAAATCAAGTTATCAAACTTTATTAGAAACCGATTTTGCATAATTTGGATTTAAAATAAATGAGATGTGCTAATTTTAGTAAGTGAGGGTCACTGCTGAAAATTGCAATCCTAATCATGAACCATGTGATAGTCATTTAAGAAACTTGTAAAATTAATGGTTAATTTTCTGGAATAATTATGGACAATATTTGGAAAATATTTGAATGATAATTGTTCCCTTAAATGACATTGCCTCAACCAATAAATGATTAGATATGATCTAGATCACCAATTGGTTACTTGATACACTTTCAACAAACATATTACTTGAATAGGTTTGGAAATTTGTCTAGCAAATTTCATTATAATCAAAATAGTTTTGATTATTACTATATGGTATAATTTCGGTTGAAAAATCGATGAACATCTCAAATACACAATGATCGATTTGGCATTATCCTTTTTCTGAGGTGGATATGGTGTCTAGTCAGGGAGCTTTGGGGTAACAGGTTGCACTGTGTGTGGTCTGTCCCTCTCCCGTCGGTACTGGCCATGACAGCGATAGGGACTCGATAATGCTGGAGAAATCATGGTGTATTTTCTAATTATTAAAATTCGCATTATTACGTACTTTGAGATAATACCATATTTTTTCAAGTAGCAATCAAGTTTGTTGATTGAATTGGAATGATAATTGATTTAATGCGATTAAATTAATTATATCCAATTAAAAACACTCTATTATGAATAGATGTGTATTTCCCTTGTAAGAATTAATTATTTGAATATGATTCATAATAATTAATTAGAATTTGAACAAGATATGGAGGATCACATAAGTGACATCCATGGTCTCCCGTCAAGGCGAAGGGTTCCGTCGTCAGATATTGTATGTAGGAGATGCCTGTCCGAAGTGACAGCTCCTGCATACAATCCATTTGGATCGGGATCTCCGCTTCTCGAAAGAGAGGACATATGCGTAGTGACCCCAATATGAAGTCCTCATATTATTGGGGCCATATTGGACTGCGCATAGCGAGTTGTGTTCATGTTGACGATTGGTTCAATTAATGACGGGTCAACATTACCTTAGGGGTGGTGGACCCGGGTGTTAAAGACCGAATTGGGAAATGCAAGTTGGACTTACAAGGCAGAATGTGCTCCCCCTTCTTTTTATCCGAGTTACAGGTTCTCATATTATTGGGATGTGATAAAGATAAGAAAGGAGATCCCAGATCTTTCTTGAGATATAATGGTAAATATATCTCTTATATTGAAAGTGATTAAGGGAATGAACTTTCAGTGTTGACAAGGTAAGACAACTTTTATATAAAAAAATTCCTAAATCAAAGTAAAATATGTATATATATTTATATATATTTATGCAAATTTCTTATTTCAGATAATTCTTCATTAAACCCACTCAATACTATACTCAATAATAACCAGTAAAATATCATGGACTAGATCCATGATCAAAATATTGTGCTTGCAGTTGGATACATATTGTATGTTGTTGCAATGTGCAAGTTTCCTCGTAATAATGAGGAATGACAATAAATAGACCATAGGTCTACAACCCTGGGGTTTGTATGTCTCTATAGTCTTGATCTTTCGTCGAATGTACTTTGGAAGTGACATGTTGATGATGATCGTAATTTTTAAATAATCCTTATAAAAATCTAAGAAGATGTTTTGGCATGCATATGTGCTCTCGACATTTAATCATGAATGACATGGTTCACTGCATTATGCAGAATGGTGGCTCGATACGAGATGATGTACTCAAAATATTTGAGTACCTGCTTGAGCCTAAGTCTTTAAGAGTTAAGATGTATGTAGATATGATGAGTATCATCATTTTAATGTCAATACTTAAGTCATTCATGAAACTTCATAATGTTTATATTGTATGAACTAAATGAAGCATCTATAAATGCCGAAGTACTCTTATATTAAAATCTTTTGAATTCAACATAAGAGATCATTTGTCTTAAGCAATTGTTGTTTAGAAAGGAGCGCAGTGGAAGCATGGGTTGGACCCAGGTTAGAAGGAAAGTCAAAGAGATTAGTTGTACTTCTATGGATTCCACACGCATATGACATCCAAAGGGTCGGATAGATGCCAATACTGCAATGAGCTGATGTGTTGATGGTATGACTATCAAGTCTATCTAGGATCCTTAGAGAAGGACTCGGATAGTGCATCAGAATAATCTACATTTAATCGTTGAAATTGACTTTTTTATTGGATAAGATTAAAAGTCTAATCATTGTATCTCATTAATCTAATAACACTTGAGATTGGTTGCATATGTTTTAGAAGACTAGAAAATTTGATCTTAAGGTTTAATAGTCATCCACATGGGTATTGATGCAATTGTTGCAACAATCTCTATTGGACATATAGACTTCATATTTTCAGTGGGAGATCCATTAGTCTTAGAGAATGTCTCTACTACCTAGATATTGGAAAACACTCATAGTTTATTTCTAAATGTTGGAAATAGATATGAATTCTAGAATAGACCTATCATAAAGAGTTATGATGGATATATTTCAGATAGTATTCTGATATCAGGAGGACACTACTAAATTAGAAAATTAATGAATGGTTCATTAACATTTCTAATAGTGAAAATTAAACCTTTTAAGATCAATAGGAGGATGAAGATCATTTGACAATGATCTGGCATCAAACCTTGAACATATGTCTGTTGATGAGATCAATAGACTAGTAAGAGATGAACTTTAGAATGTCTAAAATCTCAAATCTTACATACATTTAGAATATTGTATTCAAAGTAAAAATGTCCAATGCACCCTTCTTTGTGAATGGTGTTAGATGTTGAGGTATTCAAGATCTCATACATATTGATGTATGTGGATCATCTATATCATAATGAACATTAATAATATGCGATATCATTTGATGATTATTTGTGATATGAGATTTCTTTCCTTCATGTTAGAAATCTTTGAAATGTTCAAATATTTCACAATTTTGATTTAGAACCAAAGTTTGAAGGAAGATGAAAATGAATTTGATCTAACCAAGGTAGCATGTACCTGTTAGATGAATTCAAAGAATACCTTATGGAGATATGAATATCATTCCTATCTCGTTCCTCATAATATACCTAAACTCGAGAGAGTTGTAGGTGAAGGATACGGAGAGATCCTCAAGCGCATCACGGAAGCGTGAGCGTCGTATCGGATACGACGAAGAACGACTAGTCGTACTAGTTGTTCAGTGCAGCGGAATTTAAAAAATTTTATTCGATGAAACCACATGATCCAAGAACGATTCTCGGATCGTTTCATCTATAACCACAACAAGTATAATGCAATACCTCTTGAAGCGTGGTTGATCGAGTCTCTAAGAGAAGAGACCTCCTGTCTCAAGTCCGATCGTCGGAGAGATCGCTTGCGAGCGCGGGGATGAACCGCGATGTCCTCGCAATCCAAGAAGTTGATCCAAGCACGGTTGATCCTGATCTAGTCGCACAAGATCGAACATCTCCTTCGTAGGCGAAGCACTCGAAGTAGACGGAGAACCGCAGAGCGTCGAAGCGGCAGCGCGAAGGCGAGGGCGACGACGATTCTCTCCACCAAGGTGGACGACCACCAAGAAGAAAGGGGGAGAGAGGGCTGTCGAGTATGGAGAAAGAGAGAGAGAGAGAAGAGTGCTACAATAGCATGTAAAGAGAGAGCCAAGTATGCCTCTCTATTTATAGGGTTTTGGGATCCATGGATCTCAATCCATGTGTCACATAAAATCAATGGTTGAGATTGATTTATGTCAATCCAATGGTCAAGATTGTTGTTGGTAAAAAACCAACAACTTGTGATTTAATTTGATAAAAATATATTTGATAAATCAAATAAATATTAATACCAAATTTAAATCAATCAAATAAGGAGAGAGAAGGCAAAGGAGATACTCTCCTCATATGGAAGAGGGGACGGCCACCAATTTCCCAAAGGAATTGGGTACCGCCCCCCTCATTCATAATGAGGAGTGCAATCTCATGATTCCCATGAGATTGCACATCTCCTTAATTTTCTCTCTACTTATTTTCCAACAACAATTTGTTGGTATTTTAATTCACCAAAATAATTCTCAATTAATTTTGGGAATATTGCGATCTTGACATTGGAATATTGTGAATCATATTCACAACCCAAAACAAAATGTAATTTACATTTTCAATTAATTAGACAATGTGTATCCAATACACATTAATAATTAATCTACTAATATAAATTATATTTAACTCTCTCTAATACATTATAAATCACATTTATAATATATTATGAATAATTGGATATTACTATCCACATTATTCTTATCCATAATAATTAAATCACATTTAATTATATTGGATAATTTCTCATACATCATGATAATTAAATCACATTTAATTATCAACTTCTCTTTGCTTAGATCTTATGGAATTGTTCTTAAACCATTTAAGAACAATGCTATTTCTCCTCAGATACTTGGAGATAAGGACATGGCGATTGTATTGTTCCACGTATAGTGACTTGGATATTGAGATCACATCTCAAATCCAGATCCCATGGACCTCTCATAGATGCTTGATTAAATCAAGACCGTAAACCTAATCTTCTCATTGCATCTGAATCTCATTCAGATCAATGTCCAGTACATGGACTAAGATTAGGTCACTTCTCTAATGAGAGGAGTCACTAAAATCCAGACCTGTTTCATCACTCCCTCGGAATGGAAGCGTCATGGTTATACAATCGTTTATGATCAAATCACCTTTCAGGTATTCCTAATACCTGCACATCCTGCATACTGGAAGACTCATGATCATCATGAAGATAAAGATCATTTTTACACTGTCATCTTCATAGTCTAATCATTAAGTTTCTCAATCTTGGTCCTTGGGATATGGTACAGATCATATGCTTTCACAAAGCATATATCTTACCTTCAAATTCATATCATGCTTCTAAAGCATGATGACCATGCATGGAATTTGGTCAATCCCAATACCTCATGAGTGAGCTCATGTCTCCCGGTTCACAAGTGAACCTGTATGATCCCTTTGAGAGATCATATTACTCATATGCCCTTACATGCACACCAGCTCGCCGGTGTATAAACCTTGATTAGGTCATCAACCTATTGGTCCGCCAAATGTACATGCTCAGACATATAGTAATATATCTGTCTCTGGTCAGAGGATGTTTGCCTGTGATGTGACAATATTCATCATAGGTCTTTGGTTATCTCGATCTCATTAAGTGATGAATCCACATTTCATCATCTTTATTCTATCATTTTGGCACCAAAAACCATAGCAAATGCCTGTAAATAGCCTTAAATCAAGCATCTTAGCATTCATGCATGTGCATCTCAACAGTGTATAAAATACTGTAATTAAGGCCAAAATTATAGAATAAATAAAGAAAAGAAAAAGAATAAAATATTGTAAATATTTTATGACCTAAAACCCCCGAGACCTAGGCATCTTGATGAATAGGTCGACAAGGAATAAAGTAGGGGGAGATAAGGTCAGAAATACAGATAAAATACCTATACCTTTTTATTCATTCTTTATTCATTTTGGGACCTATTTTTGGTTTCACTTTTTGTACATCAAATAAAGAAACTTTGTACATGAAAATTGTAGATAATTTTATAAAGAAAAATACAAAATTGATTTCACAGAAAAATCATGTACAGACAAAAAGTTATGATCTGAATAAGAATCCAAAATCCCAACTTTCCAGACCCGTATCTCACAACTGACAACTCCAAATGTAGCAAACTCACCTTTAATTGTATATAGAATAAAATAATCTATCCAATGGCAGTGGTTTCGCATTTGGCGGAGCTACGGTTTGAAAGTTGAGTTTTGGACCCCCATTGTATACTTGTACATATTAGAATATTCAATTTATTATTTATTTATTATTTTTATAATGTTATATTTTTATAATGTTGTAAATATTACTTATAATGATTATGTGTATTTAAATCAGAAGAAAAACATAAATAAAATACAAATAAAAATATTTGTATATAGTCAACACATTGGTACATTACCTATATATATACCTATACAAAACATACTTGTATTTTATTAAATATACAAAACATATCAGAAAAATAAAATAAAAATATATTTGTGTACATAAAAGTATTTTATAATTTTATAAAATCATAAATAAAAATAATAAAAATAAAATACATAAAAATAAAAATAAAATACTAAAATACATAGGTATTATACCTATATAGGGTTAAAAAGGTAACTTGTAAAAATATAACTCCTTAAAATAATTAAAAATCAAAATAAAATACTACATAAAATTCTAAACATTTTTATTTTATAATTTTTATTTAATTCGGCCATTTAGTATTTTAAATAGAATTAATAAAACTTTTTTCGCAGGGTTTTTCCTGGTTGGTCCACGTGGACCAACCAGGAGGCAGTCAGCATTGACCCTAGGTCAACTGCCTGCCTTCCCCCGCCTGTGGCCTGTCAGACCTGGGTTTTCACCCATTTTTGTCGAGATTTTCCAGCCGTGCCTTGCATTTTTTCGTGGTGATTTCTTCACATCTTTTCTTCCTCGTTATGCGGTGAATCGCGTCCAAGTGAAACCTTGGACTTTGGATCACTGTGGCGATCAGGGCACCTTGATCTTTGGGGCTCCTCAGCCACTTAGTCAAACTGCATAAAATGGAGCCCCAACTTTGAAGTCGATTTTGAGTCCCCTTGGTCCACCCTTCAGCGCCATCTCCGTGCTCCTGAGCTCCGTGGAGGTGACAGCTCCACCGCCAGCTCTTCAGCCAAGGCGCGCGAAGTCGAGGGAGCCTCCATCACCTTCGCCAACCGCCGGCGTCGAGGTACTCTTTCTCCTCTGGCTCCGGCCATCGAGGGCGCCACCCCGCTTATTTCTTTCGTGCATTTAGTTCCTGGTAGCTTAAGCTTCAAAAACCCCCAATAAAATTACAAGTTCCATCACGTATTTCGCCACTCCAAGCATCATCGCCGGAGCGCACCTCCGGCCACCGACGTCCACACACCCTCGCGCTTAGATTAGGTCCACCCAAGGTCCAGGCACTTTGCCCTGGACCTTCTCACCACTTTTTGCAGGTCAAAGATCCTTGAACGCACCTGGAGGGCCATTTTGTGTCCTCGCCGGAGATACCTGGAGCGTAAAGCTCCGCCGCCTTCGCGTCGGCACCTCGACGCCCCTCCGGCGAATCCGAGCCGTCCAGTCCATCGAGGGACCTCCCAGGAGTCTGCAGCTCCATTTTGGAGCCCATTCATCGCCGGAGAAGCGAGATCGGAGCCGGGGAAGTTCGCCTTCGCCGGCCTTCGTCCCTGTTCTTCCTCCTAGCTTCTCCACCGTCCGATCGAGCCGCAGCTCCAGTTCGCGTGACGACCGTCCGATCTTCCAAGCTCCTCCACCGTCGGATCTCTTTCTGAGATCTAATCTCAGACGTCGACGCCAACCGTCATCGGCCGCTCTCATGCTGCCACGTGGATTAGTGGCTCGCTCCCAGCCGCTGGATCGCGCTTCGCCACCAACCGTTGGATTCGAGCCACGTGTCGCCATCGGAGCGCCCGAGTGAGGGTATTTTGCATCCCAACCCTCGCACTTTTTGTAGTTATTTATTAGTATTTAAACTTTTGTCTGAAGTGTAAAAATTTTGTAATATTTGCACAAAGACCCCCAGGCTTTATTTATTTGCATTTAGGTCCTTCGCCACGTCACCTCACGTGACCTGTACACGTGAGGGTGTGGGCATTTTGCAAGGACACCCCCGTACGTTTGTGTATTTCGTTTTAGTCCCTAAACTGTGGAGTAAAGTGAACTTTTTGGTTATTTTTCAAGTAGGCCCCCAGGGTTTTGATATATTGCATTTTAGTCCTCGCCAGGCGCGTGCAAGTCACGCGCCCTGGTGGGAAAATTTCTAAGAGGCCCAGGCGGCTTTTGTAATTGCTTTTTGGTATTAAAAATTGAATATTCAGTGTAAAGTTTTGTGGAAAATTGCATGTATGCCCCTGGATGTTTTAGATATTGCAAATATACCCCTGCCAGGACTGTTTAATGTTTGGATGTTTGCTCTAATTATTTGACCTAGCATTTTAACTCCAAAAATTTCACAAAAATAGACTTAAGCATATGGATACGTGTACTTTGACGCCATCTAATTAGTTTTTTATTTTACTTTATTTTCATATTTATTAAAAATCAAAAACTTGCTATTTGTGCACTGTCTAGCTTAGAAAATACCAAAAAAATATTAAAACACCTCCAAAAATTCCAAAAAAATCACCTAGTGTCTATTTTACCCTATTTTAGTGTCAGTCTAAAAATCATTAAAAATCTCAAAAGAAAAACACTAAAAATTGAAAAACACTCAAAAACTTCAAAAAATATATAAAATAGTAGAAAACTCCAAAAATCAAAATCTCAGTTCCTGTTTGTTCCTTATTTTGTTCTTTTTGTTTGAAAAATAGTGTGAAAATTTTGAGCTACTGGTTGTTATTTTTTATTCCCATTTTTATCACAGCCAGCCTTTTTCCCACTGTTTTACTTTATTTCAATATTTAAAAATATCAAAAACATCTTGAAAAACCTCCAAAAATCACAAAAACAGTAGAAAATTATAAAAATACCAAAAACATTTTATTTCTGAATTTTTGAGTATTTTTGCACATTTTTATAAATATTTTAGCTTGCCTTTCACTATATTGTCTTTACTCTCCAATATTGAAAAAGAAATAAAAAAATATAAAATATAAAATATAAAAATCAGAAAAATTAAAAATCAAAACACAAAATTAAAAATTAAATAAAAAAAAAGAAAGAAAAAAAAAGAAAAATTAAAAATTAAAAACCCACAAAAATTAATCTGCTTGTTTGCTTAGTGTAGACACTCCACACATCACATACACACTTAGCATTTTTGCTTGAACTACCCTGCTTGTTCCCTGTGTTCGAACTCTCTACATACTTGCACCTATACATCTTTTATATAGAGTTAAAAATAAATTTGACTCCACACTTATTTTTCATTGATTGATATTTGATTGTGGGTTCACTGTTGATTAATCGCATTTTATTGTGGGTCGCCACAGCGACGCATTTAGACCCTCGATAATCTGTGGTTATCAAATGGCGCCGTTGCCGGGGAGCAACAGCGAGTAGTTCACATTTTTGTTTGATTGTGTGATTGTTTACCATAGCATTTTCCTTCTCTTACATTTTGATATATATCTTGTTGAGCTATCTGACCACTCTTCTTTGTCTTCTTGCAAGGGACCGCGGAGCGAGGCGGATCGCCTAGGTGACCCGACGCATCCTTGGGAAGCGGAGCCGGCTGTTCTTTAGCCAAGCCGACAGGAGAGAGCAAGGAGTGAGAGAGAGAGAGTGATTAGATTAGTTTTCATTTATTTTGTGAGAGAGTGATTCATTTAATTTGTAATAATACAGGTACACTTGGACTTGGACACTTGAACATTCGGGCCTAACTTCCGGGTGTTTGTTCACCCGGGGGCTCACCGCGGATTTTATCGCGTTTTCATCGCAGTCATTTTCCGGTTTTGTTTCATTTTTCACTTTCTTTTGTGGATTGAGCTCTTAGTTCTAGGTCTGCTTGACTCGATTAGAATAGGTCCAAACACTTAATTATATTTGCATGCTCCTATAGATACATATTTGGACTTAGACTAATTAAACAGTTAGTTAGTAGCTTCCAAATCCACGCGCCGCGAGCTCACACCCGAACAAGCGCTTTCTCCTACCCCAAATGTGTTGGGCAGAGGAGGGGTGAGCCTAGACCGGACACTCGGATTAGGAGTTGCTAGCTAACTTGTGGTTCTTCACGCTAGCAGTTGCCTGTTCTAGGACGATTTCCGCTTGCATATCGCCATATAGCTTAGGTTTAAAAATTCTGCTTTGCATCCCGCATGGAGAGAGCTGGGATTAGCTGTAAGTCCTCTTACTTTGCACGCATCATTTAGGCACAAAGGTGAGATTTCCACCTTGGTGTCGACTTGCACGGCTTTTCCGACTCTATTCTCCCTCTGTTTTTGGAACAAAGTAGGATAAAGGAAAAATACAAAAAAAGTTAGGCGCTTGTTTGAATTGACTCAAAAGAAGCGATAACACCAAAAAAATTAAAAAAGGGACTGCTAAAGAAAACTTGACCAACAATAAAATCGGTAATTGGATTCATTGCTTGGGGAGAGTAACACCCTCACTTGTCTTCAGGTTGCATAGGAAGGTTTCCTTCCAAGTGAGGTGAGCGCTTCGTAAGGATTAGAGCCCAAAACCCAACTTGTGGCTGCCTTGTGTATCGCCTGGATTTCCGAAGTATTGGCGCTACTATCGTACGTAGTCGAGTAGGACTTGGTCGCCATTGGTGACTCTCTATTGTGAGAGCACCGACCTTGTCCGAAGTACCGAGCTTAGGCCACGCCTTCACGGGTGTGTCTGTCTCACCGGCTGCGTCCGAGTAGGACCTTGTACGCTCACGGGTGATTCCGTTGCGAGCGAGGTCCGAAGTATCGGTTTCGCCTATCGGCTTCCTCTCTCTTTTCTTTGGCTGAGTAGGGATCCAGGAAGGGTTACAAGGACCTTAAAAAGCGCAAGTTACAGGTTACACAGGAGGAGGACAAGTTCGGGGACACTTTCCTGGCAGTACTCTCTCTCCTATAGGCGTAGCGCTCTAAGGACTCGTGAAAAGATAAATACCTGAAAAACAAGCTAAAACTGACAAGATAAAAGCCGAACCTTCACGGCTTCACGAGTTGAGTTGGTGAACTCACCCTTGCTTTGTGTTTGATTTCTAGATTTGTTAAGGTCAAAATCAAAAACACAGCACAATTGTGCGCAATTTTGTTGCATATCATCTTCTCCTTCTTCTCTTGCATTTTCCCTGTTCGTTCCGAATAATCAAGATGATGGGACGGAGATCTCTTAGGCCGACCTTGTCGGCACCGCTATCCAGCACTCCTCCCTACTCATCTAGGAATGCCTCGGAGAGCCCGCTCTCCGAGCCTGAGTTCACATCCACCCTGTTCCCCCTCGACCACCCTTCCCATTCTCCTTCCCTCAGTCCAATTATGTCAGAATTTAGTGCATCGCAGAGCTCAGCTCATTCTACAGCACCTGAAATGGCCTCTTTTGCATTTTCAGAGAATCAAGCAATGGCAGACAGAGGCGAGCACCCAGATGACCACGATCACCCTCCATTCATAATCGATCAGGCGGCCATCAACAATTCATTACTAGTGTCCCTGGAAAATATGCAGAGACAGATCCGTGACCAGGGAACATTCATGGGTGATCTGATGAGAGAGATAGCGCAGCTGAGAGAAAACCGACCTGGGGGCGGTGGCGGTGGAGGAGGAGGAGGACCCGATGCAGGAGGAGGCGACCCAGACGGTGAGCGACCGCCACAGACTATCATGAGGGAACTGCACAACCCAGCTTCATCCCTCACTCACCGGTGGATCAGACTCCCGCCAATCCACGGAGACTTCGAGCTTCGGCACCACACGATTCAGTTGCTACCCAAGTTTCATGGGTTGCCGACCGAAGAGCCGCACCTCCATCTCCAAGAATTCGAAATGATATGCAGCACCATCCACGATCGGTTGTTGACCGAGGACACAATCAGGATGATCGCCTTTCCATTCTCATTGGTTGACAGAGCCGCATATTGGCTCAAGCATCTAGGGCGATTCGTCGATACTTGGGCAGATCTCCGGTCCGTATATTTGAAGAAATACTATCCCCTCGGCCGGACCAATGCAGCTCGAGCCATGATCAGCAACTTCGTCATGATCCCAAATGAACAGTTCCATGAAGCATGGGATCGATTCAGAGAGCTCATAGACCGGTGTCCACATCACGATATCTCCAAGCCCCACGTGGTGCAGAGTTTCTTCTGTGGGCTGACACCGAAGCTGCAGGGGCTTGTGAACGCCTCTTGCGGTGGGTCCTATTTCTCCAAGGGAGAAGACGACGTCTGGGCCATCTATGAAGGCATGGCAGAGAACTCCACAGTGATGACCCAGGCCAGAGTCTACAATCAGCAGAAGCCCCCGCAAGGAGCGGGATCATTTCAGAGGATCGCCCGCATCGATGCCGGTCCCAGCACAACGTTGGTAGCCGCAGCACAAGCCGAGTCAGCAGCAGCCGACATGGGCATTATTAGCGAAAAGCTGGACCGCATGGAGATCCTCGAAAAGAAACAGAACCAAGGTCTAGCCCAGATGGACCTTCTCACCAAAACAATGAGTGACCTGAAGACTCAAATTCTCTGTATTCAGGAGGTACAGGCCCATTCACAACAGCCTCCCAGGTCACAGGTTGCTTCCAGCAGCAACAATCCCAACCAGGCCTCCACCTCATACCGCCAGGTGAACCATATCCAGGCGGAGCCGGTTCCATTGTTGCAGTACCATCCAGAGCAACCGCCATCTCAGGAGACGCAGATGGTGGTGTATCAGCCGGAGCAGCCACTGGCAGTTCTTCCTCCACCTTCCTTCGAGCAGGAACCGTTGATGGAAGTCAACGGGATTTGGTATGACCGATACCCTCAGCCCGCAATTCGTAGGGATCATCCCGGATTCCGTTGGGGTAATGGTGGTTCCTCATCCCAACAGCATCCCCCTGCTCAAGGACAGCAGAGCAGCCAGCCACATCAGCAGCAACAGCCCCATTATGCCCAGCCACAACAATACCAGAGCGGTCCTCATCCCGCCTATCAGGGACAACAGTGGAGGCAGCGTCAGCCGCCTCAGCATTCTTATCACCAGCCTTCCCCCCAGTTTCAGCAACAACACCAGCAGCAGCAGCCCCATTTCCAAAAGGGACAGACGTCCGGTTCTCAGGGTCCAGCCTATGAGAACCCAGCCCTTGATGATCTTGCCCGCTTGCTATCTGAATAGCGAGCATCTTTCAGGCAAGAAATGGATGAGTTCCGGCAGGAGATGCGGGAAATCATCAAAGGCAAGGCCGCCATACCCGCTCAGATCGAACCTAATCCTAATAACTTAAAAAGAAAATCTGAACAGGTAGAGTTCACAGAGGATACCTCTCCTAGTGACGATTTGAATGATATGTCTTATTCTGTGAATGATGCTGATTTTGTGACTACTAGGAGCGGTAGGATGCCAGCCGGCGCCGCCTCTTCTGAGCGACAACCCGATGCCGAACCAGGAGCGCCAGAGGGGCAGAGGAGCGGTGCTGATGCCGCTACAGATGATGTTTAAGACGGTGGTGCTGATGCCACCAATGATGGAGCCCAGAACAACGGTGCTGATGCCGTTGTGATACCAGATGCAGACGGTGGTGCTGATGCCACCATTTTGGATGCTGAACCAGAGCGCGGTGCTGATGCCGCGAAGACAGGTGCTAGTGGTGGTACTGAGGCCACCACATCCACTTTTGTTGAGCCATCTGTGATGTTGCCACATTTTGTATCTAGAGACTGTGGGAAGAAAAAAAAAGCAAAAATATGAATAAAGGAAAGGTTTCTGTTCAAATTACGGATCCATATGTGTTGAATGATGATGATTGTATGGATTCTCCATCTTCACAGGCACAGGGACCGATTCCTAGCCCTCCATCTAAGGAGGCCCCTACAATCCCCTTCCCTGAGGCACTCCGCCGAGCGAAGGGGAGTAAAAAAGAAAATCCAAAAAAGAGCCAACAGGTAGAGTTCGGCAACGAAATGATTGATAGATTTCATATTCAGCTGACTCTACGAGAAGCATTTGAGCATATCCCCTTCTTCAAGAAGAATTTGAAAGAAACAACTACTGTCAGAAGGAAGAAGAGGCACAGGGATCAAATCCATATGCTCACTCATGACACTTGCTGCGCCATTCAGAAAACATTGCCAGCCAAGCGACCAGACGCAGGAGCTCCCTATGTCAGATGCGAGATTCAGGAGCAGCAGTTTGATCGTACTCTATTAGACAGCGGCTCTTCAATTAACCTCCTTCCGGCAGCCTTACTCAAGCAGTTCGAGTTTGGACCTCTTCTTCGAAGCAGAACCGTCCTTCAGTTTGCTGATAGGTCGATTAAGAGGCCGAAGGGGTTATTGAGAGACGTGGTCGTTACCATTCAGGGCCTGCAATTCCCCGTAGACTTCGTTGTGTTGGACATGGAGATCCCTGAGGCGGTAACTGATGCCCCCATCATTCTCGGACGTCCATTCTTGGCCACAGCCAAGGCGGTGACCGACCATGATAGTGGGAAGGTATGCTTTCGCGTAGAGGGCGAAACTATACAAATAGAGACGATCGAAGAGATCAGAGCCAGAGAGGCAGAATGCTCAGAGCAGTCCAGCGAAGCCGAGCAGATGACAGAGGAGGAGCTAGACATCCACCAGGTTTGTGATTTTGAGATGACTGATGATGAATCCAACTGGAAAGATCCCGTAGCACCGACCCTCGCCTTGCCTACAGATTCTCTATATCTCAAGCTCATGGCAGTCGAGAGCCGGGAGAGCACATTCCTGGATGAGGATATTTCTGAGGTTGACAGTGTTGTGATGAGTGGTGCTGAGGAATTTCAATCTTGCTCATCATCTTCTGATCCCTCGGATTCAGACATTGATTGGGATGACATTGATGACTATTTACCTTGTCTGATTCCTACTGAGCCAACAACCATGACAGAGTGCGAGCCGGTGCAGTTTATCGTTGATTCAGAGGGCCGCCCTTCGTCAGAGATTCATGCAGAGCGAGAGTTCTCACATGCAGACCTGGTCGCCTTCACACAGACATATCAGAAGCCAGATCTGCCACCTCCCAGTTGTCCAGAACGGAAACCTCTGCCGCAGTCAATGAAGTACAGATTCCTTGCTGGAGAGCCAGAAATGCACCCAGTTATTATCTCAGCAGATTTGACTGGAGAGCAAGAATCTCGTTTGATGGAGGTTCTTGAAAGGAACCACAAGGCAATCGGTTGGAGTATATCTGATCTCCAGGGGCTGAGCCCAAATCTTTGCTCTCACCACATCTATCTTGAAGATAATGCTAAACCGTCGCGTGAGTTCCAACGACGGCTGAACCCGAATCTTCGAGATGTAGTCATGAAAGAAATTTCCAAGTGGTGGAGCGCCGATTTCATCTATCCCATCTCCGACTCCAAATGGGTAAGTCCGTTACATGTGGTACCCAAGAAGACGGGTATCACTACAGTTGTCAATGAGTCTGGAGAGGAGATCGCTACCAGAGTACCAACTTCTTGGAGGGTCTGTGTGGACTACAGATGATTGAATGAGGCCACCAAGAAGGATCACTTCCCGCTACCATTCATTGATCAGATTATCGAGCGGCTAGCTGGGAAGAGTCACTATTGTTTCCTTGATGGGTACTCTGGATACAATCAGGTGGC
The DNA here is from genome assembly GCA_037367405.1 of Ottelia alismoides. NCBI lineage: Eukaryota > Viridiplantae > Streptophyta > Magnoliopsida > Alismatales > Hydrocharitaceae > Ottelia > Ottelia alismoides. The sequence goes on along the minus strand of JAZKJV010009578.1, from coordinate 284,548 downwards.
CATTGCGCCCGAAGACCAGGAGAAAACGACATTCACCTGTCCGTTTGGGACTTATGCTTTCAGACGGATGCCCTTTGGTCTATGTAACGCTCCGGCGACATTCCAAAGGTGCATGTTGTCCATCTTCTCGGACATGGTGGGTGACTGTTTAGAGGTCTTCATGGATGACTTCTCAGTCTATGGCGACGGGTTCGACGCTTGTCTTGACTGCCTAGACCGTGTGCTTAAGCGCTGCATTGAGGTCAATCTTGTCTTATCCTGGGAGAAGAGTCATTTCATGATGACTCAAGGGACGGTCCTTGGTCATATCGTCTCCAACAGGGGCATGGAGGTCGATCCGGCTAAGGTGGATATCATCAGAAAACTCAATCCGCCGTCCAACTTGCGTCAGTTACGGTCGTTTCTGGGGCATGTCGGTTTCTACCGACGGTTCATTCAGGACTTCAGTCGAATTGCCCGACCGCTTACTGACTTGCTGACCAAAGACACCGAGTTTATTGTTAATGATAAGTGTCTTGAATCATTTGAGACTCTCAAGAATATGGTTGTTTCAGCTCCTGTCCTTCAGCCGCCCGATTGGTCTCTCCCATTCGAGATCATGACGGATGCTTCAGATTTTGCCGTTGGGGCTGTGCTTGGACAGAGGAGGGATGGTTTACCGTTCGCCATTCACTACGCCAGCCGGACTTTGGATGCCGCGCAGCGAAATTACACTGTAACTGAGAAAGAGATGCTGGCCGTAGTCTTCGCTCTTGATAAGTATCGATCATATATTCTCGGATCTAGAGTAACCATTTATACTGATCATACCGCCATCCGGTACTTAATGGCTAAGAAGGATGCCAAAGCACGTCTCACCAGATGGATCCTTCTACTCCAGGAATTTGATATTGAAATTAAGGATAAGCCTGGAGTCAAGAATGTGGTGGCGGATCATCTCTCCAGATTGGAGAATCTCGAGGAATCTGAGCCCAGCGCACCTATCACAGAGACATTCCCAGATGAGGCGATCTTGGCTGTCACCTCACTCCCGTGGTATGCTGACTTTGTAAACTATCTAGTTGCCAAGACAGTCCCTCAGGGTTGGCCCAGGCAGAAACTTGAGACCTTCCTAGCTAAGGCCAAGTTTTACCATTGGGAGGATCCCGTCCTTTATCACGAAGGAGGGGATAGTATCCGGAGGAGGTGCATTCCTCAAGAAGAGCAACATAGCGTCCTCATATACTGCCACAAGCTTGAGGCAGGAGGACATCATTCTGGAAAAAGGACAGCACAGAAGGTGCTTCAATCCGGCCTATGGTGGCCTACTCTCTTCAAGGATTCTGATGAGTTCGTGAAGAGATGTACTGATTGTCAGAAAATGGGAACCTGCGGACAGAGAGACATGATGCCCATGCAACCCATTCACTTCTGTGAGGTTTTTGATGCATGGGGAATTGATTTCATGGGCCCATTTCCTAAAAGTCAGGGATTCGAGCATATTTTGCTCGCTGTAGACTATGTCAGCCGATGGGTTGAGGCCATCCCCGCCCGAGCCGCAGATGCTAAAACCGTATGCAAATTCTTGAGGAGAAATATCATTTCACGGTTCGGAGTACCTAGAGTCTTGATTTCAGACGGGGGGTCTCACTTCATCAATGACAAAGTCAGGGCCCTTGCAGACGAGTTCGGCATTGACCATCGGGTTGCCACTCCTTATCACCCTCAGACTAATGGTCTTGCTGAAGTATCGAATAGGGAGATAAAGACTATCTTGCAGAAAGTTGTCCGCCCAGACCGAAAGGATTGGTCACAGCTTTTGGACTCGGTCTTGTGGGCTTATCGGACTTCTTTCAAGAATCCATTGGGAACATCTCCCTTTCGTCTCGTCTATGGCAAGCCGTGCCATTTGCCGGTGGAGATCAAGCATAAATCTTTTTGGGCAGTTACTGAGTTGCTTTTAGATCCCGAGAGTATAGGAGACTAGAGAAGAGCAGAATTGGCAGCCCTGGAGGAATTGAGAGATACAGCCTTCTCCAACAGCCTACAGTACAAAGAGAAAGTGAAGACATGGCACGATTCGCATATCAGCCATAAACAGTTTGAGCCAGATTAGAGAGTATGGTTGTTTGATTCAAGGCTAAAGTTATTTCCAGGGAAGTTACAGAGCAAGTGGAAAGGACCGTATGTGGTCAGGAAGGTACATGACAATGGCAGCATCGACATATCTGAACCGTCATCTTCCTCTACCTTCCGCGTCAATGGTCAACGCTTGAAACTATATCTTGATCATGATCCGCCGACCATTGACGTTGCCCCCATTCTTCTGGTATGAGATGTGTCCCTTGACTCTCATCATCTGCATTTCATACATGGTGATCAACTCTATTCCCTGTTGTACAGATCCATCTGTTTATATCATTCTGTTATCTGTCAATTTATTTTCTTATTTTCTTCTTTTCTTCTTTTCCTTTTCTATCTTCTTTATCTATCAAAAAGGTGTCGCCCTTGTTGACAGTTTTCCATACTTAGGACGTACTTTGTCCTAAGTATAGGGGGGTTGGCACCCCGAGTTTCTTCTATTCCTTTCGATCCTCTCCATTGTCTCCTCTTCTTGTCTATACTTAGGGATATCTTACCCTAAGTATAGGGGGAGACAGTTTGAGTACGATCTGTTCATTCCCACCCTTGACCCTCCCTGCGTTGTGTACAGTCTGCTATACTTAGGATTATTTGATCCTAAGTATAGGGGGGACGGTCAACTTCTCATTCATTTATTCATCTATTATTCCTTTATTCTTTAGACTTGTCTATACTTAGTACGAGTTATGTCTTCTCTTTTCTCTCCGATCTATGAGGACATAGCTCAAGCTAAGTATAGGGGGGTCGTATATACTACGTATATACTTTAGCCATAACTCGTACTTTCGTATTTTCCTAATAAATATGGCCAATAATTCTTTAAAATTCATTAAAAATTCTTAATAAAAAGATGTGGTTATTCCTCAAATTCTTTTTGTATTTACTGATTAATAAATCAGGTGAAAGTATTTTTTGCAGAATGTTTGAAAAATAGTTTGAAAATCTTTGTGAACATCTATTGAAAACTATTTTGAAAATATTTTGTTTCATGTTTTCAACCTTTGTAAAAATGTGTGGATTGTAAAACTTCTTTTCTTTGTGTGAAATAAAAATGTTTGAAAAATGATTTGCAAAATGGTTTGAAAAATGGTTGCAAAAATGATTTGAAAAACCTATATATACTGTTTTGAAAGCCTTTGCAAAATGATTTTCAAATGTGTGTAAAATGTTTGTAAAAACTATTTTGGACTATAGTTTTCAAAAATTGTGTGCAAATTGTTTTCAAATAAGTTTGAGGAATATACACATCACACCAAAATCCACTATGTATAATTGTATAAAATTGATCACTTACCCTGTAAATTCTTAAAATCCACTTCTTGTATATATAAGAAGCACTCCCGTGTACATATTTTCACCTTGTTTTCAGCCAAAATCTTTTTGTTTTCAAAAATTCCCAAAAACATTTGCAAAAATTAAAATCCAAAAACACTTGAAAAACCTTTTTGAAAAAAAAATACAAAAAAATGCATCTGCATATGCATGCATCATATTCTCAAAACTCCATAAAAAGTTCAAAATCTTGAAAATTGCATCACAAAAATATTTTCTGCATTGCATTACATAGCATTCGCATTTTTCGGATTGAGTTTGATAGTTGAACAAGTCTAAGTAAAATCCGAAGATTGGAGCTTGATTGGACCTTATAATCTACCTAATAACAGGAACCTTATAGGAACTTGGTTTGAGGTACTTCAGGTCTAGTTGACTTAATTCTTTGAGGATCACGGGACTTGGTTCAATGGATTCTTGACTGCCTAAGTAGAGTATTTCGGAGCACACGCACGACTCTTGTTGATAATGACCTAACTTGGACACCTGCACCTTTCACATGGCTCAACTCAGTTGGAGGGGTGAGGGGATTGGATTTGCCGGTATGAGACGCACACACGTGGAAACATTTGTCCTCCTCTAGGGAGGGAAGTGCACCCCAACCCGTCCAGTGATTAGGAAGTCTAAAGACAGGAGGCTGTGGGTTGCGATAAAGCTTCAAAAGAGGGATAGTCTACTGGCTCAAGAGGAAAAACTCCTTATGTAAATGCTGCTGTATATAGTATTCAAAAAAAAAAAAGTTCAGGCATGTACAAAAATAAAAAGCCTGCAAAGTCTGTACAAAGTCAATAAGCAAGCTTGAGTTCCAAAGTCATATCATGTGAGCCTGCAGCAGGATGACTTGACTACACTGGTCTTGCATCCAAGGATAGGTAGCTACACTGGCTACCGTCCATTCTTCTCTTCACCCCCTCCTCTTGAGCTGGTTGCCACTTGAACTTAGAAGGGAATACCCCGCTCCTCGAGGATGGAGTTGCTGGATTGGGGAATCATTGGGTTGTTGTACTGGAGAAGTCAGTCTCTTTGTCATTCTAGTTGGGGAGAGCCACCATCACTTACACTGTACAAGTCAGATGCATAGTCGTAAGAGTTTGCGTATGAGTTGAAGTATTTCTGACCTGGCTATTGAGGAGACTTGGACAGAGTTTTGGGATTCTCAAGGACTGTTAGACTTCAAACACGGTTCTCACTAAGGTTCCGCCCGCACTAAAATTCCAAAGGTCCGACTTAAGCTCCAAACTTTGATTTTGCGAAGACAAGTTTGATCATCAAATTAAATCCAAGTTCTTCTTGTTCTTTTCTTTGTTTTTCTTTTTGCACTTATTGCATAAGTGTTTGCTAGGGACTAGCAAAGGTAAAGTATAGGGGGATGATGAATCCACATTTCATCATCTTTATTCTATCATTTTGGCACCAAAAACCCTAGCAAATGCCTGTAAATAGCCTTAAATCAAGCATCTTAGCATTCATGCACGTGCATCTCAACAGTGTATAAAATACTGTAATTAAGGCCAAAATTATAGAATAAATAAAGAAAAGAAAAAGAATAAAATATTGTAAATATTTTATGACCTAAAACCCCCGAGACCTAGGCATCTTGATGAATAGGTCGACAAGGAATAAAGTAGGGGGAGATAAGGTCAGAAATACAGATAAAATACCTATACCTTTTTATTCATTCTTTATTCATTTTGGGACCTATTTTTGGTTTCACTTTTTGTACATCAAATAAAGAAACTTTGTACATGAAAATTGTAGATAATTTTATAAAGAAAAATACAAAATTGATTTCACAGAAAAATCATGTACAGACAAAAAGTTATGATCTGAATAAGAATCCAAAATCCCAACTTTCCAGACCCGTATCTCACAACTGACAACTCCAAATGTAGCAAACTCACCTTTAATTGTATATAGAATAAAATAATCTATCCAATGGCAGTGGTTTCGCATTTGGCGGAGCTACGGTTTGAAAGTTGAGTTTTGGACCCCCATTGTATACTTGTACATATTAGAATATTCAATTTATTATTTATTTATTATTTTTATAATGTTATATTTTTATAATGTTGTAAATATTACTTATAATGATTATGTGTATTTAAATCAGAAGAAAAACATAAATAAAATACAAATAAAAATATTTGTGTATAGTCAACACATTGGTACATTACCTATATATATACCTATACAAAACATACTTGTATTTTATTAAATATACAAAACATATCAGAAAAATAAAATAAAAATATATTTGTGTACATAAAAGTATTTTATAATTTTATAAAATCATAAATAAAAATAATAAAAATAAAATACATAAAAATAAAAATAAAATACTAAAATACATAGGTATTATACCTATATAGGGTTAAAAAGGCAACTTGTAAAAATATAACTCCTTAAAATAATTAAAAATAAAAAAAATACTACATAAAATTCTAAACATTTTTTATTTTATAATTTTTATTTAATTCGTCCATTTAGTATTTTAAATAGAATTAATAAAACTTTTTTCGCAGGGTTTTTCCTGGTTGGTCCACGTGGACCAACCAGGAGGCAGTCAGCATTGACCCTAGGTCAACTGCCTGCCTTCCCCCGCCTGTGGCCTGTCAGACCTGGGTTTTCACCCATTTTTGTCGAGATTTTCCAGCCGTGCCTTGCATTTTTTCGTGGTGATTTCTTCACATCTTTTCTTCCTCGTTATGCGGTGAATCGCGTCCAAGTGAAACCTTGGACTTTGGATCACTGTGGCGATCAGGGCACCTTGATCTTTGGGGCTCCTCAGCCACTTAGTCAAACTGCATAAAATGGAGCCCCAACTTTGAAGTCGATTTTGAGTCCCCTTGGTCCACCCTTCAGCGCCATCTCCGTGCTCCTGAGCTCCGTGGAGGTGACAGCTCCACCGCCAGCTCTTCAGCCAAGGCGCGCGAAGTCGAGGGAGCCTCCATCACCTCCGCCAACCGCCGGCGTCGAGGTACTCTTTCTCCTCTGGCTCCGGCCATCGAGGGCGCCACCCCGCTTATTTCTTTCGTGCATTTAGTTCCTGGTAGCTTAAGCTTCAAAAACCCCAAAAAAAATTACAAGTTCCATCACGTATTTCGCCACTCCAAGCATCATCGCCGGAGCGCACCTCCGGCCACCGACGTCCACACACCCTCGCGCTTAGATTAGGTCCACCCAAGGTCCAGGCACTTTGCCCTGGACCTTCTCACCACTTTTTGCAGGTCAAAGATCCTTGAACGCACCTGGAGGGCCATTTTGTGTCCTCGCCGGAGATACCTGGAGCGTAAAGCTCCGCCGCCTTCGCGCCGGCACCTCGACGCCCCTTCGGCGAATCCGAGCCGTCCAGTCCATCGAGGGACCTCCCAGGAGTCTGCAGCTCCATTTTGGAGCCCATTCATCGCCGGAGAAGCGAGATCGGAGCCGGGGAAGTTCGCCTTCGCCAGCCTTCGTCCCTGTTCTTCCTCCTAGCTTCTCCACCGTCCGATCGAGCCGCAGCTCCAGTTCGCGTGACGACCGTCCGATCTTCCAAGCTCCTCCACCGTCGGATCTCTTTCTGAGATCTAATCTCAGACGTCGAAGCCAACCGTCATCGGCCGCTCTCGTGCTGCCACGTGGATTAGTGGCTCGCTCCCAGCCGCTGGATCGCGCTTCGCCACCAGCCGTTGGATTTGAGCCACGTGTCGCCATCGGAGCGCCCGAGTGAGGGTATTTTGCATCCCAACCCTCGCACTTTTTGTAGTTATTTATTAGTATTTAAACTTTTGTCTGAAGTGTAAAAATTTTGTAATATTTGCACATAGACCCCCAGGCTTTATTTATTTGCATTTAGGTCCTTCGCCACGTCACCTCACGTGACCTGTACACGTGAGGGTGTGGGCATTTTGCAAGGACACCCCCGTACGTTTGTGTATTTCGTTTTAGTCCCTAAACTGTGGAGTAAAGTGTAAACTTTTTGGTTATTTTGCAAGTAGGCCCCCAGGGTTTTGATATATTGCATTTTAGTCCTCGCCAGGCGCGTGCAAGTCACGCGCCCTGGTGGGAAAATTTCTAAGAGGCCCAGGCGGCTTTTGTAATTGCTTTTTGGTATTAAAAATTGAATATTCAGTGTAAGGTTTTGTGGAAAATTGCATGTATGCCCCTGGATGTTTTAGATATTGCAAATATACCCCTGCCAGGACTGTTTAATGTTTGGATGTTTGCTCTAATTATTTGACCTAGCATTTTAACTCCAAAAATTTCATAAAAATAGACTTAAGCATCTGGATACGTGTACTTTGACGCCATCTAATTAGTTTTTGATTTTACTTTATTTTCATATTTATTAAAAATCAAAAACTTGCTATTTGTGCACTGTCTAGCTTAGAAAATACCAAAAAAATATTAAAACACCTCCAAAAATTCCAAAAACATCACCTAGTGTCTATTTTACCCTATTTTAGTGTCAGTCCAAAAATCATTAAAAATCTCAAAAGAAAAACACTAAAAATTGAAAAACACTCAAAAACTTCAAAAAAATATATAAAATAGTAGAAAACTCCAAAAATCAAAATCTCAGTTCCTGTTTGTTCCTTATTTTGTTCTTTTTGTTTGAAAAATAGTGTGAAAATTTTGAGCTACTGGTTGTTATTTTTTATTCCCATTTTTATCACAGCCAGCCTTTTTCCCACTGTTTTACTTTATTTCAATATTTAAAAATATCAAAAACATCTTGAAAAACCTCCAAAAATCACAAAAACAGTAGAAAATTATAAAAATACCAAAAACATTTTATTTCTGAATTTTTGAGTATTTTTGCACATTTTTATAAATATTTTAGCTTGCCTTTCACTATATTGTCTTTACTCTCCAATATTGAAAAAGAAATAAAAAAAATATAAAATATAAAATATAAAAATCAGAAAAATTAAAAATCAAAATACAAAATTAAAAATTAAATAAAAAAAGAAAGAAAAAAAAGAAAAATTAAAAATTAAAAACCCACAAAAATTAATCTGCTTGTTTGCTTAGTGTAGACACTCCACACATCACACACACACTTAGCATTTTTGCTTGAACTACCCTGCTTGTTCCCTGTGTTCGAACTCTCTACATACTTGCACCTATACATCTTTTATGTAGAGTTAAAAATAAATTTGACTCCACACTTATTTTTCATTGATTGATATTTGATTGTGGGTTCACTGTTGATTAATCGCATTTTATTGTGGGTCGCCACAGCGACGCATTTAGACCCTCGATAATCTGTGGTTATCATTAAGTCAACTCATTGACTCAACTAATCTGATACCTCCGAATCAATATTCCTATGCAGAGGACATGCATCAAGAGGTCGATCAGATATCAGTCTATTGAGATGGGATTGCCATCTCCCACTCAGACTGGAGATCACTACTTGTCAATCATTGATGATGCTTGATGAGTCCTCTATCTAACTCCTTAGATATTCATCCAAGCATCAACCTCTATGATTCAATCATTGAATCAACAGCTGTATGATTATCAAGTTGGACATGGTACATAACCCTTATTATACAGAGGGACCTTATAGTGCATTCATTCATTCAATATCAGAAAGGGAGTGAAACAAAACATCAATAACTTTTATTGATAAATCATTTATTACAATAACATTTATTGTAGGAATGGTTCGCCTCGGGCTCACATTGCTAACAGTAGGGAGATACAATTGGATCATGTTTGACATGATTTGATCAATAATGAATATTAGCATAGTTACCTCTTAGTTTCCAAGGTATATATACGTGGTAGAGACTGCATTATATATCCTTATAAGGTTCCATGCTAGTAAGCTGGAATCTAACACCAGAGAGTGCTACTTCATTAGGAAAATAAAGGATAGTGTAGGATACCTACTTTATGACCTTGAGATTCTTAAAAGATCTCATCTCTAAGGATATGATTCTTAGAGGATGACTCTCTTGAGAATCAAGATGGGAATGAAGTGAAGGAACTCATTTAATCTTGAGAAGATAAAGAGGCTCCTGAAGTTGGAAACTAAAAAGAACAATTAAGATGAAACACTAATACCTCTTCAAATGAGTTTGAGGATGGATTCCATGTGTTAGAAAAATCTGACAATAATCAAACTTCATGTGATGAAGTTTCTGAAGATCATGTCATAGAAAGATGGATGTTAGCAATCAAGTCTACAGTAGACTTCATATACAGATGTTGTATATGGTCCCTTGAGGATCCACCCATATGGGTAAGACCCGTTAAGGTGTAAATGGATCTTCAGGAGAAAAAGGGAACCTGATGAGAAGGTACATACCATCAAAGCACGACTCGTAGCTATGAGTGATGAATACATGATTCATCGCCTTTATTCTTTTATTTTAGCCTCATTTCCTTAGTCAAACACCTGTAAATACCGACTAATTGCATAAAATTACCATTTTACATGCATTTGTTAAATATGCACTTTTAAGACTTTTCGTACATAAATAAAAGAATAAAGAAGAAAAGAAAAATAAATGATGAATTTATGTAATAAATACAGACTGACCCGAACCCCGAGAGAAGGTCAAGACTTGACCTGATCGACCAGGAATAAAGTAGGGGGAGATAGGGTCTTTAATCAAAAATCCAAAAATATTTTATAAATATTTTTCCTATATATTTGTACAAAACTTACATTATTTTATTTGTACATAAATTGACTTTAAACTAATTATTTTTTTAAACAAAAGTTGTAATTAAAAATGTGTTGTAAATAATAAAAATAATTGCAAAGCTAAATAATGTACATATTACAAATAATCACACTCAGAAAAGCTTGTAAAGCGATAATTGAAACACCAATTCCGGCTCCAAACGAACTCAAATTGAATCAAAATCACTTCCAGTATACTCTAAATTAAATTATCTTTCAAATGGTTATATTTTTTGGAGTTACCCTTAAAAAGTCGATTTTCTGGGGTGTTTTGTGCAGTTTTACCACTTATATTTTTGTATAATTATTCGTATTTATTTTTCATAATGTACATAATTGTAAATATTATTTTCATAAAAAATAAATTAAAAAATGTAAATTAAAAAATTAAATAAAGATATAAAAAATATTTCCTTATTTGCACATATGTATATTGTATTATATGTACATAATATTTGTATACAACTATATCCTTATACAAAAATCACCAAAAAAATTAATTATCTAACATTACATAATTAATTAAATTAAATTACGAAATTTGTATTTAATTATTTGATTTATTTTATTTAAAGAACTTACCATGTATATGGGATTTTATTCCATACCTTTAATGGCCACCATTAAGGTGGTTAATAAATTTTTAGAAATTATTTAATTTATTTATTTTAAATAATTCTGAAATTCGTTTTTAATTAATTAATTAACTTATTTATTTATTTTATTAAATCTCCCAATAAAACACCTTTCCCTTTTGTACATTCTTTCCTTGTTTGATTTTTTCTCTTTTTATTGGCCCCTTCCTGCCTCATTCATGTTGGATCAACCTTTGGTGGAGAGGAGCCCGATCTCCAAGAGCCGTCTTGTTGAAGAAGGGTGCCCAGCCTCCGAGCCGTCCGGTGACAGCGCGTCGGCCTTCGTCGAGGCCATCGCGGTATTTCTGACCTCAAGGTGAGATCCATTTTATTTCTTGTCTTTTTCTTTAGGATAAATCTTCGGTGGCATTTTTGCTCCCATTTTATTAGTCTTTAGATCTTAAAAAAATCCCAAAATTTCACCACACATAATCACCGTCCGACACTGATTTTCCATATCATTTTTCTATCCCTACATTTCACGTTCTATCTCACACAATCTTCCATCTCTGGTCGCGCACGGTGACCGAAGCCACGGATCTATCTTCCGCTCCGCGTAAGAACCATGCCATTCATCCCTCCTATTTTGTGTATAAATAAAAAAAGGAACATATAATTATTTTTCATGTTGATCTCACATTTATTTTTGCAGGAAAAATTAAAAATAATAATTGTTTTTACCTCTAACCTTTATTTTACAGGAAAATCAAATAAAAAATATATAATAAAAAATATAAAAAAATTGCTTCTGTCTCTATTTACAGCCTCTGTTTCAAAAAAATTAAAAAAATCTTTCTCTTTTATATCAGTTGTTTACAAAAATAAATAAAATAAAATAAAAAGATGCAAGTCCGCAACGGGTCGCCACCCCCGTCGCTCGCCGACGACCTGCGAGGCGGCGCACCCCTCCGCCGGCCTGTGCGGACCCCTCCGCCCAATCCTCCTGTGCACCGCCCGAGGCTCCATGGCGGAGCGCCGCTCCCACCGACCGCCGTCCGCCAGGCACCCCCAACCTTGCCTCCGCATTTCTGCCTCCAGGTAAGGCTCCACGCCCCGTGCCTCTCCGCCCGACTATCCCCATCGCGCGAGCCCGCGGCTGCCGCCCGTACCGCTGCCCTTCTCGCGCTTCCACGCACGCATCGTCGCACAAGGCCGTGCCCAGATTGCGCGACCAGGCGCCACCAGAAGCCCAACCGCCCAACACCGCGAGCGCATGCGTCGAGCCCCCGTGCGCCCTCCACCGAACAGATCCTCTCCGCCCAGCCCGCGCGTCGCGTTCCGATCTCCAGCCCCGCCGCGTGAGGTGGGCGCCGCCCACGTCCCCCGCTTTGCCGCCCGCCACCGCCTGGGAAGAAGACAAGAAGGGGGTGGCACCCCTCTTTTAGATTGGGAAGCAAGAGAACAAAGAGAAAGCACTAGGGGGCAGTTTGTTTAAAATAAAAAAATTAGGAAACTTGCATGGCATCCCTGGAAGTATTTGAATTTGCAAATCAGTCCCAACAAGCACTCAAGTTAAGGCAAAGGCACGCATATTTTGGGTAATTTGCAACATTTAGTCAGCAATTTATTTTTCTTATATTTAGTTGCAAAAACTTTCAATAATTGCACTTTAGTCCTTGTATTGCAGAACTTGAACTTGCTTGATCTTTTCATTAAATAAATGTTTTTATTAGTCGAAAAATTCTCAAAAAAATTGTGGATGTTCCTGCTGTAGTTTTTATCTTTGTATACATTTTTCATCAATTTGTATTGTTTTTTTATATATTTAAAAATTCAAAACAGTGTCTTTTTGCCTACCTGAAATTTAGAAATTTCATAAAAATTCGAAAAGTTGCCCAAAAATTCCAAAAAAAAACTTACTGTACGTGTATTTGGGTGTCTTTTAATTTCTTTTCAATTTTTGTGTTTAATCATTTATAGAAATCCAAAAAATTGCGAAAAACTAGAATACTTAAAAAATGTAGAAAATTAAGGAAAAATCCAAAAATTGTGATTCTAGTTTCTGTTTGTAGATATTTACTTGTAGTTTAGGTTAAAAATAATTTTCAGGGGTATTGGCCTTTAATTAATTTTAAGTTGCAAAATACTCTTGGTTGTGCACTATTGCTATTATTTTCTACTGTGATTTTTAGAAAATCACAAAAACATCAGACAAATTTGAAAAAATTATCAAAAATATTTTAGAACATATAAAATACAAAAGCATTTTCTTTCTAATTTTCTGAATATTTTTATTAGTCTAAAAAATACAATAAAAATGTGGTGTTGTGTGTTTTTATTCCTTTGCGCATGTTTTGAAAAAAATAAATAATAAATAAAAAAACACTAAAAAATTAATTCCGAAAATTGACTACATAGTTTTTAAATCGTGCTCCTTATGTTCGACCCTAGTCGCTATACCATGTAAATAAGATAGCGAAACCGCTTACATTTACATTTTGATTGATTTATTTTTCTTAAGTGTTTTAAAATATTTTTCCGTTGAATGCGCTTGGTGATTCGGGTCACAACGACCCTTGTTTATTAACATACTTAACCCAAGTTGTCATGTGTGTCATCAACGAGCTACACACTGAATAGAAGACATCGCTTGCGATGAGACTTGCTCTCCAGTGACCATACTTAAACTCATCAGATTATTGTTAACTTTAATCACACAACTAGACTTTGACATTTTCAAGATGGAAGTAAAGATTGCATTCCTCCACGAATATATCTCCGAGGATATTCACATGAAGTAGCACCATGGCTTCATAGCTGAGGAAAGCAATCTGTGCAAGCTAAAGAAACTCCATCTATGGACTTGAATAAGCTTCTTCTAGTTGGAACATAAGATTTGATGAAATTATAAATGTTATGATTTCAGATACAATCTTGATGTACCATGTGAAGCTTAGTGGGAGTGCCATTGTGTTCATTATGCTAAATGTATATGATACCCTAATCATTTGGAATGATATAAAGATAATAATAAGTGTTTTATAGACTGGCTATTCCATACCTTGAGATATGATCTCAAGGATACCTCTTAGATCTTAGTTCTCAAGATATTCAAAAGTAAAGAGAAGAGGGTATTGGAACCATCACATTAGTAGTACACCTTGGACATGTTCCATTTTCTGGAAAATTCCAAGAAAGGCTTCCTTCCCTTAAGATATGGTACTGACCTATCTAAAGGGATAGCATCTCAAAAAGTTGAGGGAGTGAATGCTATAACTACTTGCCATTATGCATCAGTTAAGAGAAGCCAAGTGTATGCTAGATGTGTACAAAAGTTAGATATCTGCCATGTCGTGGGAGTAGTAATTGTTACTAGTCCTACTAAGGAGATATAACACTTGATTGCAGTAATAACAATATCTTCAAAGATGAAAAGATTTTGAGATCGTGATCTCAAAGTCTTATCTCAAAGTCTTAAGACTTTTTAGATAGTGATCTAAAAGGTCTTAACTATGGATACCTTAGGAGATAGAGATCTCCGGGAATAAGGGTATTCTGATAAGGATTATGGAAATACTGGTTATAATAATTATTAAGCTGTAGTGTCAAGGACATTATAACTGACAAGATTGAGTATTGGTTGCATAAAATGCAACATTCGCATTTGATGCGAACATTGTTACTAGGGGATATGCAAGTGATGTAAAAGGACTTGGCGCAGTCTCTCGGAAACAAAGTGGTTGATCAGCTTACCTAGCTATTTTTTTAAATAGCCTATTATTTTCACATGAGTGTGGGTTTAAAGATTAGCTCATTAATGGCTCTTTGGGCTAGTGGGAGATTGTTGGACATGCGAGCCCACGACGAGCCATTATGTAATAAATATTATTGCGAATATCATTCCCTGATCTAAAATGAAGAATAACTAATTTGTATAATAGGTCCCTTAGTAAGATTAGGTTTATGTACCATGGCCATCCTAATGATCATACAAATGTTGATTCAATTATTGAATCATATAGGCTGGTGCTTGGATGAATATCTAAAGAGTTAGATTGAGGACTCATCAAGTACCATCAAATGATTACTAAGAAAGGATCTCCAGCCTGAGTAGGAGATGGCAATCCTTTCTCACTTGGCTGATATCTGACCGACCTCTTGATGCAGGTACTCTGCATGGGATAAGAGATTATGAGGTATAAGATTAGTTAGGCCAAAGAGTTGACTTAACGAGATCGAGATAACCAAAGACCTATATCGTATGCTGTCACGATATAGGCACGCATCCTCTGACAAAAGAAAGATGTGTTACTATATGTCTGAGTATGTACATTTGGCATACTAATAGGTTGATGACCTAACCAAGGTCTATATACCGGCGTGCTGGTGTGCATGGAAGGGCATATGAGTAATACGATCTCTCAAAGGGATCATACAAGTTTATTACTGAACCGGAAGACATGATCTCACTCAAGAGATATTGGGAAGAATCAAATTCCGTGCACGTTCATCTTGCTTTGGAAGCTTGACTGAATTTGCAGGTTTGATATATACTTTTGGAAAGTATATGATCAACACATGGGGATGATATATGCTTTATGAAAGTATATGATCGATACCAACTCCCAATAGTCAAATGAGAAACTTAATGATAAAACCCTGAAGGTGACAATCTAAAAGGGATCTAAAACTTCAGGTTTATTCTAGGTCTTCTAGTATGCATGATGTACAGGTATTAGGAATGCTTGAGCGTGATGTGATCATAAATGATTGTATAACCACGATGCTTCCATTCCAAGGGAGTGGTGGAACAGGTCTGGATTTTAGTGACTCTTCTCATAGAGAAGTAATCTGATCTTAGTCCAAATGTTGGACATTAGATCTGAATGTGATTCAGATGTAATGAGAAGATTAGATTTGCGGTCTTGAGTTAATCAAGCATCTATGAGAGGTCCACAAGATCTGGATTTGAGATGTGATCTCAATATCCAAGTCACTATACGTGGAACAATACAATCGACCTCTCCTTATCTCCAAGTATCCACAGAGAAAGCTAATTATCCTTGAAAGAGTTCATGGATAATTTCATTGTTGATATATATATCTGAGCATTGAGAAAATGGATAATTAAATTTGATTTAATTATCATGAATAATATGAATTTGATTTATATCATTAGGAGAGTTATTTGAGATAATTAAATATGATTTAATTATCAAAGATATGAATAATGTCATATTATTTGGGCACATGAGAATTGAGATCCAAGATGATTAAATGTGATTTAATTATCATGGATAAGAATAATGTGGATAGCACTATCCATATTATTCAGGTATATTATAAATAAGATTTATAATATACTAAAGAGAGCATATTATGATTTATATTTGTTGATTAATTGTTAATGTGATTTGGATTCACATTGAATGATAAATCAAAAATCTAATTATATTTTGTTTTGGGTTGTGAACGAGATTCACATAATTTCAATGGTTTGATTGAAATTTTTCACAAAATAATTGTGAATTATTTTTGTGGAAAATATTTACAACAAGAGTTGTTGTAAATTAAAGAGATATCATGAGATAATGAGATCTCATGATAATTAGAGGAGATTGACCAAATCCACTCAAGAGGAGTGGACAGCTACACTCTCCATGTGGAGAAGAGTAGCCGTCCCCCCATTCTTAGGGGATTGGTTTAGTCTCCTCATTATCTCTTCTCTATTAAAAGTGATTTAAATTGGGATTAATTATGCTGATTTATCAATATAAATTAATTCAAAACTAAATCAATTGTTGTTGTATTTTTACAACAACATCTTAGCCAATGAAAGAAACACAAATCAATCTCAACCATTGATTTTGTGTTGTCCATGGATTGTGATCCATGGACTCCCAAAACGCTATATAAGAAGAGGCACCCCTTGCTCTTCAAGTGACACGTTTACGACATCAACATATACTCTTTTTCTCTCCCTCTTTCTCTCTACATGCCAAATTCTCTTTTCCTTTCTCTCTTATGGCCGTCCACCATGGAGCCATAGAGAGTGTCTTCATCGCTGCAGCATAACGATGCTGCTGGAGTATTTTCTCGTGGATCTCCGTTTCCTTCGGTGCACCTCGCTTGTCAAGAAGATGTTGGATCTCGTGTGACGAGATAAGGAGATTCACCGCTTGGATCATCAACATGGACACGTCTCATCAATGTGCTCGCAAGCATCTCCTCCATTGGATCGGACTTGAGACATGAGGTCTCTTAGTTTAGAGACTCGATCGCAACCACGTTTCAAGAGGTAACCTTAATACCTATTGTGGTTTAGATGAAACGATCCGAGAAAGGTTCTCAGATCATGTGGTTTCATCACATTTAAAAATTTTAAATTCCTCTACATCGAGCAACTAGTGCGACTAGGCGCTCCCGATCGCATTCGATGCGATTCACATGCCATGATGTGCTTGAGGATCTTCCCGTATCCTTCACGAACCACTGAGATCAAACTGAGGATAGGTATAATAATTACTAATTAATAATAATTTATTATTATTATTTGTATTTTTTCCTTTTTATTTTTTGTGGGGTTTTAATTATATTTAATATATATGGATTTTTAATTTTTAATTTTTTATAGTTTATATTTTTATTTCCCTTTAAATTTTTCAAATTTTTAGTTTCTTTTTTATTTTTAAGATAAAATTTCTATTGTATATATACTAATAATAATGATGATGATATTATAGATAATTTAAAGAGGGTAAAATGGGGTTGCTCCTTGAAGGCAGCTCATCCCACCCCATTTTTCAACAGTTTTTTTTATTTATTTGAAAAATATCGCCATGTAAATTCATCACTCCCTCTAATATACCATTCTAAATTTTTTAGAAAAAGGGACTCACATGTCCTCCATCCAAAACAAGTCAATTACAACAATATTGAGACCACTAAAATTACATTTTCTAGATGGAGGGCATGGGAGTCTCTATTTCTGATAAAATTTGAAAGGTTTATTAAATGGATATTGATGATTGGGGTTCAAAGAGGTTCCAGAAATCTCACGAGGCGAGAGATCCAATCGATGTGTTGATCGCTCAAAAAACATCAGTCAATCAACAAATAACCCACAATATGTATAAATCAATGAATAACAAAAATTTGGAATCAAAATTTATTATAACTCTATAACAATGTATATAGCATGTAAGTATGTGTAGAGGTCGAACACATGGAGCAAACGATAGAAGGAGGCAAAAATAATGCTAAAAATTGGTCTTTTATCTCCAGTCCATCTTTATTATTTTTGTCAGTTTTTAATTTTTAAATATTTTTTCTTTTTATTTTTATTTTATGATTGTTATTTTCTTTTTATATTTTGTAATTTTCCAATTTTTATATATTTTTTATTTCTCTTTCTTTTATAAATAATATAACATATATAAGGCTAATATGTACATTATAAAGTAATATATTATAGATACTAATAAATATAGCTAAAATACGGAAAATAAATTGTTTTGGGATTTTTCACTTTTTTCTAATATTTTTATTATTTTTCTTGAATTTTTTTGACTTTTCATGCATTTTTAAAGTAAAATATACCCCAAATAAGGGATTAATAAGATAATCTGAAATTGAATTGGATGTTAAAATTAATAAACTAGGCCCCAAAATTACCCAAATCAAAATATTTTATATACACATATTTATATAGAGAAAATTATAAAATAGGAAAGCATATTTTTGGGATTTTTAAAGGATTTTTTAGATTTTTATAAAAGATTTTAGGGATATCCAATTTTTAAGCTTTCTACTTTTTAATTTTGGTGATTTTTGGTCTATAATTAAAATATGGTAAGATATACTATATATAATTTTTATGGAATTTTTAGACACATTTTTCTATTTTTTGGTATTTTCTAATTTAGACAGAGAATAAAAATGCTCCATTTCATGTTTAATAAATGGATTAAATGCATAAAAATGCTAAACAAACATGTCGCGTGAAAGTACATGGCATGAGGCATTTAATCTTATATTTATATATTTTTAGGAGCACAATAGGTATTTTTAATAAATAGATAAAAAACATAAAAATATGTGTCCTAGCATGGCATATTTGCAATTTAAATATAAATTAGAGGTTCATTTGCAAATGTGCCTGAATAAACATCATTTATTTAATTTCTATATACTATTTCAAAATTACAAAAACCGCTAGAGCAAAATTTGCAAAATGACCATCACGTGGGATTACACGTGACACACCTTGGGAGGACCAAAATGTGATTACAAGAAATGCTAGGGGTCGCATGCTAAATTCCCAATTATTTATAATGTTATACTTTATTTACAAAACTATTTATTAAATACACAAAATAAGCGGGACATATTTGCAATTTACCCCATTAAAGGTGCGATCGGACGGTTGGGCGTAGTTCACTTAAACACGTGGCGACATCCTATCGGCACGTACCGCTTCACGCTTGGATGACTTGGATTAGATCAACGGACACGATTTGACGGTGAAGCCATGGCTCGATCCAATGGTGCCTGCTACGTCTGGGCTGCGGTGCGAATCGAACGGCTCTGAAGGTCCTTGGATGAACAGGGAAGAAGGTGCGCTGGGAGCTCACTCGATCGACACCACTCGCTGCTCCGACCTTCAATGTCACATCTGAAGTGCCCAAGAGCATGCTGGGGCTGATCCTCGACAATTGGAGGCATCAAAGAGGTCTGGGGCTCACTGATCAAGCCCTGGAGATCGTTCTTCCCTGGAGCAGTAATGAATCCATGATTCATCACCTTTATTATTTCATTTTGGCTAAAATCCTTGGTAAAATACAAGTAAATATCCACTAATTCCAATTAATTATCATTCTAACCACAAATATTAATATTATATATTTAACATTTATTTTTACAAAAATAAAAGAATAAAGATAAAAAGAAAAAATAAAAGAATGATGTATATAGAATATATACAGACGGATCCTAACCCCGAGACCAGGTCAATATTGACCGGGTCGACAAAGAAATATATAGGGGGAGATAAGGATCCTAATTTATAAAAAAAATTATTCAGAAAATAAAGACCAAAAAGATAATTTACTCATTTTCACCATGTAAATATTTCACCTATTTTATTATCATCAAAACCACTTACAAAAAAAATTTATAAAAATATATGTTATTTTATAAAAATATCAGAAAAATATTCGATGAAAAAAATAATTAACCGTAATGAAGCATAAAAGCCGCAAAAGCTAACTTTCAAGGTTCATAACTATTTATAGAAAACTCCAAATGGACCAAACTCATTTTAAAATTTGTTTTGTACATAGTACTATTTATTAAAAATATTAGAAAAATATTCGGATAAAACCGGTGAGTTTTAGCATTTTGGACCCATTGTATATATGTACTATATGTAGAAACTTCCCCGGGTTTTTAATTAAATAACTATAAACTCGATTAACTTAGTTCTTTTTCCTAAAATCCTCTAAAATAGTAATAAAAATATAAAAATACAATTAAGCCAAAATACCAATAAAACCCGAAGCCTCGAAGCTGCTACCTTTTTCTTCCGGACCTCATAACTCGGCCGTATGAACTACGAATTAAGCAAACTCGGTCCCAAAAATTATATTTTTCAATTATCTACAAAATAACACTAGTTTAGCTAAAATCAGAGTTAATGCGAAAAATCGCAGTTTTCGGGTCCGTATTGGTATATTGTACAATAAATCGTAACTTATATTATTATTTAATACATTAATACTTTTATTATTTTATTTTTTTAAAATAAATAATATTTCATTTATTTATTTATTTAAGTTATTTATATAGTTAGATTATATATAATTTACTAACTTAAGTAAATACTTAATTACTTAAGTAAATTCTTAATTACTTAATTTAATACTTAATAACTTAATTATTTACTCAAAAAATTATTAATCATATTTATTTATTAATTATTTATTTAATTTCAAAATTAATACATTAATAATTAATAATTAATTAATTTAATTAATTTTTTATTTTCTCTCTTTCCTCTCCCTCCCTCTCTCTCTCTCTCTTACTTTCCTCTTCTCCTTCCCCGCTCATCTCCTTCCTCCTCTTTTCCTACACCCGTCGCTGCACCTTCCTTTCTCCTCTGCTAACAGCCCCAATGGCAAGGCCCTTGGGCTGTTTCTCCAACTGACCACCGGTGATGGGAGCCACCGCCGATGACGCGACCCGGTGGTGTGGCTCCCAAGTCACCTCGCCAATTTATACCCCTAACCCCCTCCGAAGATCTCCATCCTCCATTTCTCCATCTTCGAGCTCCGGAGTCGAGTTAGAGGAGTGTCAGTCCTCTGTAAGAGCCGCCGAGCAAGGAAGAGAGGAGGGAGCCGAGATCGATCTGCCGACATCGTAGCATCGCTCTACCGCACGCGTCCAGCCTCCGTGGTCTAACGTCGTTGTGTCTGAGGCAAAAATCTATTAGAGCCCCGAGCTCCGCCACAGGTTTATTCGACCCCATCCACACTTCCTACAACATATCTCTAGGTTAGGCATCTCTGCTCTAATCATCTCTCTATCCTTCTTCTTTGATCCATCCCTCTCTTCTATTTTCTTCTATTTTCTCGTTGATTTAGAGCCAAAATCACGTAAACCATATCCGATTATCATCATCACTTCCGAAACCTTTCCATTTTCCGACAACCTCCGTCGACTTCATTTCATTCCGCATTCTCCATGCATTCCCCATCCCCATGATCGCATCGAGCCCCTTAGATTTTAGCTAACACATGCAGAAGATCAATGAAGCCACAACACTAGGGGATTCCTTCATCTTCGATGCTTCCATCTTCATCGCCACCTCCTACGAAGAGAAGATCTACTCCGAAGATTTGTTGTCGCCCTTGCTCGAAGTCATCAATCCGCACGATCAAGCACCTGCAAACACACCACGTTAAAACCTTAACAATCGCAACATCTCATGACTGTGAATGGAATCGAGCAAGCCATCATGAATCTAGAGCTATACGCGGTCTTAGAAATGAAGCTTCATCGACATCCATCGATCTTCGAATCCTTCGAGCACCCTCGTTGTCATCAGATTCAAATCTGTCCACCGTCGTCTGCAAGCTGCAGCAGAACATTTAGGGAAGAACTCCTGATATATCCACCATTCGATTCAATCCAATCGAACGCTCAAATCGCAGCTAAGTGGATGCTTCAGATCATTCAGAAACCACTCGATCAAGCATCGATCAAGCGCCACATGTCAACAACAAAGCAACTTCATCGACCAACTGCTTAGCGCAGTCACTGATCAACACGTGATTTGAGGGTTTTTTTGGGACAATTTCACAACGATGCCCCTAGAATTTCTATAATCAGGCGTAGGTCCCCTACTTAGGAGAACATGTGCACGCGCACGTAATTCCCAGTGGCTTTTTGCATGGAAACAGCCCAGTTCCTGCTATTTACATATTCGTCCCTATCTTTCCGGTTAAGTACATATACACCCCTATATACAATATATTAGACAACTATAATATTAAATTCATATAAAAATAATAACACAAAAAAACACATAAATTTAAAATAAAAATACATATTAATACTGTATAATATAGTAGATACAACATTAAATAAGTTTTGAAAAAAATATTTTCTAGTTCTGATAAATCATTTTAAAACTCTTAAAAAATAATAAACTTTAAAATTTATAAAAAAATATTAAAACATTTTTTAAAATCTAGAAAAAATTATATACATTATATTTTACCGTATTTTACCTATAAACCTAAAAATAAAATAAAAAAATCAAACATTAAAATCAATAAAAAATACAAAATTCACAAAACTTTGAAAAATCATAACTAAATAAAGAAAAATCATCTAAAAATGCATAACATATCAATTTAAAGATAATTTTAACTATAGTTTAATAAAAATAAAATAAAAATATTTTGCTACTGTTTACAATATTAAAAATCCAAAATAAACTTCTATTTTTTTTATAAAAAGTTAGTTTTTCACATTAAAAATATTTCAAAATCCTTAAAAATCTTGAAAACTTTCTAAAAATCCATAAAAAAAGAAAATAAAAATAATACAATAAAAATAATAAAATAAAATCAAATAAAAATTTAAACATTTTCTAAAATAAAAATCATAAAACACTTAAAAATTACAAAAACAATATAAAATTCATTAAAATTCAAATAAAAATCCAGAAAAATCCTTAAAAAGAAAATAAAAATTAGGGAAACCCTTTCACCATAGTTTATCTATATAGTTCAACCCTAGTTATCAACAGTTTGCCTCCCTGATTTCGATACTCCCGTACTTGACACTATACATCTTATTTAGGAATGTAAATAATAATAATAAAGGAATAATTAAACATTAATCTTTTCTAACAAAACCTACTCAGTCGATACAACGACCACGGTATTCTTCTCTGATTCTTTTGCAGGGATAAAGAAGGAGGCTGGGTGACGTGTATTTCAGATGGCGCCGTTGCCGGGGAGGCAACGCTAGGGTAGCCGTAGACCTAGGTTTAGGGTTTCTCTTTTCGCCGTTTATTTCTCTAACCTCACGGCGTTTTGTTTCTGATCTTTGCAGCACAGGTTAAGCCGCATATATGAGAACTGCAAAGCTGATTTTTTTTCTCTTTTTGTAATTTCTTGTAAAAATAAAAAAATCAAGGGCACTTGCTCGTTTCTTTGTTTTCGTAGAAAGGAGCCTCGTAAAGGCATCCCGACTTGCACTTCTTCTTGGGGTCTATTTCACCAAGGTTGTACTCCTAGGGAAGCATGGCACCCACCGTGGCTTTTTCGCTCGCGTTTTTCTTGATGATTTTCCGTGGTTTTCTGAGTTAGGTGCTTGTTAAGGTTTTTTATGGTTTTTCCCTTATTTGCACAGCGTAGCCTAGATGCTTGCTTAGGTTATGACACCTAGGTGCTTGTATCTAGGGACAATCTTGAAAACAAAAATACGTTAGATGATTTTTTTGAAAATATCCAAAAAAATGAAAACTGAAAATTAAATCAGAGATTGATAATTTCGATAGGACTTAAAATAAACGTAAGAACTCCACTTGTCTTTAGGAGAGCAACCCCCGAACTTGCATCGTATATACCATCTCCAGATTTAGTGAGTGAGAGATGACCCATAAGGTAGAGTCAGAGTCTGGGCTTTGATCGAAGTACTACTTAGTTCATGCCTTAACTCACCTTATCTTCAGCGGGTGCTCTCGGGTAGCCAGAAATGGTCCGAGTTCACTTACCATAGTGGGAGGTTTAGAGGGCTGTGTAAGGCTCCGTCCTTAAGTAATACGGGTAGCCGGAAATGGGCCGTACTTACTCCCATACTGGCTGAGACTAGGTGATTTCTGGTGAGAACTCGGGAAAGTACGACGTAGAAGTTTCAGGCACCTATCTGATCTCGCTAATCTGTGAGAAGATTGTTTACCAAACAACCATAAAATTGAAAAGATAAATGACCGAACTCTTACGTTATCACCAGGGTTGAGTTGGTGAACTCGGGGTTTGCTTTACGTTTGATTGCAGTGTGAGTCCAATCTTCGAGATCTAATAAATTAAAATCTATCAAGATGATGGGAAGGCGATCGCTCCATTCGACTCTGACTGATCCACTATCTCGCAAACCTACCCATTCATCTAGATCGGTTCAGGATGTCTCTCGTCCCAAATTGAAATCCAATCGGGTTGCTACTTCCAGGCGTGACTCTCACCCTGGAAGCCCGTCGTCGATTTCTTCTCCTTCTCTATCATCATCACCTCCAGTTACATACATTCATCTGTAGTTACACATTGATCTGGTAGAGCCTGACTTAGATTCTTTCTCCTTTCCAGAAGACATGGCTGGCAAAGGATCACAGAGCACGTCTGTAGTCATAGATCAAGCCGCAATCAATAGAGGCCTACTTGCTTCCCTAGAGATAATGCAGAATTAGATTAGGGAGCAAGGTAGACTCATGAATGATGTAAGAGACGAGATGACTCAGCTGCGAGCCCAATGAAATAATCTGGATGCTAAGAATCCCAGAGCTGATCATCCAGGACTTGAGGATCAGGAGCAGCAAGATGGAGTAGAGAGAAAGCCATGAGACCAGAATCGCACAATGCAACAGCTCTACAACCCTGGAGCTACTACAACTCATTGGTGGGTCCGTCTCCTTGTCATTCACGGGAATTTTGAGTTCCGACCTCAGACAATCCAACTGTTGCACCCAAGTTTCACATGCTTTCTATTGAGGAGCCGCATCTGCACCTTTAGAAGTTCGAGCAGATCTGCAGCATGGTGCATGATGTGCATGTCAACGAGGACATGATCAAATTGATCGCATTTCCTTTCTCCCTTGTTGATCGAGCATCCTACTGGCTGAAACACCTAGGGAGATATGTTTCGACGTGGGAGGAGCTTAGAACCATATATCTTAACAAGTATTACCCTCTCGGTCGAACGAATGCTGCTCGAGACATGATTAGCAAATTCACCATGATCAGGAATGAACAGTTCCACGAGGCATGGGATAGATTTAGAGAGCTCATTGATCGGTGTCCCCATCACGAGCTTTCCAAGCTGAATCTTGTACATAGATTCTTCAGTGGGCTGACACTATAATTACAGGGACCGGTGAACACAGCATGTGGTGGATCATACTTTTCGATGCACGAGGATCGGTTCTGGACCATTTATGAGAAAATGGTAGAGAACTACACCACGATGTATCATACTCGAGTATATAATCAGACGAAGCCACCAACCTATCACCAGCATTCTCGAGTGGCACGGATAGAAGGGAATCCATCTTATATTGTTTCGATTCCTCTCGAATCCCCATCAGCGAATATGGGGACAACTTGCCAGAAGTTGGACCATATGGAAATCATTGAGAAAAAGTGCTAGAACTTAGGCAGCTCGATAAGATTGATGAGCTTGAATGATGCCTGAGTGATCTGAAGACACAAATTATGTGCCTTCAAGAATTACAAACAGACTCCAACCGGTCTTCGAGATCACATGCTGACTCAGGTAGCCGAGACCGAGGCATACTTCGAGGCCTCCAGTACAACACATTTACCATGTGCATTCTGAGCCTTCTCATCACCCCTCGCTGTACCCGCAACTCCAGCAGACGCCATCATCTGATACTCAGATGGTGGTATATCAGAGCGATCATCCCTTGGCATCCATGCCCCCAGCTTTCTCTAAGATGCATGAACCATTGACAGAGGTCAATGGGATTCGGTATGATCGATCGTAGCAACCAGGGATCTGTCGTGATCACCCTAGCTTCCGTTGGTCGACAGGAGGTGCCTCTTCCCAGCAGCCACCGCAGGAACCAATGGGGCAAAGCAGAGTGCAGCAACAGCATTTAGGTCCTCGTCCATACCAGCAACCTCAGTGGAGGTAGAGCGCTTATCAGTATCAGCAACATTACCCTCCACAGCAGCCAGCTCAGCTGCAACCTCAGTATCATCGAGGCGACTCATCCGGGTCTCATGGGCCTTTCCATGACAACCCATCATTAGACTATCTCTCCAACTTGATCACCGACCAACAAGCAGCTTTTAGGCAAGAAATGGATGAGTTTAAGACCCATGTCACGGATCTAGTTAAAGGGAAGTCTTCATTTCTTGCCTAGATAGAGCCTAACCTGAATAATCTGAAGCGAAATTCAGAGTAGGTATATTTGAGCGAGCCCATCCTCTAGTGACAAGTATTTCCATACGATTATTTTTTCTGTGATGACGCTGATTTCATTTCTCTTAGGAGCGGTTGGATGCCAGTAGGCGGAGACTTTTCTAGCATCGAAGAGGATATTCTGGATAACACAAGCAAGCCTGTAGAGGACGATGATGGCGATGTTGAAGCCATCTTACCCTTTGACGATGGAGATGGCTGTGTTGAAGCAACTCAGACTTAAGAGAAGCCAGAGCCGAATGCCGATGTAGTTGCATTACATTTCTTTATAAATAGTGATGATGAGAGAAAATTAGAAAAAATGTACAAAAGAGAAACTCGAAAAAAGAAATAAAAAGATTATTGATCAGAATCTTTCTCTTTCTGATGATTTGAGAAAATCAGGTCCCAGTTCTACAAAAACTTTTTCTTCTTCTTATTCTGATCCTTCGATTGTACAGACTAACCAAAAGGATGTATAGATTCCTTTTCCCAAAGCACTCTGCTTAGGAAAAAGTGCTAAAAAAGAAAACATAAAAAAGATCCAAATGAATGATCTGACGAAAGAGATGCTCGATAAGTTCACGATCCAACTCACTCTTTCGGAAGCCTTAGCACACATCCCTCTTCTTCAGAAAGGTCTTAAAGAACGAACCACAGTCCGCAGGAAGAGGAGGCAGCACAATCACTATTCTGAGATCTATGTGCTAACCAAGGAAACATGTCATGCTATTCAGAATCGACTCCCAGCCAAGAGATCAGATACGGGAGCACCGTATGTCAGATGCGAGATCCTCGTTCAGACTTCTGATCGGACTCTATTAGATAGCGGATCTTCGACTAATCTCCTTCCATCTTCCCTACTTGACAAGTTCGAGTTCGAGCCTCTTCGACCAAGCCGAACGGTCTTGAAGTTTGCTGATAGATCAGTCAAGAGGCCTAAGGGTTTAATTGAAGGCATTATTGTCACCATTCAAGGTTTGCAATTCCCTGAGGACTTCATCGTGTTGTACATGGAGGTCCCTAAATGTATGAACGATACCCCAATCATACTAGGGTGACCTTTTCTGGCGACAATAAAGGTCGTTTCCGACTATGGTACCGGGAAGGTTACTTTCGCGTCCAGGGCAAAAGTATACATATAGAGACGATCCAAGACCAGAATTCAAGAAAAGCTGAATCAGAGCAAGCATCTGATGATGAACCCGACAATCATCAAGATTGTAACTTCATGCAAATAGATGATGAGGCCATTTGGGCCGAACCAAGTACTCAATCTTTCATCACACCTTCAGTAGAAGCCAAGCTTCAGATATCCGAGGATGGGAGATTGGAGAGCACAATCCTAGAGCCGAATAGCGAAGATCTTGATGGAGAAGATTCTGAGAATACTTCGAATCATTCAGACATTCTTTATCCCTCTGAGTCAGAAGTGCATAATCAGAGCTATCAGTCACCCATAGATCACTCAGATTCTGAAGATGCTGATTGGCAGTGCTTCGACGAATTTCTATCACTTCAGACTTCATTATCAGAGCCTACAACAAGCCTGGAGACTGAATCAAATCAGAATATCCAGCAATCTCCTGTTCTTTCCGAGTCAGGGAAGGCATAGCTTACGCACATCGATCTAGCAGCCTATACTCAAGCTCTAATCAAACCCTATCTTCCTGTTCCTTCTCCCCCTGAGCTTAAATCGTTGCCTCAGAGCATGAAATACTGATTCCTTGCAGATGAATCTAAATTGTTTCTGGTCATCATCTTCTTCAATCTGACCGAAGATCTGGAATCCTGTCTGATGGTGATTCTTGAAAAGAACCGCAAGGCGATCGGGTGGTCAGTAGTTGATCTCCATAGGATTAGTCCAGCTCTGTGCTCCCACCACATCTTTCTCGAGGATGACACCAAGCCATCTCGTGAGTTTCAGCGCAGGCTGAACCCGAATCTTCGAGAGGTGGTTATGAAGGAAATATCTAAGTGGTGGAGAACCGATTTTATCTATCCCATCTCCGACTCGAAATGGGTTAGTCCTTTGCATGTGGTACCCAAGAAGACAGGTATCACTACAGTGATCAATGAGGATAGAGAGGATATCGCTACCCAAGTATCGACTTCTTGGAGCGTCTGTGTGGAGTACAGATGTTTGAATCAGGCGACCAAGAAGGATCACTTCCCACTACCATTCATCGATCAGATCATCGAACGGTTAGCCGGGAAGAGCCATTTTTGCTTTCTCGACGGGTACTCCGGATATAACCAAGTGGCCATTACTCCAGAAGATCAAGAAAAGACTACATTCAACTATCCTTTTGGAACGTATGCTTTCAAATGGATGCCCTTTGGACTATGTAATGCTTCAGCTACATTCCAGAGGTGCATGCTTTTGTTTTTCACGGACATGGTAGGAGATATCTTGGAGGTCTTCATGGACGATTTCTCAGTCTATGGTGATAATTTCGATTCCTGCCTTTCTAGCCTAGACCGCATGCTCAGAGATGCATGGAGGCACTATAAATTGGACGGCCTTTGGGGATGCTTATTGGGGACAGTCATGTAGCAACCGTCCCCTATACTAGTATAGGGGACGGTTGTAGGCTGACCGTTCCGTCTCGAGAGTAATAGAGACGGTCATTAACAACCGTTGTCGTTAATTTGACCTTTAGGTACGGTTATATAGCCGTCCCTTACTAGGAGAGCCTGAGCTTGGTTTTTATCTACCCGGGGTACTTTAAGGGACGGTCAGAACCGTCCCCGTTACTCCACTGTGGTTGTCACGTATATGAAACTGTAGGGGACGGTTGTAATCGTTCCCTATAGTTGGTTTTAGGGGACGGTTGTGTAACTGTCTCCAATACCTATCTAATTGGCGTGCTCCTAAAATATCTGCAACCAAAGGGGACGGTCCACTTATAACCGTCCCCGATTATTCTTATAGGGGACAGTTGGACAACCTTCCCCGATGGTCCTATACCCTCTCCGGCCGAATCCATTCCTCATTCTTCACTCGATCAGCCCCTCTCGCCCCCTCGCCCTCCTCCTCAGCCCCCGCATGGCCACCGCCGTCGCCCTCCGCCCGGTCGCCCTCCTCCTCCGCCCTCTCGTCCTCTGCCCCCTCGCCCTCTCGCCCTCTTCCTCCGCCCAGTTGCCCTCCTCCTCCGCCCTCTCGTCCTCCGCCCCCTCACCCTTTCGCCCTCCTCCTCCGCCCTCTTGCCCTATCCGCCCTCTTGCCCTCCTCCTCAGCTCCCGCCCAGCCACCGCCTGTCGCCCTCCGCCCGGTTGCCCACCTCCCTCCGCCTTGATTTCATCCTCTTATTTGGTTGTAAGTTTTTTAATTATTTTTTAGTAATTTTTAATATATTATTCTTGCTTATGATTATATAGATTGTTTATAGTAATAGCTTAATCTTTGTAAAATAGAGGTATTAGTAATGTAGTTTTTTAATTGATTAATAGTTTAGTTAAGAGGATCAAAAACATAGTTAGATCAAAAACACAGTAGTTAAATGCTTAATAGTTTAGTTCAGAGGATCAAAAAAATAAAACGTACCATACATTATTGAAACTTACCATACATTATTGTAATTAACTTTGGATCTTACCTTTAGGCAATCGACAAAAGTTGGATGAACAAATGATTTGATGATTATCAGACATATAACAAAGGAGTTATCAGATTCTTAGACTGAGCATTTCGATATGAATCGCTCTATCATATTGTAGGAGGTGAAGGAGATAGGATACATTATCCTTGCATAAGATGTAAGAACGCTCTGACCCAAAATTGAACCATAGTTTACGAGCATTTAATATTAAATGGTTTTTGACTTCATTATACGAATTGGACGTATCATGGTGAAGGAGTTATTTTAGAAGAAGATAATAATGTCCAAGTTGATACTGAAAGAGATGTATCTGAAACACATAATCGTGATGCTATATTTGAGATGATAGATAATATTCGAGGACATGACATTATGAAATGATGGATTCACTTCTGGATACCTTACTTGAAAAAATACAAGATGCAGAAAAACCATTATGCTCAGGAGTCAAAATGTCTCGATTACGTTTTCTTTTGGAAATGTTTAAGATAAAAGTGAAGAATCGGTGTATAGCGGTTACGATGACAGACGTCTTATAGTTGATTAAGACCTTATTAAATAATCGAGAAAATTTTCTAAAGGACGCTAAGTCAAGATTTCGCGCACTTGGACTAAACTACGAGAAAATTGACGCATGTCCGAACGACTGCATTTTATATTGGAAGGATTATTCAAACTTAGATACATATCCTAACTGCAAAAGTAGAAGATATAAGAATATGGGTGATGAATACCCATTCATCACTCTTTATTCTTTTATTTTAGCTACAAAACCTTTGACAAATACATGTATATATTTGTAAATATCAATAATTACCAAATTGCATGCATTATATAAAATTTAATAATTAGCATGTTTTTGTGCATAAATAAAAGAATAAAGAGACAAAAGAAAAAGAGGGAGATATTTAGAATAAATATTGAGCGACCTAATCCCAAGGGAGGGCTCAACATGGGCCTGACCGCATAAAAGCCAAAGTAGAGAGAGATAAGGAAGCTCATGTGTGTAAATATACCTGTAAATAAAATAATAATAATTTCCTCTAAAAATAAAATAAAATGGGCTTGTATATATTTGTATATATTTGTAAATATTAAATTAAAAATAAAAATAATAAAAATTAAAAAGAAAATAAAAATACCCTTCCTTGTATATATCCACCATGTACATAAGACCACATAGCTATTTATTTATCCCTATAAATAAATAAATTAAAATCCCATAAAAAGTGTACAAATTCTATACCTCATGGTGTAAATAAATAAAATAAAAACCATTAAAACAAAAATAAAATAAAAAGAACAAAAAATGAAAATCAAAATAAACATTGTATATAGACCTTGTATATAAATGTATATAACTATTTATTTTACCCTTGTAATTAAATAATAAAAATAAAATAAAAACACCCAAAATATTCCAAATTTTATCTTGTAAATAAATAAAATATAAAATTGGAATAAAAATGCACAAAAATAATTAATTAAAAATCAAAAATTAAAAATCTATATTGTATATACCTATGCATATAGTACTATATTGTAAATACCTAATTTTTATTTCAAAAAAATAATTAAAAATCACAAAAAATAGTTTAAAATAAAAGCAACATTTTTCATGTTTTGACTTTTGTGAAATTCGGCCATTTTCTATTTTAATTTGAATTTCCAATTCTTTTCCATGTGGTCACATTCCACTGGTCCACGGGGGATGTTGACCCCCCGGTCAACTCCCCCCCTGGACCACAACCTCCCGGATCTGCGCCCGACCCGCTTCTTCTCCCATTTATTGCGCGTCGATCCGTTCGCCAATCATCGAAACCCCGGGTCCTAATCCAACATCGATCATCACTGATCCACGCCCGGGGTGGATTTAAAGGGTCCGAGCTCCGATAAGCTCGCCCGGACCTCTCTTAGTCGGACCCCAAGCCGTATATAGCCTGAGCTCCGCCTGCTCTTTCACTCATCTTTGGCTCCCCATTTCTCCACTCCAGGACCTCCATTGCTCTCGCCTGAGTGACAGCTCGCGATTGGATGTGTTGCAGCGAGGAGGGAGTGATCAGACCATCGATCCGGCAACCTAGCGCCGCCGTGTGCCACCCAGACGTGGTGCTCGAGCCTCGGACATCGACGACCCTCGAGGCTAGGACCCAGAGCTCCGTCAGCTCGTCCCCAGTCGACATCGACCATCAGGTAGCCTTAGTTCCTTCTATCTTTAGCTAATTTCCATTTACCCCCAAATCGCCCCTTCGTCGTCGACCGTCGATTCCGACCACCTCCCTCACCATTTCAATCATCGGACGACACCCTCACCTTCGCCCTTCTCCCACGCACGTTCTTCACCCCTTCATCCAACCCAGTTCGCACAGGAATTGGGATTCGAGCTCCCTCGCTGTCGCTTCGCCGGTGCTTGTCCATTCCGACGCACAGACCATCGCCATCGCCTCTAACCAGGTCGAGGCACTTTGCTCTCGACCCAGGAGTGCTTCTTTGTAGCTTTGCATGTCAGAGGAGGACCATCTGAGGTCCCCCATATTCAGCACAAGAGCTTGAGCTCCGCCACCGTCACCTGGGCTCATCGGAGCTCCGTTGCGTCATCGAAGGAGCTCTTCAGACGTGGGAGGCTCCGGCGCTTCTTCTCCGATCATCAGTAGCTGATAATACCGAAATTCGATGCGGTTATATCGACTCACAAGGCGAGTCAACAGTCGGTGTTTGACCACACAAATTCCGAAATTAATCAACAATTAACCCACACTAAGATCAACAAATTAGAAACAATGTGGAGTTAAAATTTATTTTTAACTCTGCACAAATGGTGTATAGTGTCAAGTATGCAGAGAGTTCGAACACAGGGAGCAAACAGGTAGTTCAAGCAAAAATGCTCAAGTGTGTGTGTGATGTGTGGAGTGTCTACACTAAGCAAGCAAAGGAATTTTTGTGGGTTTTTAATTTTTATTTTTTTTTAAATTTAAATTTTAATTTTGTATTTGACTTTTTGATTTTCTGATTTTTATATTTTATATTTTATATTTTTGTATTTCTTTTTCAATATTGGAAGGTAAAAACAATATAAGAAAAGGCAAGGTAAAAGATTTATAAAAATGCACAAAAATACTCAAAAATTCAGAAATAAAATGTTTTTGGTATTTTTAAAGTTTTCTACTGTTTTTGTGATTTTTGGGGGTTTTTCAAGGTGTTTTTGATATTTTTAAATACTGAAATAAAGCTAAACAGTGGAAAAGAGGCTGGCTGTGAATAAAATGAGATTTAAAAATATCAACCAGTAGCTCAAAATTTTCACACTATTTTTCAAATAAAAAGAACAAAATAAGGGACAACCAGAAGCTGAGTTTATATTTTTTTTGATTTTTCTACTATTTTATATATTTTTTTGAAGTTTTTGAGAGTTTTTAATTTTTTAGTGTTTTTCTTTTGAATTTTTTAATGATTTTTGGACTGACACTAAAATAGGATAAAATAAACACTAAGTAATTTTTTTGGAATTTTTAGAGGTGATTTAATATTTTTTTGGTATTTTCTAAGGTAGACAGTACACAAAAAGGCTGTTTTTGATTTTTAATAAATAAGAAAATAAAATAAAATCAAAAACTAAATTTGTGGCGTGAAAGTACACGTGTCCAGGAGCTTAAGTCTATTTTTGTGGAATTTTTGGACTTAAAATGGTAGGACAAATAATTACTACAAGCATACAAAAATTAAGGGCCTGGCAAGGGCCTTTATGCAAATAGATAAAACAATAAGGGCTCTTCTGCAATTTCCACCAAAGTTTTCAACTTAGACAAAAAGGTTCTGGGGTAAACAGCAAAAACCAGAGCCGCAAGGGCTATTTCGCAAAATCTCCACCCACGCGCGTGCTATGCACGCGCGCCTGGCAGGGGCTTTTATGCTACTATTCAAAAAATCCAGGGGCAAACACGCAAATCTCCACAAAAATTATAACTGAATAAAATACCTTTTATACTAAACACCAATAACTAAAACCCGCAAGGGTGGACCTGCAAAATTGCCAAGGTCACGCGCACTGTGCACGTGACCTGGCAAGGACCAGACTGCAATATAACAAAGTGTTGGGGGCTATATGCAAATTCCCCTAAAAGTTAAAAGCTGCAGAGGAAAGTTTTAGACCTAGATAATAAATACAAAAGCTACTGGGCTAACTATGCAAAATGCCCAATAAAAGGGGGATCGGGCGGCTGATGAAGCTTACTTAAAGACACGTGTCGCTATCGCGACGGCCCGTACCCCTTCGCACGAACGCCCAGGATTAGATCGCAAAAGAAGATCGGACGGTGGCCGGCACGATCAATCCAACGGCTGCTGGTCAGTCTGGAGTGGGCTCTCGATCTGACGGTTTTGGGTCCCTCTCCAAGAACAGGGACGAACAGGAGGTGGCCTGAACTTCAATCGTCGAATGGATGCTCCTCCGGCCTCTTCCTTCGCCCCAACAGCGCTCCAAAGGTTCCTGGAAGGTCCCTCGAGCCTGCGGCTGGGCCAAAATGGGCAGGGTAGCCCTGGTGCGCCGCCGCGAGCTCGAGGGAGGAAGGTGGCTCCAGATGCTCTTCTCGGGTCAAAAATCGAGGCGTGGAAGCCTCTCCTGGGTCCTGCAATCAACGAGAAAACGCAGCAGCAAAGATATGCAGAACTCGGGTTCGATGGGGCGCAAGGTGAAAGTGCGGCGTGATGAAGTGGTGGTCGCCGGAGCTCGTGAGCTCCGGCTAAGTGTTTGATGACTGGATCGGGTGGTTTCATTGATTTAAATGGCAATGTAAATAGACAAAATGAAGTCCTAAGCTATCAGCGATTGAACTATAAGAAAAACGAGAAGGAAATTGCCCTCGAGTGGCGTTGACCACGAGGAAGGGGACCTCACGGCGGTGGCCGGAGATGAAGTTGGAACTCGGTACTTGGAGACTCGCCGCACCTCGACGGCAGTGGGGGAGGATGCCCCTGTCACGAGAGCTCGCCCTCAACCCCACCTGGAAGCTATTGGCGCCCAAATCCCGGTTCAAAGTCAAATGGGGTTGAGGGGTTGGTTTTTGAAAGATGGTGGACGGGCGACTTTCGAGGATCGATCACGGGTGCGAGGCAAAGATCTAAGGAGATCTGATAGGCTGGCGAGCTAGGGGGATGGTAGGGGAGAAACTTTGCAGAAGGGAGCGACCCCAAAGGATGAAAGGGGCAGCCTCGATAAATCCGCAAACACGGGCAAAAATCGAGGTCTGACGGGCTACAGGGATGGAGGGCAGGCAGTTGACCTTGGTCAACGATGACTGCCCCCTGGTTGGTCCACGTGGACCAACCAGGAAAAATCCCTCAAAAAATGATTAAAAATTCAATTAAAAATCGAAAATGATTTATTTAATTTTAGGTTAATTAATAAAAAATGTTTATTATTTCATAAAGTATTTAATTCCGATTTTTAATTATTTTTATGAGTTATATTTTTACAAGTTTGCATTTATGCCCTTTATAGTATTTATATCTATATATTTAAGTATTTTATTTTTATTTAGGTATTTTATTTTTATTATTTTTATTTAGTATTTTCTAAAATTATAAAATACTTTTAGATACACAAATATATTTTTATTTTATTTTTCTGATATGTTTTGTATATTAAATAAAATACAAGAGTATTTTGTATAGGTATAAGTATAGGTAATGTACCTATGTATTGAATATATACAAGTATTTTTATTTGTATTTTAATTATGCTTTTATTCTGATTTTAATACTCAGAATTATTATAAGTATTATTTACAACATTATAAAAATATAAAATTATAAAAATAATAAATAAATAATAAATTGAATATTTTAATATGTACAAGTATACAATGAGGGTCCAAAAGTCAACTTTCAAATCGTAGCTCCGCCAAATGCGAAACCACCACCATTAATTAGATTATTTTCTTCTATATACAATTAAAGGTGAGTACGCTGCATTTGGAGTTTTTATTTGTGAGATACGGGTCTGGGAAGTTGGCATTCTGGATTTTTATTCAGACCATAACTTTTTATCTTTGTATTATTTTTCAGTGAAATCAATTTTGTATTTTTCTTTATTAAAGTATCTACAACTTTCATGTACAAAGTTTCTTTATTTGATGTACAAAAAGTGGAACCAAAAATAGGTCCCAAAATGAATAAGAAATGAATAGAATGAATAGGTATTTTGACTGTATTTCTGACCTTATCTCCCCTACTTTATTCCTTGTCGACCTATTCATCAAGATGCCTAGGTCTCGGGGGTTTTGAGTCATAAAATATTTACAATATTTTATTCTTTTTCTTTTCTTTATTTATTCTATAATTTTGGCCTTAATTACAGTAATTTACACACCAATGTGATGCACATGCATGAATGCTAAGATGCTTGATTTAAGGCTATTTACAGGCATTTGCTAGGGTTTTAGGTGCCAAAATGATAGAATAAAGATGATGAAATGTGGATTCATCATCCCCCTATACTTTACCTTTGCTAGTCCCTAGCAAACACTTATGCAATAAGTGCAAAAAGAAAAGAATGAAAAGAAAAAGAAGAACTTGGATTTTATTCGATTATCAAACTTGTCTTCGCAAAATCAAAGTTTGGAGCTTAAGTCGGACCTTTGGAATTTTAGTGCGGGCGGAACCTTAGTGAGAATCGTGTTTGAAATCCAACAGTCCCTGAGAATCCCAAAACTTCTGCTCAAGTCTCCTCAATAGCCAGGTCAGAAATATCTCAACTCATACGCAAACTCTTACGACTATGAATCTGACTTGTACAGTGTAAGTGATGGTGGCTCTCCCCAACTAGAATGACAAAGAAACTGACTTCTCCAGTACGACAACCCAGTGATTCCCCAATCCAGCAACTCCATCCTCGAGGAGCGGGGTATTCCCTTCTAAGTTCAAGTGGCAACCAGCTCAAGAGGAGGGGGTGAAGAGAAGAATGGACGGTAGCCAGTGTAGCTACCTATCCTTGGATGCAAGACCAGTGTAGTCAAGTCATCCTGCTGCAGGCTCACATGATATGACTTTGAAACTCAAGCTTGCTTATTGACTTTGTACATACTTGCAGGCTTTTTATTTTTGTACATGCCTGAACATTTTTTTTTTGAAATACTATTTACAGCAGCATTTACATAAGGAGTTTTTCCTCTTGAGCCAGTAGACTATCCCTCTTTTGAAGCTTTATCGCAACCCACATCCTCCTGTATTTAGACTTCCTAATCACTGGACGGGTTGGGGTGCACTTCCCTCCCTAGAGGAGGACAAATGTTTCCACTTGTGTGCGTCTCATACCGGCAAATCCAATCCCCTCACCACTCCAACTGAGTTGAGCCATGTGAAAGGTGCAGGTGTCCAAGTTAGGTCATTATCAACAAGAGTCGTGCGTGTGCTCCGAAATACTCTACTCAGGCAGTCAAGAATCCATTGAACCAAGTCCCGTGATCCTCAAAGAATTAAGTCAACTAGACCTGAAGTACCTCAAACCCAGTTCCTATAAGGTTCCTGTTATTAGGTAGATTATAAGGTCCAATCACGCTCCAATCTCCGGATTTTACTTAGACTTGTTCAACTATCAAACTCAATCCGAAAAATGCTCATGCTATGCAATGCAATGCAGAAAATATTTTTGTGATGCAATTTTCAAAGATTTTGAACTTTTTATGGATTTTTGAAAATATGATGATGATGCATATGCAGATGCATTTTTTTTTGTGTTTTTCAAAAAGATTTTTCAAATGTTTTTGGATTTTAATTTTGCAAATGTTTTTGGGACTTTTTGAAAACAAAAAGATTTTGGCTGAAAGCTAGGTAAAAATATGTACACGGGAGTGCTTCTTTATATATACAAGAAGTTGATTTTAAGAATTTACAGGGTAAGTGATCAATTTTATACATATATATATAGTGGATTTTTGGTGTGATGTGTATATTCCTCAAACTGATTTGAAAACAATTTACACACAATTTTTGAAAACTATAGTCCAAAATAGTTTTTTTACAAACATTTTACAAACATTTGAAAATCATTTTGCAAAGGCTTTCAAAACAGTATATATAGGTTTTTCAAAACATTTTTGCAACCATTTTTCAAACCATTTGCAAATCATTTTTCAAACCTTTTTATTTCACACAAAGAAAAGAAGTTTTACAAAACACACAGGTTGAAAACACGAAACAAAATATTTTCAAAATAGTTTTCAATAGATGTTCACAAAGATTTTCAAACTATTTTTCAAACATTTTGCAAAAAACATTTTCACCTGATTTATTAATCAGTAAATACAAAAAGAATTTGAGGAATAATCACATCTTTTTATTAAGAATTTTTAATGAATTTTAAAGAATTTTTAGCCATATTTATTAAGAAAATACGAAAGTACGAGTTATGGCTAAAGTATATACGTAGTATATACGACCCCCCTATACTTAGCTTGAGCTATGTCCTCATAGATCGGAGAGAAAAGAGAAGACATAACTCGTACTGAGTATAGGAAAATCTAAAGAATAAATAAATAAAGGAATGGATGAACAAACGAATGAGAAGTTGACCGTCCCCCCTATACTTAGGATCAAATAATCCTAAGTATAGCAGACTGTACACAAAGCAGGGAGGGTCAAGTGTGGGAATGAACAGATCGTACTCAGATTGTCTCCCCCTATACTTAGGGTAAGATATCCCTAAGTATAGATAAAAGAGGAGACAATGGAGAGGATCGAAAAGAATAGAAAAACTCGGGGTGCACACCCCCCTATACTTAGGACAAAGTACGTCCTAAGTATGGAAAACTGTCTACAAGGGCGGCACCTTTTTGATAAATAAAGACGATAGAAAAGGAAAAGAAGAAAAGAAGAAAATAAGAAAAGAGATGAAGATGGAAGAAGAGATCGTGAGGATGTACACATCACTCCCCCTATACTCAGGGTAAAAGAAGCCCTAAGTATAGGCAACAACAGGAGTGATGAAACGGACGAAGAAGGAACACTCAACTTGTCTACCCCTCCTATACTTAGGACAAAGTACGTCCTAGGCAAGGCAAACACGAGAAATGGGTAGACAAGCAAAAACGGGAGATGGAAGGAGTCACAAGAGAGAATCTACAACATAAATGGGTGATCATCAGAAGGTGGAAAGCAAACCTTCTTGCGGGACCGCTGAGGGATAGATCGGATATGGTGTATGTCGACATCGGGGTCCACAGTGGACGAAGACCGATCAGGGTCGACACGGTGAAGGCCCTCAGTGGAATCAAAACGGAAAGGGACGAACTGGTCAATGGAAGCAGTATGGCTTGGTTCTCCCTTGGTGGTCCTATGGTGTGAAGGCACAGACGGGTGAGTGGAAGAAGTACGACTAGGTCCGGCCTTAGAAGTCTCGCAGATGTCAAAGTGAAATGGGACAAACTCATCATCCTCGGAAGAAGTGTAATCGGAGTCGTCCTGCGAGTCCTCGTCCAGGTCAAAATCAAAAGGAACGAAATCATCTGTGGAAGTATACGAACTCAGATCGTCCTCAAGACTCTCACCTGAATCCTTGTCTTCAACAAGAGGTCTGAATTTATCAAAATAAATGGCAGCATCATAACCGACCTCAATCATCTTGACCTGTGAAGGGCCAGGAACGGATTTATCAGTGGAAGTAGTCAAACTAGGTCCGTCCTGTCTAGTCTTACCTGGGTCATTTGTTGCCTTATGAGGTCTCTCAAAGTAATGTGCAACATCATAAGCATCCTCAATTATCTTGGTATCTGCCCCCTGATCAAATGGTTCAATCACATAAATACTCTGGATCTCATCAACACATCGCCACACACCAGGAGGAGGATCAGTGAGGTCCATGCTTTCCGACTTCCTCCCCTTTCGGGGGATCCGTCGGGGCTCATCAGGGATCGCTAAGGAAGTGTCTCTAGTATCATCAGATCTGTCATGGGCCTCAGAGTCAGCTATGATCGGTGAAGGTGCATCAGGTGCTGGTCTCTGGTCAACGGTGGGTGCGGTGATCGACACTTCACTCCCGTCAATAGGACGGAAGCGAACCTCTCCTGATCCATAGTCAATAACGACCCTCGCAGAAGCGAGGAATGGTCGTCCCAGGATGATTGGAGATGGCTCCCCTGTGGAGTTCTCCATGGGCAACACGACAAAATCAACATGGTGGCTCGTGCCCTGAATAGAAATGACGGCGTTTTCAAGGATACCCTTCGGCCTCTTGATAGATCCATCAGCAAACTGAACGATCATCCTGGTCTTCTTGAGAGGCCCTAAGTGAAGAGACTGTACCAGCGAGAAGGGTAATATGCTAATCGAAGCACCACCGTCTAGGAGAGTGCGATCACAAGTATGGTCAGAGATGGTGCAAGTGATGAAAGGTGTAGCTGTGTTCTTCTTCTTGGGAATGGGACGGTGTGTGATGGCGAGGGCAGTGGCCATGGTCAGAATGTGACGCTCAGATCTGCTCCTCCGCTTTCTCTTCTTGGGAAGAGGAGCAGATAATTGGGTCATGGCCTGCTGAAGTGCGGCACGGATAATCTCATGAATGGCAACCACCACTTCGGGTTCAGATAACATTTTTTTGAATTTTTGGACTTCCTCCGTACAAGGGAGGAAGTCGGAATCAGCGTATACACGAGGCATGCCAAGAGCAGTCTGTACAACGGCATCCTCGGGGTCAAAGGTGGGACTGGATGTGAATGGGTGTGTGGTCCAAGGTTCTGGCAAGTGGACTCTCTCCTCAAAATCTTGATCAACCAAGTGTCTCCCGAAATCTTTTTGGATTTTTGAATTTTTCTCATTTTTTTGTATTTTGGGCGATTGCAAGCTCCCATGATTCTTCACAAGTAAAGTTGTATCCTCGATGAAAAGAGCACTAGTCCGATATTCTCTCAAAGTGTCAAGATTTTCCTTCATCAAATTGATGTGCTCTAGCATTAGGTTCATGACAGCACTCATGGAGGTCGTGGGAGGTGACTCCAACAGGTCAGACTCGGGTGGATGTGGACGTGGAGGCGGATAATATACATGTGGGGATGGAGGTGGGTAAAAGTCCGAGTCGTGATACTGTGGCTGAGGCGGATATGCACAAAAATCAGAAAAAGGAGGAGGATCCTCCTGATAAAAAGGAGGTGGACCGGCTGGAGCGAGCGAGGGGTCCGCAAAGTCCGGATAAAATGCACTCCAGGGGTCCATCTCGAAAACAAAAGGACGTGATTCGGGGGAACACGAAAGTCAAGTCAAGAGAGTGAAGAACAAGGCGCAAATGCGCAGAGATGATCTAGGACACACACGCAACAATCACAAACAAAAATGAAAACAAGTCAAACCCTCAATTCACCTACTCAACTCGGTAGAGACCGTAAAATGCGGTCTTTTAATCTTGTCTGTTTTAGAGTTAGGTGAGAAGTCAAAGAATTTCACACACACTTAGGGGCTTGATGGGATTTGGGCACTAATCCTTAAGGTGTGCGCGAGCAAATAAAAGCGAAGACAATGAGGGGATTACTCGCCCCAAGACAAGATTTTTCTTTTTGATCGGTTTTAGGGTCAAGTAATATTAGCAGTCCCAATTTTATTGGTTATCACTTTTTTTGGATTTTTAGTAAGAAATGCACGTGCCTAACGAGGATTCAATTCCTTTAAGATCCTAGGTTGGCAAAATCAGAGGTAGAGAGGCGGAAAAGCAATGCAAGCGATCAAAAATGATGATGGATGCTAAAGTGTAAATGCTCACCTTGCCTCCAGCACTCTACATGCAAGGATGCTCAGCAGAATTGAAACCTAGCTATATGCAAATGCAAAGCCGATGAAATCGCCCTAAGTTCAGAAACTGCTATTAGCGGGAAGCACCACAAGTTGACCGCCAATCCTCAACCCTAGAGTCCGGTCTAGGCTCACCCCTCCTCTGCTCAACAAATTGAGGGTAGGAGAAAGCGCTTTGCGGGGAGAGCTCGCGGCGCGACGGATCGAAGATGATGAATCAACTGTTTAAATTTGACTAAGTCCAAAACGTACTATAGGTACATGCAATGTTGATTAAGGTGTTTGGACCTAATGCTACGCAAGCAATTCTAAAAGCTAAGGGCTCAATCACACAAAATAAATAAAATCGAAAAACAAAACAAAATAAAAAAAATGCGATGAAAAGCCGTAAAAACCGCGAGAGCCCCTAGGTGAACAGACACCTGGAAGTTAGGCTCGAATGTCCAAGTGTCCGGGGATACCTGTATTATTACAATAATAGTCTCTCTCTCACTACGAATTACAAAATAAATACAAGAGAATAAAGAACTAGAACTGTCTTCAAAATTCTCTCCTAGCTCGCCTTCGTGCAAAGTCTAGTCGCCTCACGTGGGTGCGTAGGGGCTCCTGGAATAGAGCTCCTCCCTCGATCCGCGTTCCTCGCAAGAAGTCAAACAAGAGAGAGGTTAGACAATTCAAACAAGAAATATCAAAAATAAAGAAAATAAAACAAGCAGAAATAAAAGCCGCAAAGGTAGACAAATAATCACAACACAAAACAAAAACTCGAACTACGCGCTGTTGCTCCCCGGCAACGGCGCCATTTGATAATCCCGAAATTCGATGCGGTTATATCGACTCACAAGGCGAGTCAACAGTCGGTGTTTGACCACACAAATTCCGAAATTAATCAACAATTAACCCACACTAAGATCAACAAATTAGAAACAATGTGGAGTTAAAATTTATTTTTAACTCTGCACAAATGGTGTATAGTGTCAAGTATGCAGAGAGTTCGAACACAGGGAGCAAACAGGTAGTTCAAGAAAAAATGCTCAAGTGTGTGTGTGATGTGTGGAGTGTCTACACTAAGCAAGCAAAGGAATTTTTGTGGGTTTTTAATTTTTAATTTTTTTAATTTAATTTTTAATTTTGTATTTGACTTTTTGATTTTCTGATTTTTATATTTTATATTTTATATTTTTGTATTTCTTTTTCAATATTGGAAGGTAAAAACAATATAAGAAAAGGCAAGGTAAAAGATTTATAAAAATGCACAAAAATACTCAAAAATTCAGAAATAAAATGTTTTTGGTATTTTTAAAGTTTCTACTATTTTTGTGATTTTTGGGGGTTTTTCAAGGTGTTTTTGATATTTTTAAATACTGAAATAAAGCTAAACAGTGGAAAAGAGGCTGGCTGTGAATAAAATGAGATTTAAAAATATCAACCAGTAGCTCAAAATTTTCACACTATTTTTCAAATAAAAATAACAAAATAAGGGACAACCAGAA
This sequence comes from Ottelia alismoides, assembly GCA_037367405.1. Lineage (NCBI taxonomy): Eukaryota > Viridiplantae > Streptophyta > Magnoliopsida > Alismatales > Hydrocharitaceae > Ottelia > Ottelia alismoides. The sequence continues at coordinate 241,266 of JAZKJV010009578.1, read as the reverse complement.
GCTGAGTTTATATTTTTTTGATTTTTCTACTATTTTATATATTTTTTTGAAGTTTTTGAGAGTTTTTAATTTTTTAGTGTTTTTCTTTTGAATTTTTTAATGATTTTTGGACTGACACTAAAATAGGATAAAATAAACACTAAGTAATTTTTTTGGAATTTTTGGAGGTGATTTAATATTTTTTTGGTATTTTCTAAGGTAGACAGTACACAAAAAGGCTGTTTTTGATTTTTAATAAATAAGAAAATAAAATAAAATAAAAAACTAAATATGTGGCGTGAAAGTACACGTGTCCAGGAGCTTAAGTCTATTTTTGTGGAATTTTTGGACTTAAAATGGTAGGACAAATAATTACTACAAGCATACAAAAATTAAGGGCCTGGCAAGGGCCTTTATGCAAATAGATAAAACAATAAGGGCTCTTCTGCAATTTCCACCAAAGTTTTCAACTTAGACAAAAAGGTTCTAGGGTAAACAGCAAAAACCAGAGCCGCAAGGGCTATTTCGCAAAATCTCCACCCACGCGCGTGCTATGCACGCGCGCCTGGCAGGGGCTTTTATGCTACTATTCAAAAAATCCAGGGGCAAACACGCAAATCTCCACAAAAATTATAACTGAATAAAATACCTTTTAGACTAAACACCAATAACTAAAACCCGCAAGGGTGGACCTGCAAAATTGCCAAGGTCACGCGCACTGTGCACGTGACCTGGCAAGGACCAGACTGCAATATAACAAAGTGTTGGGGGCTATATGCAAATTCCCCTAAAAGTTAAAAGCTGCAGAGGAAAGTTTTAGACCTAGATAATAAATACAAAAGCTACTGGGCTAACTATGCAAAATGCCCAATAAAAGGGGGATCGGGCAGCTGATGAAGCTTACTTAAAGACACGTGTCGCTATCGCGACGGCCCGTACCCCTTCGCACGAACGCCCAGGATTAGATCGCAAAAGAAGATCGGACGGTGGCCAGCACGATCAATCCAACGGCTGCTGGTCAGTCTGGAGTGGGCTCTCGATCTGACGGTTTTGGGTCCCTCTCCAAGAACAGGGACGAACAGGAGGTGGCCTGAACTTCAATCGTCGAATGGATGCTCCTCCGGCCTCTTCCTTCGCCCCAACAACGCTCCAAAGGTTCCTGGAAGGTCCCTCGAGCCTGCGGCTGGGCCAAAATGGGCAGGGTAGCCCTGGTGCGCCGCCGCGAGCTCGAGGGAGGAAGGTGGCTCCAGATGCTCTTCTCGGGTCAAAAAATCGAGGCGTGGAAGCCTCTCCTGGGTCCTGCAATCAACGAGAAAACGCAGCAGCAAAGATATGCAGAACTCGGGTTCGATGGGGCGCAAGGTGAAAGTGCGGCGTGATGAAGTGGTGGTCGCCGGAGCTCGTGAGCTCCGGCTAAGTGTTTGATGACTGGATCGGGTGGTTTCAATGATTTAAATGGCAATGTAAATAGACAAAATGAAGTCCTAAGCTATCAGCGATTGAACTATAAGAAAAACGAGAAGGAAATTGCCCTCGAGTGGCGTTGACCACGAGGAAGGGGACCTCACGGCGGTGGCCGGAGATGAAGTTGGAACTCGGTACTTGGAGACTCGCCGCACCTCGACGGCAGTGGGGGAGGATGCCCCTGTCACGAGAGCTCGCCCTCAACCCCACCTGGAAGCTATTGGCGCCCAAATCCCGGTTCAAAGTCAAATGGGGTTGAGGGGTTGGTTTTTGAAAGATGGTGGACGGGCGACTTTCGAGGATCGATCACGGGTGCGAGGCAAAGATCTAAGGAGATCTGATAGGCTGGCGAGCTAGGGGGATGGTAGGGGAGAAACTTTGCAGAAGGGAGCGACCCCAAAGGATGAAAGGGGCGGCCTCGATAAATCCGCAAACACGGGCAAAAATCGAGGTCTGACGGGCTACAGGGATGGAGGGCAGGCAGTTGACCTTGGTCAACGATGACTGCCCCCTGGTTGGTCCACGTGGACCAACCAGGAAAAATCCCTCAAAAAATGATTAAAAATTCAATTAAAAATCGAAAATGATTTATTTAATTTTAGGTTAATTAATAAAAAATGTTTATTATTTCATAAAGTATTTAATTCCGATTTTTAATTATTTTTATGAGTTATATTTTTACAAGTTTGCATTTATGCCCTTTATAGTATTTATATCTATATATTTAAGTATTTTATTTTTATTTAGGTATTTTATTTTTATTATTTTTATTTAGTATTTTCTAAAATTATAAAATACTTTTAGATACACAAATATATTTTTATTTTATTTTTCTGATATGTTTTGTATATTAAATAAAATACAAGAGTATTTTGTATAGGTATAAGTATAGGTAATGTACCTATGTATTGAATATATACAAGTATTTTTATTTGTATTTTAATTATGCTTTTATTCTGATTTTAATACTCAGAATTATTATAAGTATTATTTACAACATTATAAAAATATAAAATTATAAAAATAATAAATAAATAATAAATTGAATATTTTAATATGTACAAGTATACAATGAGGGTCCAAAAGTCAACTTTCAAACCGTAGCTCCGCCAAATGCGAAACCACCACCATTAATTAGATTATTTTCTTCTATATACAATTAAAGGTGAGTACGCTGCATTTGGAGTTTTTATTTGTGAGATACGGGTCTGGGAAGTTGGCATTCTGGATTTTTATTCAGACCATAACTTTTTATCTTTGTATTATTTTTCAGTGAAATCAATTTTGTATTTTTCTTTATTAAAGTATCTACAACTTTCATGTACAAAGTTTCTTTATTTGATGTACAAAAAGTGGAACCAAAAATAGGTCCCAAAATGAATAAGAAATGAATAGAATGAATAGGTATTTTGACTGTATTTCTGACCTTATCTCCCCCTACTTTATTCCTTGTCGACCTATTCATCAAGATGCCTAGGTCTCGGGGGTTTTGAGTCATAAAATATTTACAATATTTTATTCTTTTTCTTTTCTTTATTTATTCTATAATTTTGGCCTTAATTACAGTAATTTACACACCAATGTGATGCGCATGCATGAATGCTAAGATGCTTGATTTAAGGCTATTTACAGGCATTTGCTAGGGTTTTAGGTGCCAAAATGATAGAATAAAGATGATGAAATGTGGATTCATCAGTAGCCCCCGAGGAGGACCACCGTACGCATACTGGGCCGGCGAAGTTCGCCGGCCACCTATTCTTTGTGGATCCTCTAGAGCCGTCCATCTAGCCCTCCAGCTCCAGATTAGATCGCAGCCGTTCACTTGAGGAGCAGCCACTACCGTTTGATCATTGGAGGATAGCTTTGGATCGTCAGATCAACGAGGGTTAGCCACGGCTTACAGCAGCCGTTGATCTTCCACGTGGCTAGCTCTCTGCCGTCAGATCCGAGCAGAGGCTTCTTCGTTGAGGCGCTGTCATCCTCGACCGTCAGATTCGCCACGCGGCGCCATCGCAGCCCTCAGATTAGAATAAAGGGTAATTTCACTTAGGCCCCCTCTCTTTTTTGTTTTTACTGTTCAGTCCTGTAAATATTTTAAGTAGTTCATTTTATTTTGGTACAATTGCGTAGTGGACCTGGTAGTCTTTGTTAATTGCATTTCTACCCCTGCCTGTTGTAGTCACGTGCTTCGACACGTGTATTTTTGGTGAAAATGCACTTTGTGGGCTGTGTTTTATGCTTGTTAATGAATGGAAAAATCTTTTTAGATATTTGCACATATACCCCTGTGAATGTTTTATTGGTGCATGTGCCGAATTTAGTGGGTAAATTGTAGATAAGTCCCCGGACTTTTAACACCTGTTGCTAAAGAGTCCTCAGAACTTATTTTCGTTACAAATAGGTCCCTGAGTGCCCCAGACACGTGCCGCACGCTTGTACATTTGGGATTTTTGCACCGGACCTACCTGAACTTCCAGTTTGTTACTTCTAGGCCCCTGAAAGGTATTTTTATTGCAATTAGGTCCTTGTGCACTGTGGGCTCTTGGTTGCTTTAAAAAAATATCAAATCATATCCAAATTAAGTGAAAATTTGACACATGGCTCCTGCCACTATGTAGAATTTTCACTGAATTTTGGGAAATTTTTGGAGCCATTTTGTTATTTTTAAAAATTCAAAAAATCAATTTTCTTATTGTCCAGTTTTAAAATTTGCAAAAAAAATAATAAACATCTACAAAAATTCTAAAAAAATTAGATTTTGTTTATTGTAGTGTGTTTGATTTTCTGACCAAGTTTGGTCATTTTTGGACTTATAAAAAATATAAAAATTGAAAAACCCCTAAAACCCATAAAAATTATAGTAATTAAAAGAAAAATAAAAAAAATTCATAAACTCAGTCTCTGAATTTTCGTTTTTGTTTATATTTTATAGGAAAGATATCTCCAGGCTATTTGAAGGCCATTATATATTTTATTTTGGCCTTTGAAGCCCGGCTGGACAACAGCACTGTTTTTCTTTCTTATTTCATTTTTATAAAATTCTATAAAAATAAAAAAATACCAAAAATTCACCAAAAACATAAAAAATATAAAAAACATAAAAATATGTTTGTTTGAATTTTTGGATTAGTTTTGAGTAGTTAAATAATTGTTGATAGTTTCTTGTTTTCTTGTTTGTTTATTTTCTTTATTAATTTAAAAATCCAAAAAGATATAAAAAATATTAAAAACCCACCAAAAATAATTTTCTTTTATTTGTTTTTATTTTTGACTACTTCGTAGGCCGCAAGGCCAACCCGTGCTCCTTGAGTTCGACCTTGGTTGCTATACCAGGTTAATCCGATAGCGAGAACGCTACCTTGAGTTTTATCGTGTTTTGATCTTTATTTGGTGGTTTGAATTTTTCTTATTGAGCTTCTGAGTGCCGAGCGACTGAGGTCGCAACGACCGCATTAGATATACCTGATTTACCTTGCTCGCTCGGCTCGCTCATCAGAATGGCGCCGTTGCCGGGGAGCATGGCTTAGTAGTCAGTTTTGATTTTCTTTTTCTTTTTTTTCTTTTTCACGGCTTTTAGCGGCTCTTTCTGAGTCTGCGGCTTTTCGCGGCTTTTTATTTTTCTTTTATTTTCATTTTATTTTATTTTATTTCCTTTTCTTTTATTTTTGTTTTTGATTGTTTTTGCTTGTTTATTTTTATTTTCATTTTCGCATATATACCCCTGTTTTCTCTCATTTATTTTATTCACTTTATTTTATCTGGTCTGTGACACACTCTTCTGTTTTCTTGCAAGGGCCCGAGGACCAAGGCGGCGACTTTTGAGAAGCCGACGCAACCGCAGTGATCGGAGGCAGCTCCCTTCTGCACGGAGCTGTAGGAGAGCGCGAGGAGGCATGAGTGTGCGGGAGGGTAGTTTAGTTTAGTTTAGTCTTTATTTCTGAACATTTGAATTATTGTAATAATACAGGGACAGCAGGACTATCTTGGACTCAGACATTCTCGGGGTCTGTTTCGCCGAGCACCAGTGTGCTCGGGGGACCCCTTAGCTTTCTATGCAGTTTTCCGCTGTTTTGTTTTCTTTGCTGTCTTTTCTGATTTCGCGTGGATTTCTCGAGCCCCTAGCCTTAGGAATTCTTGTTTGATTGTGACGTAATTCATAGGATCCAAATACCCTAATACATTTGCATGTTCCTATAGTTCGGTAATTGGACCTATAATAAAAGATTAATAAAATAGTTGATTCGCTTCCTTCGAGCCTACGTGTCGCAGCCCGCCCTGCCAAGCGCTGCTCCTGAACCCGATTTGTCGGGAGGAGGAGGGGTGGACCGAGATCGGACCCTTTGGATCGGAGGCTGGTGGTCAAATAGTTGTTCTTTCGAGTAGAAATTGCTGTTTAGGGACTCAGTTTTCCGCCTGCTCCATTTAGGTAGTTTATTTTCTGTCTTTCAATTTTGCGCGGATCATCTTGCATGTAGACTGCTGGAGTCAGGTACGCATTTTTTACTCTACATGCATCATTTATTTCATCGCACATAGACTTTTTCGACTTCTCCCCCCTGATTTTTGGACTTAATAACCAGGAGAACCGAAAAATTCGTTAGGCGATTTTCTTTTTATTGAAAAATACCTAAAAAGAAAAACAATAAAATTTGGGACTGCTAACTCTATCGACCCTAAAAGACACCTCACCTAAAAAAATTTTGTCTTGGGGAGAGCAACCCCTCATTGTCTAGTTTGCTTACGCAAGAGAGTGACCCCGCACACTAGGTAGAGCCCTCCGATATTCTTCTCGACTGATTACCAGCTATTTCTGTACGGGACAATCGGTTGAGAAAATATCGGGTAACCCAACAGGTCACGTAATCGCTCTGCTATCCTGACTGACCACCAAAATAAAATTTGACATGATAATTGACCGAGCCTTTACGGTCTTCAGCTCGCGTTGCATTGGTGAATCGGGGGTTTGTTTGTGATCATAGTTGTTACCAGATCTCATCCGCACTACTCGCCACATCAAGATGATGGGCAGACGATCTCTTAGGCAGCTTCTGGCTACACCGCTTTCGAGCACGTCTACCCGCTCATCTAGGTTGGTTCGCGAGAGCCGAGACCCGCTCTCCGAACCGAGTATGACTCCACCCAGTTCCCCCTCGATCCTCCTTCTTCTGAGACTGAGATACCAGTGCCAGAGGAGAGACAGACAGATGATTTATCGGCACCTGAGTTTGGATGCTTTTATTTTACAAAGACTATGGCCGGCAGCAGTGACGACCGCACCTGAGGTCCCCACCACGATCAGACTTTCATTATGGACCAAGGCGCGATCAACTCCACCCTGATCGCCTCCCTCGAGACAGTTCAGCAGTAGTTGAGGGATCGGGGAGCATTCATGTTGGACATGAGGTGAGAGATGGAGCAGTTGAGAGCCGCTTGCCACCAGCGCGAGCCCCAGGATGGGCCGAGGATACCCGACGATGCGGCAGCCGCCGCAGTAGCAGCAACAGAGGCACCGAGGCCGATGCGGGAGTTACACAACCCTGGGTCGACCATGATGCATCATTGGGTGGTACTTCAAGCTATCGTGGGGGACTTCAAGTTCCCTCCGAACACTTTGTAGCTCCTACCCCGGTTCCACGGGCTCGCCACAGAGGAGCCCCATCTCCACCTTCAAGAGTTTCTGATGATCTGCAGCACAGTCCACGACCGTCAGCTGGACCAGGATACCATACGGATGATTGCCTTCCCCTTCTCCTTAGCAGATAGAGCAGCCACCTGGCTGAAGCACTTGGGGAAGTTTGTCTACACCTGGGAGCAGCTCCGCACCGAGTACTTGCATAAGTACAATCCACTCGGGCGGACTAGCAACGCCGCTAGAGCCCTGATCAGCAACTTCTCCATGCTCCCAAACGAGCAGTTTCACGAGGCATGGGAGAGGTTCAGAGAGCTGACTGACAGATGCCCGCACCATGATAATTCCAAGCCGAACCTTGTTCAGAGCTTTTTCAGCGGGCTGACACCAGAGCTTCAGGGTTTGGTGAACGCTTCTTATGGCGGGTCCTATTTCGCCAAGGACCACAATCAGGTCTGGGCCATCTACGAGGAGATGGCTGAGAACTACATGGTGATATCCCAGACCCGATTGTACACTCAGGGGAGAGCCCAGCCATAGACCGTGCAGTACCAGAGGATAGCACGGGTTGATGCTGGTCCTTCCAGTTCGTCTGCGGCAACAGCACAGGCAGAGAGTTCAGCCGCAAACATGGGGATTATCAGTGAGAAGCTGGACCGGATGGAGATCATAGAGAAGAAGCAGTGCAAGGGCATCACGCAGATAGAGCAGATGTCACAGACTCTGAGTGACCTGAAGACACAGCTCATGTGTCTCCAGGAGGCACAGACGGCTTCCCAGCCCTGTCTTCAGGCACGAGGCGATCCGAGTAGCTCCGGCAGCTCGTCGCAGCGCTCCAGCTCCCACCAGCAGCCTTGACAGTTCCATCTTGTACAGGCAGAGCCGTACTAGCAGCCGCAGCCCACCTACCAGTCACTGCCGTCTCCAGACATGCAGATGGTGGTATACCAGCCGGATCAGCCTCTGACAGTGCTCCGCCACCCCAGTATGATTCAGAGCCGTTGATAGATGTCAACGGGATTTGGTATGACCAGCCCCAGCCCGGTATCCGATGAGACCATCCCGGATTCCGTTGGGCGGCCGGAGGTGCCCAGCCCCAGCAGCAGCCATCAGGTCAATGTGGCCAGTACATCCATCAGAGGGATCACCAGCAGCAGCAGCCCCCAGCATACCCACAGTAGCAGTCACCGTAGTATGGTCCTCGTCCCTATCAGCAGGCACAGTCTTGGGAGGCGGGATCAGCCTCACCAGCCGCAGCATCATCCATAGAATTACCCCTCTCATCCACCGCATCAGCAGCAGCAACCTCACTACCAGAGAGGCTACCCGTCAGGTTCTCATGGGCCATCCTATGAGAACCCCGCCTTGGATGACATAGCCTGCCTCCTCACAGATCAACAGGCTACCTTTCGATGGGAGATGGATGAGTTCCGCCAGGAGATGCGGGACATAGTGAGAGGGAAGGCCGCCATCCCTGCCCAGATAGAGCCGAACCCCAACAACCTGAAGAGGAAATCTGAGCAGGTAGTTTGTACTGAGTATGCCACTCCGAGTGATACTTTTGGTGATATGTCTGCATATCTTTTTGATACTAATTTTGTCACACTTAGGAGCGGTAGGATGCCAGCAGGCGGCGACTCGTCTGAGCGACACCCTGAGGATACATCTAGAGCACCAGGCGAGAAGGAGAGCGGTACTGAGGCCTCTAGAGATGATGACGGTGGTACTGATACCACCACGGATGCTGATCCCACCGGCGGTACTGAGGCCGCCGTTTCACTAGTTGGAGGAGGTGGTACTGAGGCCACCCATGTTGCCGATCCAGAGCGCGGTACTGAGGCCGCGAGTCTTCCTGCCGAGGGTGGTGCTGATGCCACCAGTTCTTCTGAGATTCATTTGTTTTCCCTTTTGATGATGTATCTCGAGACATTTCTGGAAATAAAGGAAAGGGTTTGTTTTCTTCTGGTCCCACTGTGGTGCATGATATATGTGTGGATCTGACCGTCGAGCCGTCTAGACCCTTTCCTAGTCCTTCATCTGAGAAGGACCCTGTGATCCCCTTCCCTAGAGCCCTTCAGATGGGGAAGGAGAAGAAAATAGAAAATCCCAAAAAGAGACAACAGGAAGAGTTCAGCCAGCAGATGATAGATCGTTTCCACATTCAGCTGACTCTTCAGGAGGCTATGCAGCACATCCCTCTACTCCAACGTTCGCTTAGAGACAGGACTACAGTTAGGATGAAGATGAGGAACCACCAGGCAGAGATTCATGTGCTGACCAGAGCTACTTGTTTCGCGATCCAGAACCGTCTGCTGGCCAAGAGGCCAGATTGAGGAGCCCCATATGTCAGATGCCATATCAGTGAGCAGAGGTTCGATCGTACTCTATTAGACAGCGGATCGTCGATCAACCTACTTCCGACAGCCCTTCTCGATCGCTTCGAGTTGGGCACTCTTCGACAGAGCAGGACAGTCCTTCGGTTTGCTTATCGATCTGTCATGAGGCCGAAGGGGTTCCTTAGAGAAGTTGTCGTCACTATTCAGAGCATGCAATTCCTCGTGGACTTTGTAGTGTTGGACATGGAGATCCCTGAGTCAATGACCGATACCCCGATCATTCTCGGTCGCCCGTTCTTGGCCACAGCCAAGGCAGTGACCGACCATGATAGCGGGAAGGTATACTTTCGCGTCGAGGGCAAAAGTATACAAATAGAGACGGTCGAGGACAGCAGAGCCAGAGACAGAGCATGCTCAGAGACTACTTCAGATACAGAGCAGATGATAGATGCCGGGCCAGACATCCACCAGGACTGCGACTTTGTGATCACAGATGACGAGGTAGTATGGGCAGATCCATATGCACAGGACATCCTCTCACCTTCAGAGTCCGTTGATGCAGAGATGCAAGCACAGGAGAGCTTGGAGAGCACATTCCTGGTCCAGGATACTTGTGAGGCAACAGAGCCGTTTCTCGACCGCGAGACAGATTTCTTTTGTGATGACAGTGGTATTGAGGCCACCTTGGATGATACAGATCCCTTGGAGTCAGATTTTGACTGGGCAGATTTTGATGATTACATACCATATCTGACTTTCACTGAGCCTGCAACTAGGGAGGAGGTAGATGCCGAGCAGAGCAGAGACAGTCCATCAGGGCAGCCTTCCCCAGATTCAGAGAGTGACAGAGAGTTTCAGTTCTCCCATGTGGATTTGGCAGCCTTCACGCAGAGTTTTCAGAGGCCAGATCCACCAGCACCCAGTTATCCAGAGCTGAAGCCACTTCCATCGTCGCTGAAGTATAGGTTCCTTGCGGGTGAGCATGAGATGTACCCAGTCATTATCTCCGCTGATTTGACTGGAGAGCAGGAATCCCGTTTGATGGGGGTTCTTGAAAAGAACCGCAAGGCGATAGGATCGAGTGTAGCAGATCTCCAGGGGATAAGTCCGACCCTGTGCTCCCACCATATTTATCTCTAAGATGAGGCGAAGCCGTTGCGTGAGTTCCAGCGGCGGCTGAACCTGAATCTGAGAGAGGTTGTCATGAAGGAGATATCGAAATGGTGGAGCACCGATTTTATCTACCCCATCTCCAACTCCAAGTGGGTCAGCCCTTTGCATGTGGTGCCCAAGAACACGGGCATCACTACAGTGGTTAGTGAGTCTGGAGAGGAGATTGCTACACGGGTACCCACTTCTTGGCGAGTCTACGTAGATTACACACGACTCAACTAGGCCACCAAGAAGGATCATTTCCCCCTGCCCTTTATAGATCAGATCATTGAGAGACTGGCAGGGAAGAGTCACTATTATTTTCTGGATGGGTACTCGGGCTACAACCAGGTGGCCATCGCTCCCGAGGACCAGGACAAGACTACCTTTACCTGTCCCTTCGGCACATACGCCTTCTGACGCATGCCATTTGGGCTATGTAATGCCCCTGCGACTTTTCAGAGATGCATGCTGTCGATCTTTTTGGACATGGTAGGGGAGTGCTTGGAGGTCTTCATGGATGATTTCTCGGTTTACAGCGACGGATTTGACTCCTGTCTTGACTGCCTAGACTGAGTCCTTCAGCGATGCATAGAGGTTCACTTGGTGCTATCTTGGGAGAAGAGTCACTTCATGGTGACTCAAGGGATGGTGCTTGGCCATATCATCTTCAACAGGGGCATGGAGGTTGATCCGACCAAGGTATATGTCATTAGAAAACTTGCACCGTCGTCCAATTTGCGACAGTTACGGTCATTCTGGGGCACGTCGGTTTCTACCGGCGATTCATTCATGATTTCAGCAGGATTGCCCGGCCGTTGACTGACCTGCTGATGAAAGAAACCGAGTTCCTTGTCGATGATAAGTGTCTTTTGTCCTTCGAGACTCTCAAGCGATGTGTTATTGAGGCTCATGTTCTCCAGCCACCTGATTGGTCTCTCCCATTCGAGATCATGACGGATGCCTCCGATTTTTCCATGGGGGTCGTGCTGGGACAGAGGAGGGATGGAGTTCCGTTTGCTATCCATTACACTAGCCGCACATTAGATTTCGCGTAGCGGAACTACACAGTCACAGAGAAGGAGATGCTAGCCGTAGTGTTCGACCTAGATAAGTACAGATCATACATTATTGGATCTAGAGTGACCCTGTACACAGATCATACCGCCATCAGGTACCTCATGGCAAAGAATGATGCCAAGGCCAGACTGACTAGATGGATCCTTCTACTCCAGGAGTTTGACATAGAGATTAAGGATAAACCTGGAGTCAAGAATGTGGTGACGGATCATCTCCCCCGACTAGAGCATCTTGAGGATTCTGAGTAGATTGACCCTATTTGTGAGACCTTCCCAGATGAGGCGATCCTTGCTATCGCCTCTCTCCCATGGTATGCCGATATTGTGAACTTTCTTGTTGATAAGAAAGTTCCACAAGATTGGCCCAGGCAGAGGCTTGAGACCTTCCTCGCGAAGGCCAAGTCTTACCACTGGGAGGATCCCATCCTTTACCACGAAGGAGGGGATAGAATCTGGCGTAGGTGCATTCCTCAGGAGGAGCACCATAGCGTCCTCACTTACTGCCACAAGCTTGAGGCAGGAGGACATCACTCTGGGAGGAGAACGACACAGAAAGTGCTCCAATCCGGCCTATGGTGGCCTACCCTCTTCAAGGACTCTGATGAGTTCGTGAAGAGGTGTACTGACTGTCAGAGGATGGGCACTTGTGGACAGCGTGATATGATGCCGATGTAGCCCATTCACTTCTGTGAGGTTTTTGACGCATGGGGCATCGATTTTATGGGTCCATTCCCTAAGAGTCAGGGATTTGAGTACATTCTGTTGGCCGTTGATTATGTGAGTCGTTGGGTTGAGGCCATCCCCACCCGAACCGCATATGCCAGGACAGTTTGCAGATTTTTGAGGAAGCACATCATTACGCAGTACGAGGTTCCTCGAGTATTGATTTCTGACGGGGGGTCTCATTTCATCAACGACTAGGTGAAGGCCCTTGCTAGCGAGTTCGGCATAGACCATCGAGTTGCCACTCCATACCATCCACAGACGAATGGTCTAGCCGAGGTGTCGAATAGGGAGATCAAGACTATATTGCATAAAGTCGTCAGCTCTGACCGAAAGGATTGGTCACAGCTTTTGGACTCGATCTTGTGGGTATATAGGACGTCTTTCAAGACACCTTTGGGCACATCTCCCTTTCGCCGCGTTTATGGCAAGCCGTGCCATTTACTTGTTGAGTTGAGACACAGGTCCCTTTGGACAGTCACAGATATACTTTTGGATCCAGATAGTGTAGGAGACCAGAGGAGGGCAGAGTTAGCAGCCCTGGAGGAGCTTCGTGATACCGCCTTCTCAAACAGCCTACAGTACAAGGAGAGAGTGAAGGAGTGGCATGATTCTCATATCAGCCATAAGCATTTTGAGCCTGGACAGAGAGTATGGTTGTTTGATGCTAGGCTTCGTCTATTTCCAGGGAATCTACAGAGCAAATGGAAGGGACCTTATCTTGTGAGAAAGGTACACGACAATGGAAGTATCGATATATCTGAGTTGTCTTCTGAGAGTACCTTTCGAGTGAACGGCCAGCGGCTCAAGCCATTTCTAGATCATGAGCCGCGGGTCGTTGATGTTGCCCCTATTCATTTTGTGTGAGATGTGGTCTCTTGATTCACATCTATTGCATCTCACGCCTGATTATCACTGTTCTTTCGACCTATATAGATCCAGATGTCTATATCATTCCATTCTTTAGTCCCACATCCCTTTTCTCATCCTTTGATTATGCTATACTTAGGATGTAGGACTCTCGGGTATTTCTTTTGATTCTTTTTACCCCTGTTTTTGCTGCCTATACTTAGGGATATTTTACCCTAAATATAAGGGGGGTAGACCCTGTAAATTCTCCACTCGGTTTTTCCTTTGTGTACAGCCTACTATACTTAGGATTATTTAATCCTAAGTATAGGGGGAAAGCCGAGATCCTCTTGAATTCTATTCATTCATTCGTCTTTGTATATAGCCTTCCTTTTCACTTCCCTTTACATAGCACGAGTTATGTCTTCTTCATCACTCTTGACTCTGAGGACATCGTTCGAGCTAAGTATAGGGGGTGTGTGTATATTCCATATATACTTTAGCCATAACTCGTACTTTTGTGTAAAGTTTGTGTAAATATGTGCATATCAAAATTATGTATATAGTACAATTTTTTTCCAAAATGTTTTGAAAATCAAAAGTTTGCAAAAATCTTGTGTAAATTTGTGTAAATATTTTGCAAAACTTGCATTCATGCATACACCCATGATTTCAAAATATTTTCAAAAATTTTGCAGTTGTGTAAATATTGTGTAAATAGCATCTTTGTATATACTTGTATAGTTTTTCCTGGATTATAGTTGACATTTAAACTAGCCTGGAATTAAATTGGGAAATGGAGCTTCATTAGGATCTTAATCCACCTAATTATAAGAGGAACCTTATAGGGCTTAGGGTTAAGGCTTTTCAGGTCCATGGTGACTTAATTCTTTGAGTCCACTAGGCTATGATCACATATCATCTCAATGAGCCTAAGTAGAGCACTTAAGAACACACACATGACTCATATAGACAATGGCTTTACTTGGACACCGCACTTGCACCGAGCTCTCTACGGATGAGGTGGTGAGGAGGCAGTCTTCCTTGACTTGGGGTAGCATATGAGGGTAGTACTTCTAGGCGGAACCTCTCTTCTTCTTTTAGTGAAGGAAGTGTGTCTCAACTTGGTCTGGTTGCCATGAGGTCTAACGACAGGAGTTGTGGGTTGCAATAATGCTTCAAAAGAGGGATAGTCTACTGGCTCAAGAGGAAAAACTCCTTGTATATATGTTGCACATGTATATGTTGTATAGATGCACTTGAAAAAAATGCAAAAAGAAAATAAATCCAAAAAAGTGGCGGGTCTGATAGAAAATGATAATTCCACCGGAGTATGTATATAGTGCAAATAAGCAAAGCTTGAGACTCATGGATTCCACTTTATGTAGCTTGCAGCAGGGAGACTTGGCTACACTGGTTGAGCTCCCAAGGATACATGGCTACACTGGCTATGGTCCATTCTCTTCTTCCCCCTCTTCTTGAGCCGGTTGAACTTGAACTTAGAAGGGAATACTCCGCTCCTCGAGGAAAGAGTGGCCAGATTGAGGTCATAGAGTTACCTTGTTGGGGAGGGTTGTCAAGTTGCCATTTCTGAGGTGGAGAGCTTACAATCACATTCACAGTACAAGGAAAGACTCATAGTCTTCAGGGTTTGTGTATGATGACTTGTTCTGATCTGGATTATTGAGGAGACCTTATTATAGATTAGTGGAACTTAGAGGATGTTAAGTTTTAAACCTAAGTCTAAATAAGGTTCCGACACATTAATAATCCAAAGATCTGATCGAGCTCCATATTTCAATTTAATGAAGACAAGTTTAATAATCAACCTTGATCCATGCACATTCTCCTCTTTTTCTTTTTCTTTTTCTTTTTCTTTTTCACTTCTTTTTCAAATAAGTGTTTGCTAAGGGACTAGCAAAGTTAAGTATAGGGGGGTGATGAATACCCATTCATCACTCTTTATTCTTTTATTTTAGCTACAAAACCTTTGACAAACACATGTATATATTTGTAAATATCAATAATTACCCAATTGCATGCATTATATAAAATTTAATAATTAGCATGTTTTTGTGCATAAATAAAAGAATAAAGAGACAAAAGAAAAAGAGGGAGATATTTAGAATAAATATTGAGCGACCTAATCCCAAGGGAGGGCTCAGCATGGGCCTGACCGCATAAAAGCCAAAGTAGAGAGAGATAAGGAAGCTCATGTGTGTAAATATACTTGTAAATAAAATAATAATATTTTCCTCTAAAAATAAAATAAAATGGGCTTGTATATATTTGTATATATTTGTAAATATTAAATTAAAAATAAAAATAAGAAAAATTAAAAAGAAAATAAAAATACCCTTCCTTTTATATATCCACCATGTACATAAGACCACATAGCTATTTATTTATCCCTATAAATAAATAAATTAAAATCCCATAAAAAGTGTACAAATTCTATACCTCATGGTGTAAATAAATAAAATAAAAACCATTAAAATAAAAATAAAATAAAAAGAACAAAAAATGAAAATCAAAATAAACATTGTATATAGACCTTGTATATAAATGTATATAACTATTTATTTTACCCTTGTAATTAAATAATAAAAATAAAATAAAAACACCCAAAATATTCCAAATTTTATCTTGTAAATAAATAAAATATAAAATTGGAATAAAAATCCACAAAAATAATTAATTAAAAATCAAAAATTAAAAATCTATATTGTATATACCTATGTATATAGTACTATATTGTAAATACCTAATTTTTATTTCAAAAAAATAATTAAAAATCACAAAAAAATAGTTTAAAAAAAGCAACATTTTTCATGCTTTGACTTTTATGAAATTCAATCATTTTCTATTTTAATTTGAATTTCCAATTCTTTTCCACGTGGTCGCATTCCACTGGTCCACGGGGGATGTTGACCCCCCGGTCAACTCCCCCCTGGACCACAGCCACCCGGATCTGTGCCCGACCCGCTTCTTCTCCCATTTATTGCGTGTCGATCCGTTCGCCAATCATCGAAACCCCGGGTCCTAATCCAGCATCGATCATCACTGATCCACGCCCGGGGTGGATTTAAGGGGTCCGAGCTCCGATAAGCTCGCCCGAACCTCTCTTAGCCGGACCCCTAGCCGTATATAGCCTGAGCTCCGCCCTCTCTTTCACTCATCTTTGGCTCCCCATTTCTCCACCCCAGGACCTCCATTGCTCTCGCCTGAGTGACAGCTCGCGATTGGCTGTGTTGCAACGAGAAGGGAGTGATCGGACCATCGATCCGACGACCTAGCGCCGCTGTGCGCCACCCATACGTGGTGCTCGAGCCTCGGGCATCGAAGGCCCTCGAGGCTAGGACCCAGAGCTCCGTCAGCTCGTCCCCAGTAGACATCGACCATCAGGTAGCCTTAGTTCCTTCTATCTTTAGCTAATTTCCATTTACCCTCAAATCGCCCCTTCGCTGTCGACCGTCGATTCTGACCACCTCCCTCACCATTTCGATCATCGGATGATACCCTCACCTTCGCCCTTCTCCCACGCACGTTCTCCACCCCTTCATCCAACCCAGTTCACACAGGAACTGGGATTCGAGCTCCCTCGTCGTCGCTTCACCGGAGCTTGTCCATTCCGACGCACAGACCATCGCCATCGCCTCTAACCGGGTCGAGGCACTTTGCCCTCGACCCAGGAGTGCTTCTGTGTAGCTTTGCAGGTCAGAGGAGGACCATCTGAGGTCCCCCATATTCAACACAGGAGCTTGAGCTCCGTCGCCGCCGCCTGGGCTCATCGAAGCTCCGTTGCGTCATCGGAGGAGCTCTTCAGATGCGGGAGGCTCTGGCGCTTCTTCTCCGATCATCAGTAGCCTCCAAGGAGGACCACCGTGCGCGTACTGGGCCGACGAAGTTCGCCGGCCACCTATTCTTCATGGATCCTCCAGAGCCGTCCATCTAGCCCTCCAGCTCCAGATTAGATCGCAGCCGTTCACTTGAGGAGCAGCCACTACCGTTCGATCATTGGAGGATAGCTCTGGACCGTCAGATCAGCGAGGGTTAGCGACGGCTTACAGCAGCCGTTGATCTTCCACATGGATAGCTCTCCGCCGTCAGATCCGAGCAGAGGCTTCTTCGTTGAGGTGTCGTCATCCTCGACCGTCAGATTCACCACGCGGCGCCATCGCAGCCCTCGGATTAGAATAAGGGGTAATTTCACTTAGGTCCCCTCTCTTTTTTGTTTTTACTGTTCAGTCCTGTAAATATTTTAAGTAGTTCATTTTATTTTGGTACAATTGCATAGTGGACCTGGTAGTCTTTGTTAATTGCATTTCTACCCCTTCCTGTTGTGGTCACGTGCTTCGACACGTATATTTTTGGTGAAATTGCACTTTGTGGGTTGTGTTTTCTGCTTGTTAATGAATGGAAAAATCTTTTTAGATATTTGCACATATACCCTTGTGAATGTTTTATTGGTGCATGTGTCGAATTTAGTGGGTAAATTGCAGATAAGTCCCAGGACTTTTAGTACATGTTGCTAAAGAGTCCTCGGAACTTATTTTCGTTATAAATAGGTCCATTAGTGCCCCAGACACGTGCCGCGCACGTGTACATTTGGGATTTTTGCACCGGACCTCCATGAACTTCCAGTTCGTTACTTCTAGGCCCCTGAAAGGTATTTTTATTGCAACTAGGTCCCTGTACACTATGGGCTCTTGGTTGCTTTAAATAAAATATCAAATCATATCCAAATTAAATGAAAATTTGACACATGGCTCCAGCCACTGTGTAGAGTTTTCATTGAATTTTGGGAAATTTTTGGAGCCATTTTGTTATTTTTAAAAATTCAAAAACATCAATTGTTCTTACTATACAGTTTTAAAATTCACAAAAAAATATTAAAACATCTTCAAAAATTCTAAAAAAAGTAGATTTTGTTTATTGTAGTGTGTTTGATTTTCTGACCAAGTTTGGTTATTTTTGGACTTATAAAAAATATAAAAATTGAAAAACCCCTAAAAACCATAAAAATTCTAGTAATTAAAAGAAAAAACAAAAATTCATAAACTCGGTCTCTGAATTTTCATTTTTATTTATATTTTATAGAAAAAATACCTCCAGGCTATTTGAAGGTCATTCCATATTTTATTTTGGCCTTTGAAGCCCGGCTGGACAGCAACACTATTTTTCTTTCTTATTTCATTTTTATAAAACTCTATAAAAATCAGAAAAATACCAAAAATTCATCAAAAACATAAAAAAATTTAAAAAACATAAAAATATTTTTGTTTAAATTTTTGGATTAATTTTGAGTAGTTAAATAATTGTTGATAGTTGCTTGTTTTCTTGTTTGTTTATTTTCTTTATTAATTTAAAAATCCAAAATAATATAAAAAATATTAAAAACCCATCAAAAATAATTTTCTTTTATTTGTTTTTATTTTGACTACTTCGTAGGCCGCAAGGCCAGCCCGTGCTCCTTGAGTTCGACCCTGGTCGCTATACTAGGTTAATCCAATAGGGAGACCGCTACCTTGAGTTTTATCGTGTTTTGATCTTTATTTGGTGGTCTGAATTTTTCTTGTTGAGCTTCTGAGTGCCGAGCGACTGAGGTCGCAACGACCGCATTAGATATACCTGATTTACCTTTCTCGCTCGGCTCGCTCATCAATGGGTCATGATTCGAAGAGGAAAAATCGGAGAAGATTTTACGGTTCTTTCCTTTGATTCCCCGATTACAGCGATTATATTCATATGAAAGAACAACTAGAATGGTGATATAGCACAGTAATATCAAAAAGAAAGATGTAACTTGTGTTATGCGACATCCATCAGATACAGAGGAGTGGAGGAAATTCAATGAAATGTATCCATCATTTTCTGAAGAAGTAAGAAACGTACGATTGAGTCTTACTTCCGACAGTTTTAATCCATTTGGAAATATGAGTACGAGTTACTCTATTTGGCATGTGATACTTGTTACATATAATCTGCCACCATGGATGTAAATGGCATCTCTTTTTATGATGATGCTGTTATTGATACCTGGTCCAAAGGGGCCAGGTAATGTGATAGATACATATATGCAACCATTGATTGATGAACTAAAGATTCTGTGGAATTCTGGAGTGAGTACGTATGATGCGGTAAAGAAAGAGTTCTTTACAATGTGTGCTTCTTTATTGTATACAATTAATGACTTTCCCACGTATGCTAATTTATCGGGATGGAGTACGAAAGGTAAACTCGCATGTTCGATTTGTATGGATAAAACACATTCGACATGGCTAAGTGCGAGTATGAAATATTGTTATTTGGGACATCTTCGTTTCTTACCCGTAAGTCATAGATGGTTAAGAAGTGAAAATAATTACAAGTTTGATGGACAGTCAGTTGGATGCCGGTTAAGTTTGAATCGTCGATCGGGAAGCGCAATGTGGATGGAACAAAAAAATTTGGGCAACTACTCTCTAGGTCGATTATTTAAGAGGAAGGCAACCGGTGGATGGCGAAAACAAAGTATATTCTTTAAGGAGCTACCCTATTGGCATACTTTACATGTCCGTCATAACTTGGACGTGATGCATATAGAGAAGAATGTTATGAAAAATATTCTTGGAATTTTAAATATTTCTAGTACTACGAAAGATAGTTTGCGAGCTAGACGTGATCTAATACAGTTGGGTATCCGACCCGAACTACATCCGATAGAGTCAGAGAATTCTAGAGTAATAATTCCCGAAGCGGTGTATACTTTATCCAGTGTTGACAAAGATAAGATACTCAATTTTATTAAATCAATTAGAGTATCGGATGGATTCTCCTCTCAAATAAGAATATGTATAAATATGGCGGAAAGAAAGATATCTACATTAAAAAGTCATGATTGTCATGTATTGATAGAAGTTCATTTCCCATTGGCGATCAGAGGAGTTGTACATCCTGATGTTTTGCAGCCACTTGAACTCAGTCAGTTTTTAAAGTCCTGTGTTCGAAGACTTTAGATCCTGAAGTGTTGTTTAGACTAGAGACAGATATTGTTATCACTTTATGTAAGCTAGAGCAGCTCTTTCCACCTACATTTTTCGATATAATGATACATCTAATTATTCATCTTGCTAGCGAAGCTCGAATATGTGGTCCTGTACAGTATCGATAGATGTATCCAATTGAAAGATACTTATGGAAATTAAAGAATATGGTGTTTAATAAAGCTACACCTGAAGGTTGCATTGTCGAGGGATATTTATGTGAAGAATGTATCACATTTTGTGACATGTATATGGATGATGGAAAGAGTATTAGATTCGATCGGTTCGAACAAAATAATGATGGTGAATTATGGACAGAAGATCCAAACAAACTTTGGATTTTTCAACAAAATGGACGAGCTATCCTAAAGAGTGCCCGTCGTAGTATTTCAGACGATGAAAGAGACCATATTGATTATTATATTTTTGATGCAAATAGACGAGGTTGATTCTTTCTTTGAAGAGTTTCAGTCAACAACCACCAGCAAATCAGACTTTCTTAAATGGTTCGGGGATAATATTGAACTATTAAAAGTTACCAAAGATGAACAATGGAGCACGAATCTCGATATAATCCATAGGAGTCCATACCCATTAGTAGTATCACATTTCGGCTATATCGTTAATGGATTCAGATTTCGAAAAAAGTCAATTGATGAAAAGAAAGCATCACATCTTTTTGGAGTAATAGTGAAGGCCGATCTTAGTGCTGAAATTGACGGATACTATGGCGAGATTATTGATATACTAGAAATCAGTTTTACACATGATGCAAGGTGTGTTCTATTTCATTGCATCTGGTTTGATGTGGGTTGCGTTGGATTAGGTTACAAGAAGGACAAAAATGGAGTTCTCTCTTTAAAGCAAACAGGTCGGTTGTAGACCAATGAGCCGTATGCGCTTGTCAGTCAGGTAGAACAAGTCTTCTAGGTTCTAGATAACTCAGTTAGTGGATGGATTATACATATTAGAACAACACTGAGAGATTTCTTCGATGTTAACGAAGAGGAAGATGCACTAGACAATGACGTTGCATACCAAAATAACTCCAGTGATTTTTTCATGAAGTATTAGACAATGACGTTGGTACTAGCAATACTAGGTAATGCTATTTTTTATTTTGTATTCAAATAATTGAATTTATTCGAATCTATCTAAATGTATTTTTTAAAATAACTACTTTTGAATTGCAGAGATGGCTCCTAGACCTAGACGTATTCGGGAGGTTCCCGAACCTCCTCAGCAGCCACAGGGAGGTTCTTCTGATGCAGGCAGTGGAGGTACCCAGAGACGACGTGGACCGTCTCAGTGTAGATTCTTGGATCGTCTTGCACCCGGACAGACGTTACATGTACGTATTGTTGGTGGAGATATGGTAGGAGAGAACTCCACGGAGTTTCATAGCTATCTTGGTCAGGTTGCTCATGCGCGTGTCTCCATCACTACCCACGACTTTCGAAAGCTTCCTTATGCTGTCAAGGCTGCCATACTTTCTGATTTAGAGGTATTTTAAAATCAAAAAATGATTTTTTACTATTTTATTATACTAATGTTTATTTTGTCTTTACATGGGAACGAAATGCCCATGTCGATTCCCAAATTCTCTCGCATGTCGCTGAGTTGTTGCGTCGATACATGGTACACATAAAGGCGAAGGTACTAAGATATTTATATTTTTATAACAAAAGATTTAAGATTGACGATATTTATTTTTCCATCTTTAGTATTACAACCCCCAGATTCCATATGAGCAGCTTGTGCAGAACGTCCCACCTGGTGTTACACCAGATCAATGGAGGGAGTTGATTAATTTTTGGTCCAGTGAGGAGTTCGCAGTATGCATAAATTTATTTAATTTCAGTCGATTTCTACCAAAAATACGGCGAATCGCTCCAAAGACTTTCGGTCCACCCATAAGATGGGAAGGAAGAACACCAACCAATTGAAGCATGACTTTGTAAGTATTTAAAAAAAATTTAGAATGATTAAGTTTGAGTGTAGAATTTATTTTAAAAACTTCTTTTATGTTTTTTAAGTTGAGGGATAATGGGAGAGAAATGACCCGCATAGAGGTTTTTGCTGGGTCAAAGAGCCGAGATTTAGGAGGAGAAGTGCAGTGGGTTGATGACGTCTACGCATCAATTCATGTAAGTAATATTTATTTTTAATTTAATGAATGACTTATGTTAATATATTGAAAATATTTAATATTTCTATACATGCAGGAAGAAATGATTAGGCTCTCTACCACGTCCTCGCTAGATAGCATGGGGACGAGCACTCCCTCGTTGTCGGCCGATGATGCCTTACGTCAAACCACTGGTCCAGAACACAGTGGACGCATCCGTTGTGGAGGACGTGGAGAAACGATCCGTACATGGTACGGAATGGGTGGTTCAAGTAGGTCGCAGTCTTCCTTGCAAGGGAGCCAGAGAGAAAGAGAGATGGAGAGGGAGCTGCGCGAAGTTAAGACAAAGATGTCTGCACAAGATGAAGAGATGGCTAAGATGTATTTGGACATGGCGAATGTCATGTCCTAAATAAGCCGTCTTCAAAGCCAAGCCACGCCACCTGTACAACCTACACAACTCGACAACGATGAGGAGGGTGAGGAGGAGAGCGACGAGAGTGGAGAATCTGAGTAGATAACCATCGATGTAGTAAATTTTAGTTTTTTCTTGAACTCTTTATTATAATGTTTCTAGTAGTGCCTAAGATTATGTAGAATTGAAAAACAATTTCTTTGTAACTATGACATTTCTTATTTTGATCTTGAATTTTGAGTTTATGAAGTGTCTTATTTGATTTTGCAGAGGGAGCATGAATAAAACACCATGAATCTAGTTTTTTTTTGCTGTCAGGGGGTATTGGGGACGGTTGTAACCATCCCCTAAGGTGCTACAGAAACGTCCCGCCTGTCCAAGATAGCTCACAGGACACATTTTTGCCTTTCAAAGATTAATGGGGATGGTTACAACCGTCCGTTATACGCTTCTGTTGGCGTCGCTATAGACCCTACTGTATATGGGACGGTCACAACCGTCCCCTTTAAGAGCCAATGGCGACGGTTATATACGTCACTTCCGAATGTTAGACACCTTCTGTCTCTTTTTAGCAGCCATGGGAACCAACAGGGACAGTTGAAACCGTCGCTAAAGGTCTTCTGTTGCCATCCCTATAGCGTTATCTAATGAAGGGGACGGTTACGACCGTCCCCTCTTCTTCTCAAGAAGGACGTTTACGACCGTCCCGTCCTCTTCCAAGGACCTCGCTGGCAGAATTTTGAGTCAATGAGGGCTATAAGGGATGGTTACAACCGTCCCTTCATGCTATCTACTGGCGTCGCAAAAGGACCTCTTTGTGGAAGTGACGGTCACAACCGTCCCTGTTACGTGACGTAGGCGACGGTTTCAACCGTCGCTTCCGTTTGACATCGAATCACTGTCGCGGATATCGACCAGTGGGACCTAATGGGGACGGTTGAACCATCCCCACAAGTCTTCTGTAGCCATCTCAAAATGATGTCCGACCATTGGGGACGGTTACAACCGTCCCCTAAGCTTCTAAGATGGGGACGGTTGAAACCGTCCCTACTAGTCATTGCTCTAGGGACAGTCACGACCATCCCCAATCTTAATCGTTAAAGGGATGGTTTCGACCGTCCCCAATGGTTGATTAAAAGGGACGTTCGTGATAAACATCTCATCTAAGCAAATGAGACGGTGGCAGACGGGACGGTTATGAGACAGTCTCCTCTGATCAGAAGGGACGGTTATAAATACAAAGAGGACGGTCCTTGACCGTCCCCTTAGAGCCACCGACCTGTAGTGAGGTTAACCTCGTGCTTTCTTGGGAGAAGAGTCATTTCGTGATGACTGAGGGGATGGTCTTTGGTCACATCATCTCCAACTAGGGCATGGAAGTGGACCCAACCAAGGTAGATATCATTAAGAAACTCAATCCACCGTCCAATCTGAAATAGCTACGGTCTTTTCTCAGGCATGTCAGTTTCTACCGATGTTTCATACAAGACTTCAGTAAAATTGCTCGATTATTATCTGATCTTCTTGTGAAAGACACATAGTTTATCGTCGATGATAAGTGTCTTTTGGTATTTGACACTCTCAAGAACATGGTTGTAGAGGCTCCTGTCCTTCAGCCACCCGATTGGTCTCTCCCATTCGAGATCATGACAGACACCTCTAATTTTATCGTTGGGACTGTGTTGGGACAGAGGAGGGATGGCCTTCCATACGCCATACACTACACTTGCAAGACTTTGGATTCTATTCAGCAGAATTACACGGTTACAGAGAAAGGGAAGCTAGTCGTAGTATTTTCCTTAGACAAATTTAGGTCCCATATCTTAGGATCCAAAGTCACAATCTTCACTGATCACATTGTCATCCGATACTTAATGGACAGGAAGGATTCTAAGCCGCGTCTGACCAGATGGATCCTTCTACTCCAGGAGTTAGACATTGTTATCAAGGATAAGCCTGGAGTAAAGAATGTAGTGGTGGATCACCTCTCCCGACTAGAAACACCTGAGACTGTTGAGTTTGATACACCAATCACCGAGACCTTCCCCGACGAGGCAATTCTTGTTGTCACCTCGCTACCATGGTATGCCGACATTGCGAACTTTCTTATTGCTAGGAAAATCCCATAAGGTTGGTCTAGACAGTGGCTTGAGACATTCCTTGTGAAAGCCAAGTCTTAACATTGGGAGGATCCGGTCCTTTATCATAAAGGGGCGGATTCCCTCTTGCGTCGGTGTATCCATCAAGAGGAATACCAGAGTGTTCTCATGTATTGTCATCGATTAGAAGCTGAAGGACACCATTCAGGGAAGAGGACAACACAAAAGGTGCTCCAATCCGGCCTTTGGTGGCCTACTCTCATTGCGGATGCCTATGCATTCGTAAAGAGATGTACTGACTGCTAGAAAATGGGTACTTGTGGACATAGAGATATGATGTTGATGCAACCGATCCACTTTTGTGAAGTGTTTGTTGCATGGGGTATCGACTTTATGGTCTCGTTTCTTAAAAGTCAGGGATTTGAGTATTATCCTTTTAGCTGTGGATTATGTGAGTCGTTGGGTAGAGGCTATTCCTGCCTGAGCCGCTGATGCGAGCACAGTTTGCAAGTTCCTGAGAAAGCATGTCATTATGCGGTTCATGGTCCCTCGTGTCCTGATATCAGAGGGGGGTAGCCACTTCATCAACGACAAGGTAAGAGCACTTGCTAACGAGTTCGGTATAGACCATCGGGTTGCTACTCTGTATCATCCTTAAACGAATGGTCAGCCGAGGTCTCAAATAGGGAGATCAAGACAATCTTACAGAAGGTTGTTTGCCCAGACCGAAAGGATTGGTCACAGCGTTTGGACTCGGTTCTTTGAGAATATCAAACATCCTTCAAGACTCCATTGGGTACATCTCCCTTTCGACTCGTTTATGTCAAGCCATGCGACTTACCTGTGGAAATAAAGCATAAATCCTTGTGGGTAGTGAAAGAAGTGATTTTTGGCCTAGACGATTCGAGAGATCATAGGCAAACCGAACTTGCAGCCCTGGAAGAGTTAAGAGACCAAGCCTTTACGAGTAACCTTCATTACAAAGAGCGGATGAAAGAGCGGTATGATTCTTACATCAGCCACAAGCAGTTTGAGCCTGATCACAAAATTTGGCTATTTGATGTGAGACTGAAATTATTTCAGGGGAAACTTCAGAGTAAATGGAAAGGCTCATACCTTATCGGAAAGGTGTACGACAACGGTAGCATTGATATATCTGAGTTTTCATCTGATTCCACCTTTAGAGTCAACAGTCAGCAGTTGAAACCTTTTTCTCGATCATGAACCGTCGATTGTTGAGGTTGCCCCAATCTATTTTGTATGAGATGATCTTTTCATTCCTACATTTTGCATCTCATACTTGATTGATCTCTTGTATATGTTTTAGATTTCATTCTTTCTTTTTTTTGTTGTCTTACACACTTAAGTTCATCTAGATTTTGCTATACTTAGGATGTGCTTTATCCTAAGTATAGGGGGTGTAGACACCGTGTCGTTCATTCGTTCTATTCGATCACTGCTGTTGTTGCCTATACTTAGGGTGTGCTGTTCCCCAAGTATGGGGGGGTGGTCTCGCTCATCTCCTTTTTTGATTGTCGTCGTTTGTGTATCATCTGCTCTCTCACTTGTCCCTCACCTTTTGATTTTTGTCTCTATACTTGGGGGTATTTTACCCTACGTATAGGGGGGACAAGCTGAGCCGTTGAGTATGTACATTCTATTGACCTCGATCATCTTCGGTTTTGAGTATGCTATTCTTAGGATCACTTGATCCTAAGTATAGAGGAGATGACCGACTTCTATTCATTTCATTCATTATTCTTTTTAGTCATTGTAGTATAGATTCTTTTCACCAATCTATACTTAGCCCAAGTTATGTCTTCCTTTGTCGCTTCTTTGGTCATTATGAGGACATAGTTCACGCTAAGTATAGGGGGATTCATATATATATATATATAGGATTTCTTTCAAATAGGACTTGGTTCTTCCATCCCTAAGGAAGGCCAGCCTCTTTTTTTGTAGAAAACATGACGACTTTAGTAGAATACGTATACATATTGTATTACAATGTGCAGTTTTAATGTTTGTATTATAATATACAGTTTTGTATGCAGTTTTGTATTTATAATGTGCAGTTATAATACAAATTGTATACGCATTCTACTAAAGTGTCCGTGTTTTCTACAAAAAGATGGTGGCCTTCCTTAAGTCAGGAAGGATGCATCCTATTTGAAAGGGCCCCTATATATATATGCTATATATACTAGAAGTCATAACTTGTACTTTATTGTATTTTAAATAATAAGTCTTCGTAATAGTGTGAGTTTATATTTTGGGTTTTTAAAAACCGCAAGAAAATCATAAAAATGTCTTATTAAAAAATAGCTTAAAATTTGTATATAAAAATATTGTAAAATTATTTGATAAAATCCTTAAAAAATTTAAAAATAAAATCCTTGTAAAATCTTGTATAAAAGCCGTATAATTTTGTATATAAAATTTGTATAAAATCCTTTATAAAAATGTACAAAATATGTGTAAAATTTGTGTAAATGGAATTAATCCACTAACTCTTTCAAAAAGACCCCTAAAATTGAAAAGTTTTAAAATCTAATAAAAATTTGTAAAATTCTTTAAAAAATTCACTTAAAGCATTTAATCCGAAAAATCTACCTCATAAAAAAATTATTGCATTCATTCGCATTTTTCAGAACAAGTTTGGTTCTTGAACCGAATGGATCTAAGTCCAAGAGATGGAGCTTGGTTTAGGCCTTAATCCATTTAATTCTAAAGGGACTTTATTAGGAACTGGAATTAAGACTCTTCAGATCTTGTAGACTTAATTCTTTGGGTTCTATGAGACCATGTTCGGAATTCAACTTGAAAGTACCTAAGTAGGACACCTGGTGTCATCCGTTTAACTCTTCTCCATTTGAACCAATTTTGAGCTCATGTACTCTGCGCTTAATCCAAAGGTCTGAATCCAGGCTCCAGATTTCGGGTGAAGTGAAATTTGATTTAAAGAAACAATCATGTTCTAAGTTCTTTTCTTTTTCTTTTTCTTTTTTTTTTGCTTACACTATTTATTGAATAAGTGTTTGCTAAGGGACTAACAAAGGTAAAGTATAGGGGAATGATGAATCCATGATTCATCGCCTTTATTCTTTCATTTTGACTAAAATTCTTGGTAAAATACATGTAAATGTCCACTAATTCCAACTAATTATCATTCCAACCACAAATATTAATATTTTATATTTAACACTTATTTTTACCAAAATAAAAGAATAAAGATAAAAAGAAAAATAAAAGAAAAGAATGATGTATATAGAATATATACAGATTGATCCTAACCCCGAGACCAGGTTAATATTGACGGGATCAACAAAAGAAATAAATAGGGGGAGATAAGGATCCTAATTTATAAAAATTATTCAGAAAATAAAGACCAAAAAAACAATTTACTCATTTTCATCATGTAAATATTTCACCTATTTTATTTATCATCAAAACTACTCCAAATCAAAACACTCCTTTACAAAAAAATGTTCATAAAAATATATATTATTTTATAAAAATATCACAAAATATTTCGATGAAAAAAATAATTAACCGCAATGAAGCGTAAAAGCCGCAAAAGCCATCTTCCAAGGTTCATAACTATTTATAGAAAACTCCAAACAGACCAAACTCACTTTTAAAATCCGTTTGTACATAGTACTATTTATTGAAAATATTCGGATAAAACCAGTGAGTTTTGGTATTTTGGACGCGATGTATATATGTACTATATGTAGAAACTTCCCCGGGTTTTAATTAAATAACCGTAAACCCAATTAACTTAATTCTTTTTCCTAAAATCCTCTAAAATTATATATATAAATATAAAAATATAATTAAGATAAAATACCAATAAAACCCGAAGCCTCGAAGCCACTACTTTTTTCTTCCGGATCTCATAACTCGGCCGTATGAACTCCGAATTAAGCAAACTCGGTCTCAAAAATTATATTTTTCAATTATCTACAAAATGGCACTAGTTTAGCTAAAATCGAAGTTAATGCGAAAAAAACACAGTTTTCGGGTCCATATTGGTATATTGTACATTAAACCGTAGCTTATATTATTATTTAATACATTAATGCTTTTATTATTTTATTTTTTAAAATAAATAATATTTCATTTATTTATTTATTTATTTAAGTTATTTATTTAGTTAATTTATATATTATTTGTTAACTTAATTAAATACTTAATTACTTAATTTAATACTTAATAACTTAATTATTTATTAAAAAATTATTAATCATGTTTATTTATTATTTATTTAATTTCGAAATTAGTACCTTAATAATTATTTATTTTATTTATTTTATTTATTTTATTTAATTTATTTTTTTATTTTCTCTCTTTCCTCTCCCTCCCTCTCTCTCTTACTTTCCTCTTCTCCTTCCCTGCTCATCTCCTTCCTCCTCTTTTCCTACACCCGTCGTTGAACCTTCCTTTCTCCTCTGCCAACCACCCCAACGGCAAGGCCGTTGGGTTGTTTCTCCAACCTACCATTGGTGACGAGAGCCACCGCCGGTGACGCGACCCGGTGGTGTGGCTCCCAAGTCACCTCGCTTATTTATACCCCCGACCCCCTCCGAAGATCTCCATCCGCCATTTCTCCACCTTCGAGCTCCGGAGTCGAGTTAGAGGAGTGACAGTCCTCTGTGAGAGTCGTCTAGCAAGGAAGAGAGGAGGGAGTCGATATCCATCCACATGCGTCGCAGCATCGCTAAGCCGTACGCGTCCAGCCTCCGTGGTCTAACGCCGCTACGTCTGAGGAAAAAATCTATTAGAGCCCTGAGCTCTGTCGCAGGCTTATTCGACCCCATCCACGCTTCCTACATCATATCTCCATGTTAGGCATCTTTGTTCTAATCATCTCTCTATCCTTCTTCTCCAATCCACCCCTCTCTCCTATTTTCTTCTATTTTCTCATTGATTTCGAGACAAAATCACGTAAACCATATATGATCATCATCGTCACTTCTGAAACCTTTCCATTTTCCGACAACCTCCACCAACTTCATTTCATTCTGCATTCTCCGTGCACTCCCCATCCCCATGATCGCATCGAGCCCCTTGGATTTTAGTTAACACATGCAGAAGATCAGTGAATCCACAAACAGCACTAGGGGGTTCCTTCATCTTCGATGCTTCCATCTTCATCGCCACCTCCTGCAAAGAGCAGATCTGCTCCGGAGATTCACCGTCACCCTTTCTCGAAGTCATCAATCCGCACGATCAAGCACATGCAAACACACCACATCAAAACCTTAACAATCGCACCATCTCATGACAGTGAATCGAATCGAGCAAGCCACCATGAATCTAGAGCTATACGCGGCCTTCGAAACGAAGCTTCATCGACATCCTCTGATCTTCATGTCCTTCGAGCACCCTCATTGTCATCAGATTCAAACCTGTCCACTGTCGTCTGCAAGCTGCAACAGAACATTTTGGGAAGAACTTATGATATATCTACTGTTCGATTCAATCCAATCGAATGCTCAAATCGCAGCTAAGTGGACGCTTCACATCGTTCAGAAACCACTCGATCAAACATCGATCAAGCGCCACATGTCAACGACAAAGCAACTTCGCCGACCAACTGCTTAGCACAGTCACTGATCAACACGGGACTTGAGAGATTTTTTTGGGGACAATTTCACAACGATACCCCTGGAATTTCTATAATCACACACGGATCCCCTACTCAGGAGAACACGTGCACATGCACGTAATTCCCGGTGGCTTTTTGCACGGAAACACCCTAGTTCTTGATATTTACATATTCATCCCTATCTTTCCCGTTTAGTACATATGTACCCCTATATACAATATATTAGACAACTATAATAATACATTCATATAAAAATAATAAAAAAACACAAAAAATTAAAATAAAAATACATAGTAATATAGTATAATATAGTAGATACAACATTAAATAAGTTCTGAAAAAAATCTAGTTCTAGTAAATCATTTTAAAACTCTTAAAAAATAATAAATTTTAAAATTTATAAAAAAAATATTAAAACATCTTTGAAAATCTAACAAAAATTATATACAGTATATTTTACCATATTTTACCTATAAACTTAAAATAAAATAAAAAAATCAATATTAAAACCAATAAAAAATACAAATGTCACAAAGCTTTAAACAAAAATAACTAAATAAAGAAAAATCACCTAAAAATGCACGTCGTATCATTTTAAAGATAATTTTACCTATATTTTAATAAAAATAAAAAAATATTTTGCTACTATTTACAATATTAAAAATCCAAAATAAACTTCTGTTTTCTATAATAAAAGTTAGTTTTTCACATTAAAAATAATTCAAAATCCTTAAAAATTCTAAAAACTTTCTAAAAATCCATAAAAACAGAAAAAAATAAAACAATAAAAATAATAAAATAAAATCAAATAAAAATTTAAACATTTTCTAAAATAAAAAAAATCATAAAACACTTAAAAATTACAAAAAAAATATATAATTCATTAAAATTCAAATTAAAATCCAGAAAAATCCATAAAAAGAAAATAAAAATTAGGAAACCCTTTTACTGTAGTTTGTTTATAGTTCAACCCTAGTTATCAACAGTTTGCCTCCCTAAGTTTGACACTCCCGTACTTGACACTATACATCTTGTTTAGGAGTATAAATGATAAAAAAGATTAATTAAACATTAATCTCATCCGACAAAACCCACCCTATCGATACAACGGCCGCGGGATTCTTCTCTGATTCTTTTGCAGGGATAAAGAAGCAGGATGGGAGACGTATTTTTCAAGCAGCTTCCTATCTTCACTTCCATACCAGGTGGTGTTCTTCGCATGCAATTCTTGCTCCAATAAACTCATGGGTCGATGGCAAAATGCCTCGACCCGATTAGGCATGGATTGCGTAGAAAATGGGGCGATTGATGGTGTACTCCGACGAGGGTGGTGAAAGGAGTACGATGGGCCAAATCACAAGGTGATCTGGGTCACTGGTGGTAGGAGAAGTGTGGAGAAGCGATGGGGTTTGAGAATGGCGTGGTTGGCGTGTCGAATAACAGGCAGAAACAATGGGGTAGGGTTCGCCGGAGCGGAGCTCCGGGGAACTACAAATTAGTGATTTCAAGCTAAAACATGCTAAAGACTAAACTAATGATGTAATTAAAATGCATGAATAAAAAAATATGTAAAAATCATGAAAATGCGAAGATCAAACCTGGGTATTAGCCAGGGAGCAAGACATCGCAGGAGTTACGCCGTGGGTGCACCTCCGCCCTCCGTCGACCGCTACGGAGCTCAGGGGATCTCCCTTTGTCACAGGGATGCTCGCTTTAGCTGAGCCACGCGGTTTTATGGGGAAGAAGATGACCAAAATTTCATGGAGAAGGAGGTGGAGTTATTTAAGTACATGGACGGCACTCTTATTTGACCGGCTAAATGCAAAAAGAAGGAGCTATGTACAGGGGTTCCAAGAAGCTGTTGTGTATGATGATTGATCTAGGAGTAATTTCCGTGAAAGGATCAATGTAATTTGAGTGATGTATCGACCAGGAAAAATAGAGGAAAAGTCGGGACAAGATAGGCGCACCAAATCTGGAGCAGGGGAGAGTTCACTAGGGGTCAACAATCGTGGGACGCTAATTGGTCCAATTCAGCCCGCTATAGGACAAATTAGGATGACTTATTTGTATTTTATTAATTTAATATAGTAAATGATTTTATTATTTTTTGAAAATAAAATAAAAAATATTTATATTTTATTGAGTATTTTATTATGAATTTTATTTATTTTTTGACCCTATTTATTAGTAGTTAATTTCTAATAGTGTATTAATAAGTATATTTGCCTATATTTTGGATATTTTATTTTTATTTTGTATATTTTATTTTATTATTTTATTATTTTATTTTATATATTTATAACTTATTTTTATACACAAAAATGTATTTTTATTGTATTTTTATGATATATTTTGTGCATTAAAATAAATAGGCATGTATATTATGTAGGTATATTATAGGTATTTCACCTATGTTTTATGTTCATTATTTTATTTTAATCTATTTTGCTAGGTTTTATTTTGGTTTTAAATTTTTAATAAAATATAAATAATATTCACAATATTATAAAATTATTAATGAATAAAGAATAAAAGAATAGGTGTCCCTTTTATTTATTTTTAGGCATAATTATAGGTACTTTGCCTATATATTTATTGACTTATTTTATTTTGTCTTTTATTTTTTGGTTTTATTTTGGTTTTAATATGTACATATGTTATAAATAATAATTACAAAATTATGAAAAATATGATTTTGTAAAAGATAATGAAGAATGAATAAATTGAATATTTTATTCAGGTAATGTACAATGAGGGTCCAAAAAATTCCATACCATAACTCCAAAAAATATGAAACCACCTCCATTAAATAGCTTATGAAAAGTTATATACTGTTGGAGATGATTTTGATAATTTTGAGTCTTTATTTGAAAGATATGGGTTTGTGAATCTGGGGTTTTAGCTTTCTATTTTGTGTATAAAATGAACACTGTGTATCATTTTTGTACAAACTCAATTTTGTGTTTTTATTTACATTATTATCTACAACTTTCATGTACAAAACTTCTTTATTTGATGAATAAATAATAAAGAATAAAATAGGTGTCAAAATGAATAAATAAATGAATAAATAAAATGGATTTTTATTGTATTTTTGGTCCTTATCTCCCCCACATTATTGCATATCGATCAACTCAATTCTTGACTTGGTCTCAGGATTTAGGGTCATAAAATATCTTTGATATTTTGTTCTATTTTCTTTTCTTCTCCTTATTCTATAAGTTTGGCATTAAAAATAGCATTATATACATAATAAATGCAATAAATCATGAATGTTATTTTATAGAAATTAATGCTTTTTACATACATTAACTAGGTGATAAACAAGAATTAGGCCGAAGTCATGTCATTCCACACAAGGCGGGAAGGACAATCGTTGAGGTGACCTCAGACTAAATCCTTGATTAATCAACAGATAACCCACGACAATTAATCAAGCAATTAATTACAAAAAATATGGAGTTAAAATTTATTGTCTCTACCCTAAAATGCATAGCAGTCAAGTATGTAGAGGTCGAACCACAGAGAGAAAAATGGTAGCCTACGGTTATCTATGTACAACCATGTCATTCATCTCTATAATTCTTTTTGTAGGTTTTTAATTTTTTTATATTTCTTTTATTTTACTTTTTTTCGTAATTTTGTATTTTCTTTTTATATTTTTCAATTTTTATATTTCTTTTTGGTTTTTTAGTTTAAATATAATACACACACATATATATATATGTATATGTATAAATACAATATAAGGTATACATATAGATACTATATAGATAAAAAATGTAAAAATAGTCAAAATAGAGTAAATAATATATGTTTGTGATTTTTACATTTTTCTAATTTTTTTGTTATTTTTCTTGAATTATTGCTATTTTGTATTTTAAAGTCAAACATATCCCTAAATAAATCGAAATTGATTTATATTTTAAAAATAATAAATAAGTCCCAAAATTACCCAAATTAATTATAATAGATAAATAATAATATATAGATACTTATAATATAAAAAAACATTTTTTTGGTATTTTTGTGGAATTTTTATTTTTTTTCTATATTTTGGAGCTTTCTAATTTTTTTTAATTTTCTTAATCTTATTTTTAGGGGTTTTTATTTTTTGGACTCAATAAATATCAAAATACACCATAGATAATTTTTTTTGAAATTTTTAAAAATGTTTTTATATTTTTTGGTATTTTATAAGATGTACATGGATTTTTAGGCTCCTTTTTAATTTTAATAAATAGATAAATGCAAAAAAAATACTAATTAAAAATATGGATGTGAATCTACAAGGTATAAAGCATTTATCCCTATTTCTGTTGATTTTTTGGAGCAAGTTAGCTATTTTTAATAAATAGGTAAATGCTACAAAAAAATATGTCCTAGTAGGGGCATTTCTACAAATAAAATAAAGTCCAGGGGTATCTGAGCAAAAACACCAGAAATATTGAATTTTTATTTAAATTTTAAAGACTAATTTACAATTACAAAAACCACCAAGGCATATGTGCAATTTGACCAACACTTTGGACTACACATGACACATACGAGCAGGGACCAAAATGCAAATACGTGAAAGTTCAGGTTTCAATTTTTACAAAAATTTATAACGTGAAATTAAATTTATTAGACTAATATCAATTTACAAAACTACTAGGGATATCCCTGTAATTTTTCCACCTCACATGGGACGACACATAAGGTGACGTGGAATGGACCTAAAAGTAATTACAAGGAATCTCAGGGTCCTTTTTGCAAAATTTCCACTTTATTTTACACTTTGTACTTTATTTACAGGACTAAATATTAAATACAAAAAATGTGAGGTGAGATATGAAATTTACCCCATATATGCACGCCATCCAACGGTGTTGGTATTCTCACTTGCTACATGTCGCTCATCCATCGATCGATGACGGTTTGTCGATCAGCGGCAGATATTAGATCGTGCGGCACGATCCGACAGTCAAAGCTGGCCTTCATCGAACGATTCTTGGTTTATATGGAGTGGTGTTCTTCATCCAACGGCAGAGGAGGGGGCTGGAAGAACGGGAATGAAGCTCGCTTGGGGCGAGCTTTGATCGGTCAGTGTGTGCTCCTCCGACCTCCATTCCCTCTGTTAAGGGGCTCTACATGTTCCTGGAGTTCCGGCGCGTCAGCTGGTACCTCCAATCAGGCACCTGGGGCTCCGATGTGGTCACAGGAGCGCGAGAAGGAAAGAGAGCTCCAGGTGCTCCTTTCTTCAAAAATCGACTCTTATTGGAGTCGTTTGGCACTCCAGACCCTGTAATGAAGCACCCACAAGCAAAATGAGGGTCCTGGGGCCTTATTTGGTCGAAATGGATGAGAAATGGGTGTGGCGGAAGTGGAGACCTTAATCTCCCGACCCACGATGGACCAGGGTGAATGGATGTGCCTGGGACATGGGGAAGGTGATTAGGGACGTGATGAGGGTGATCAAATGGTCTGAGGGACAATAGTGGTGCGCGGAGGAGCTTCCCGAAGCTCGATTCCGATGAAGTACAAATGGAGTTGACTACGCTAATCCTATGATCTAATCATGAAACTAATTGCATAACTAAGTTGCTGGAATGAAAATCTACAACAAAAAAATAAAGATGTGCAGCTCTTATCTGGTTGTTACACTTGGGAGCAGAGGCGGTTGTGGGTGCAACTCCACCTCCTTCAACCCACTCAGACCCTCCAGGGCTCCTCCCTGTCACGAAGAAGCACTCTAGATCGAAGGGCGGGGGTAGAAAAGGATTGGAAGCTGACCAAATTTGATGAAGGAAGCGGAGGTATTTATTTCTAAGCATTGTGACGCACCCTTATTGACCAGGGTAAATCAAAGAATCGATTGTGTTTTTAGGTGATCCGAGGTTGTGGCGTGGATCTTTGATGATCCACGATCATTTTATCTTAAGGAAGTGAGGTCGATAGATGGACGAGATGCTCGGGAAAATAGGGAGAAGATAGGAGAAAAGACAGATCTGACGTCCATGAGCTTGGATGGGACAGTTGACCAGAGGTCAACGATCCGAGCTCTGCCATTAGGCCACGTCAGATCACTAAACGACAAAACAACAATTTTATTCGAAAATAATTATTTAAAGTAGTAAATGATTTTATTTTTTGTATATAAAATAAAAAAAATGTTTATTATTTTATGTAGTATTTTATTATGATTTTTTTGATGTATTTTATTACAAGTTTATTTTTAATGGCCTATTTATAAGTATAATTACCTATATTTTGTACATTTTTATTTTTACATGTATATTTTATTTTATTATTTTATTCTTTTACTTTATAGATTTATAACTT
Source organism: Ottelia alismoides (assembly GCA_037367405.1). Classification (NCBI taxonomy): domain Eukaryota; kingdom Viridiplantae; phylum Streptophyta; class Magnoliopsida; order Alismatales; family Hydrocharitaceae; genus Ottelia; species Ottelia alismoides. Next base: position 204,450 of record JAZKJV010009578.1, on the reverse strand, counting down.
ATTTTTTTCAGTATTAGTATATTTTTATTTTATTTTAGGATGTTATTTGTACACTTAAATAAATAGGTATGTATATTGTATAGGTATATTTATAGGTATTTTACCTATGTTTTATATATATCTTTTTATTTTAATTTATTCTAATGGGTTTTTTTTGGTTTTGTATATTTAATAGAATATGAATAATAATTAGAATATTATAAAATTATGAAAGAATAAATATTTAAAGAATATATTCCCTTTTTATTTATATAACATAGGTATTTTGCCTATATAATTACCTAGACTTATTTTATTTTTCATTTTCTGTTTATTTTTATTCTAGTTTTAATATACACATATATTATAGATAATATTTACAAAATTATAAAAATGAGAATTTGTAACAATACTAAAAAATGAATAAAATGAATATTTTAATCAGTAAAATGTACAATGAGGGCCCAAAATCTAACTTTCTCATAGTAACTCTAAAAAATATAAAACTGCCACCATTAAATAGCTTGTGAAAAATTATGTGCAATTAGAGTGATTTTGTTATGTTTTGAGTTTTTATTTGAAAGATATGGGTTTGTAAAGTTTGGTTTCTGGCTTTTTATATAGTGCATAAAATGAACACTGTATATTATTTTGGCACAAACTCAATTTTGTATTTTTATTTACATTATTATCTACAACTTTCATGTACAAAGTTTCTTTATTTGATGAATAAATGATAAAGAATAAAATAGGTGTCAAAAGTGAATAAAAGAATGAATAAATAAGTAGCATTTTTATTGTATTTTGGCCCTTATCTCCCCCTACTTTATTCCTTGTCGACCAAGTCAATTCTTGCCTTGATGTCGGGGTTTAAGGTTATAAAATATTTTTAATATTTTATTCTTTTTTCTTTACTTCTCTTTATTCTATAGTTTTGGCATTAGAAACCTTATTTTATACACAATAAATACAATAAATAATGAATGCTATTTTGTACAAATTAATGTCATTTACGTGCATTAGCTAGGGTTTTCAAGGCCAAAATGATAGAATAAAGGTGATGAATTGGAGGTTCATCATCCCCCTATACTTTCCTTTGCTAGTCCCTAGCAAACACTTATGCAATAAGTACAAAAAGAATAAAGAAGAAAAGAAAAAGAAAAAGAAAGAGTGAAGAGAATTGCTTTCAGTTGTAAAACTTGTCCTTACAAAATCAAAGTTTGGAGCTCAGGTTAGACCTTGATGTGCGAATGTGCGTGGAACCTGATTGGGAACCAAATTTAAAACGTAACTGCTTTCGAGAGTCACAAAACTTGGTTCAACCCACCTCAATAGCCAGGTTAGAACTAGCCTACATCATATGCAAACCATTATGACTATGAAGCTGACTTGTACGGTGTGAGTGATAGTGGCTCTCCCCAACTGAAATGACAAAGGAATGACTTCTACAGAATGACAACTCAATGATTCCCCAATCCAGCTCTCTATCCTCGAGGATCGGGGTATTCCCTTCTAAGTTCAGGTGGCATCCGACTCAAGAGGAGGAGGTGAAGAAAAGAATGGATGGTAGCCAGTGTAACTACCTATCCCGGGATGCATGACCAGTGTAGTCAAGTCATCCAGCTGCAGGCTCACATGGTATAACTTTGATGCTCAAGCTTGCGTAATTTCTATACAACACGTATACATACTCCGACAGGCATTTTATTTTTATTTTCAGGCATGTCCATTTTTTTGGAGTTTTTTTTCAAACATACTATTCACAGCAACATTTACATAAGGAGTTTTTCCTCTTGAGCCAGAAGACTATCCCTCTTTTGAAGCTTTATTGCAACCCACACTCTCATGTCTTTAGACTTCATTAAAACTAGACCAGGTTGGGGTGCACTTCCCTCCCTAGACGAGGACGAATGTTTCCACTCGTGTGCATCTCAGACTGGTAAATCCAACCCCCTCGCCACTCCAATTGATTTGAGCCAAGTGAAAGGTGCAAGTGTCCAAGTTAGGTCACGGTCGACAAGAGTCATGCGTATGTCTCGAAAAATTCTAGTTAGTCAGTTGAGGTGACTTGAACCCAGCCCTGAATCTCAAAGAATTAAATCCTATTGGACCTGAAGTACCCTAAACCTAGTTCCCATAAGGTTCCAGTGCAGTTAGGTGCAGTAAGATCCAACTAAACTCCAATCTTCGACTTTATTGGACTAGTTCAATCATCAAGCTCAATTGAAAAGACTGTAAATGATATGCAAATGCTATATACAATGATGCAAAGAATGATGCAGTTTTTCAAAGAATTTTAAAATCAAAGAAAAAGGATTTTGGAAAATAAAAAGAATTTTGGAACACAAAAAGTATAAAATATTTACAGCTATTTACACGGGCATGTTTCTTTATTTTACTTACAAGACTTAAGCATTTTAAAGACTTTACAGGATTTAACAAAGTGACTTATTTAGGTACATATATACAATTGATAAAGAATTTTATTTTATTTTATGTTTTTATTTTAATGATGCCTTTATTCCTCAAATTTATTTGAAAGCAAATTTTGAAAACTATAGTACAAAATAATTTTTTCAAACATTTAGAAATATTTGAAATCCATTTTGCAAAGATTTTTCAAACAATATATATACATTTGTCAAAATATTTTTACAAAATATTTTCCAAATCATTTGCAAATAGGTTTTCAAATATTTTATTTCGAAAAAGGGTCACACCATTTTTCAAATCGTTTGACAAAAACATTTTTAACCTGATTTATTAATCAATATATAGTAAAAGAATGGGTACATATCTTTAGATGGAGATATATTTTATGTATAGAAGGGTTTTGGTTCTTAAAGGATTTGCGAGGGATTATTGCTCACTTTTATAAAAAAACTTTTTAGGATAGTGTGCACACTCTTCAAACTTATTTGAATATCATTTTGCAACAGTTTTGAAAACTACAGTCCAGCATAATTTTCACAAATAGTTTTTACAAAAATTTACACATATTTGGAAATCATTTTGCAAAGGTTTTTCAAACACTATATATAGATTTTTCAAGATATTTTTGCAATCATTTTCCCAACCATTTGCAAATTGCTTTTCAAACATTTTTTTTCACACAAAGAAAATAAATTTTTTCAAACAAAAATATTTACAAAAGTCGAACACATTTTATAAAATATTTTTCAAACAACTTTCAAAAGATTTTCCAAAAAGTTTTTCTCACTATTTTTCAAACATTTTGCAAAAAACATTTTTGCCTAATTTATTAATCAGAATGTACAAAAAGAGTCTGAGGAGCTACAAACATCTTTTATTAGAATAATGTGATTAACATTATTTTTAGCCATAGGTATTATTTAAAATACAAAAGTACGAATTATGGCTTTAAAGTATATACATAGTATATACGACCCCCCTATACTTAGCTCGAGCTATGTCCTCATAGATCAAAGAGAAAAGGAGGAGACGTTACTCGGACTGAGTATAGAAAAGTCTAAAGAATGAAGGAATGAGGAGATAAATAAATGAACAAGAAGCTGAACATCCCCCCATACTTAGAATCAAATAATCCTAAGTATAGTAGACTGTACACAAGATAGGGATGGTCAAGGTTGAGAATGAACAGATCGTACTCAGGTTGTCTCCCCCCTATACTTAGGGTAAGATACCCCTAAGTATTCTCAAGAAGAGGAGAAAACAGAGAAGATCAAAGAAGGAAGGGACTCAAGGTGCACACCCCCCTATACTTAGGACAAAGTACATCCTAAGTATAGAAGACTGACAAAAAGGGGCGATACCTTTTTGGTAGAAAAAGAAAAGAGAAAAGGAAAAGAAGAAAAGACGAAAAGAGAAGAAATCAGAGGAAAAGTTTTTGAGGTGCATTGTCTGAATCTTTTGATGCTGCCAATGTCGTGTATGTATCTTCAAAGCACAAAACCTGGATTGAGTCGACAACAGCCAAGAAAGTATCAGGCTCAAGATAAGGCTTTAGTAGTTGACCGTTGACGATGAATGGATGTGCATTAGGAGGCAGTTCTGATATGGCAATACTTCCATTGTCATGCACTTCACGAACCTGAAATGGCCTTGTCCATTTGCTTTTAAATTTTCCTGGGAATACCTTCAACTTTGAATCAAATAACCACACTTTCTGCCTGGCTTCAAAGGTCTTTCGTCTGATGTGCCAAGCATGCCAGCGTTTCACCTTCTCTTTGTACATCAAGGTGTTATCGTATGCATAGTCTCGGAATTCCAGGAGTCTGTTCAGATCATCTTTCCTTTTCTGACCACTACTTTGTGAGTCCAAATTACACATGTTGATTGCCTACAAGGATTTGTGAATTAATTCCATGGGCAGATGGCATGATTTTCCATATTCAAGACGATAGGGTGACATGCCCAAGAAAGACTTGTAAGCGGTTCTTTATGCCCATAGGACAGAGTCCAAGAGTTGGGACCAATTCTTTATGTCTAGCTTCACAAGTTTCTAAAGGATCGTCTTGATTTCTCTGTTCGATAATTATGCCATGCCATTGGTCTAGGGATGATAAGGAGATGCAACTCGATGGTCGATGTCGTATTCCTTCTTAAATTTCTTGACCTCTTTATTCACGAAGTGGCTATCCCCATCTGATATAAGAATCTTCGGAATCCCGAACCGCAAAATGATATTTTCTCTTAAGAATGGTTGATGAATACTCATTCATCACTCTTTATTCTTATATTTTAGCTACAAAAACCTTTGCAAATGCATGTAGATATGTGTAAATACAAATAATTACCAAAAGCATGCATTGTGTAAAAACCTATAATTAGCATGTTTTTGTGCAAAAATAAAAGAATAAAGATTAAAAAAGAAAAAGAGGGAAATATTTAGTATAAATATTGAGCAACCTAACCCAAGGGAGGGCTCAGCAAGGGCCTGACCGCATAACAGCCAAAGTAGAGGGAGATAGGGGCTCATGTGTGTAAATATTTATGTAAATAAATAAAAATATTTTCCTCACAAAAATAGATGCAAATTGGTTTGAAAATACTTGTACATATTTAGAAATATAAAAACAAGATAAAAATAGAAAAATAAAAAAGAACAAAAACATCACTTCCACATTGTACATAGACCATCTATACCCATATTTATTTAACCTTATAAATAAATAAAATTAATTTCCAACAGTCTTGTAAATATCCTATATTATATAGTGTAAATAAATAAATTAAAAACAATTAAAACAAAAACAAAATAAAAATAACAAAATTAAAACACAAAAATATATTGTAAATATACCATGTATATAAATGTATATATGTATTTATTTCACCTATGTAAATAAATAATAAAAATTAAATAAAAATGTCTTTATATTCCTTATTTTATAATATAAATAAATAAAATATAAAATGGGAATAAAATGGTATAAAAATAACAATTAAAAATCAAAACTAAAAACCTATATAGTGTATATATACCTATATATAACCCTACTATGTATATACCTTATTTTTATTTCGAAAAATTAATTAAAAATCACTAAAAAATAGAAAAAAATAAAATAAAAATATTTTATGTTTTAAGTTTTTATTAATTCGACCATTTTCTTTCTTAAAATAAATAAACAAAAAAATTGTGCTTGGCGGGCTCTGACTGGTCCACGGGGGAATGTTGACCCCGGTCAACTCTCCCCCCAGGACCACCAGAGCCGGATCCAGAGCAGCCGACCCGATTTCTCCATTTTTTACCCGCTCGATCCGACCGCCAACACCTCAAACCCCGGGCTCCGATTGATCAACACACATCCAGGACCCTCGCCCGGGGTGGGTTTGATGGATCTGAGGCACGAGCATCTCGCCCGATCCCTGTCTTCTCGGATCCCTCACCATATATTTTGTCATCACCGGCGACCTAATTCTTCCATCTTTGGATCTTCCCCTCGGCGCCTGTGACCTCCTCCGGAGTTCCTGAGTGACAGCAGCGTTCCTCGGAGTAGAAGCGAGGCCCGGGAAGCCGGGAGCCACTGATCCGGTGGTCTTCAACCGGTGATGAATACCCATTCATCACTCTTTATTCTTCTATTTTAGCTACAAAAACCTTTGCAAATACATGTAGATATGTGTAAATACAAATAAATACCAAAAGCATGCATTGTGTAAAAACCTATAATTAGCATGTTTTTGTGCACAAAATAAAAGAATAAAGAGCAAAAAGAAAAAGAGGGAAATATTTAGAAGAAATATTGAGCAACCTAACCCAAGGGAGGGCTCAGCATGGGCCTGACCGCATAAAAGCCACAAGTAGAGGGAGATAGGAGCTCATTTGTGTATATCTGTAAATAAATAAAACTATTTATTTTCCTCACCCAAAAAGATACTTGTACATATTGTATATTCTATTAAAAACAAAATAAAAAGATAAAAATCAAAAAGCCAAAAACACCCTTCCTTCACCTTGTGCATACACCACACCTTTGTAATTATTTAACCCTATAAATAAATTCATTTATTTTCCAAAATTTTTGTAAATATTCTATGGATTATTTTGTAAATATATTAAATAAAAAGAAACAAAACAAAAATCAAATAAAAATCACAAAATTGAAAATACAAAAATACATTGTATTTATACCATGTATATAAAGGTATTCATTTATTTATTTCACCCTTGTATATATGTGATAAAAATAAACTAAAAATATTCTTTTATTCCATATTTCATGTTGTAAATAAATAAAATACAAAATGGGCATAAAAACACAAAAAAATAACAAATAAAAAATCAAAAATAAAAATCCAAGTAGTGTACATATACCTATATATAGAGCTAACCTATTTTTATTTCCAAAAATTAAATAAAAATCACCAAAAAAATAGAAAAAAATAAAAGAAAAATATTTCATGTTTTGAGTTTTCCCTAATTCAGCCTATTTCTACCCTAAAAAAATAAAACAAAAATCAATAACACGTGGCCGCTCCTGATTGGGCCACGGGGGAATGTTGACCCCAGTCAACTCCCCCGCGACCCTTTCCTTTTCTGGAAACCGCGCGCCGCGCCCATCTTCCCCGATTTTTCCCACTCAACCCCCGCGCCCGGACTCTTCGCCGCACATCCCTCTCCCTCGCCGGATCCTCCGCCATCAGAATCACACCTTCCATTGCTGTCGCCACTCAACCCTAGACGCCCCGGTCACACTATATATCCTTCACCTCCGCCGCCCTCGCGCCGCATCTTTGGCCCATCCCCTTCTTCCCCGTGACCTCCATCGGCATAGCCTGAGTGACAGCGAGCTTTTGCCCGTGTTGCAGTGAGGCGAGAGGGGCGATTCCATCGATCCGGCGTAACCTCGCCGTCCTTGCTCCGCCGCCGCGTCGAGCACCGAGCTTCAGGCGTTGACGACCTTCGAAGCTACGACCAGGAGATAGCCCATCTCCAGCATAGTCTACTTCAGCCATCAGGTAACCTTAGATCCCTCTAGTTTAGCTTAATTTTAGATTACGCCCAATTCCGACCTCCGACGCATACCTCCGATTCCGGCCACTCCGATCACCCATTTTCCAATCCGACTCGATCAGCACCTTCACGACCTCCTCACGCACCTTCTTCACCCCTCCACACAACCCAGATCGCACAGGATCTGGGAGTCGAGCTCCCTCGCCGTCGCTTCGCCGGAGCTCCTCCGCCACGCCGCACCTTCCACCTTCACGCCACCTAACCGGGTCGAGGCACTTTGCCCTCGACCCGCGAAGCTTCTTGAATACTTTGCAGGTCCAAAGGGAGCCATCTGAGGTCTCCCAACTTCCAGCCAGGAGCTTCTTTTCCGCCGGCTTTGCTCGAGCTCCTCGGAGCTTGGTTTGACCACCGGAGACCCGCAGCAGCTGCGCACCTTCACGCCGGAGCTTCTCCGACCTTCAGGCGCAGCAGAGGAGACCGGAGGCACCTTCACGAGGCCGGCGAAGTTCGCCGGCCACCTGTTCTTCGAAGACCCTCCATCGCCGTCAGATCCGCCTCATCGCTCCAGATCCGATCTTAGCCGTTCGATCGAGGAGCTGCTTCCACCGTCCGATCAGAGGAGGAGTGATCTGGAGCGCCCACCAGCCGCAACCGTCCGATCACCCACGTGGACGCGCTCCAACCGTCAGATCAGGCCAGCGTTTACAGCGTTAAAGGCGCGTTGCTTCTCCACCGTTGGATCTGCCACGCGTCACCATCGGGCCGTTGCTATTAATAAAGGGGTAAATTTAATAGGACCCCCCTCTGTTTATCGTATTTCATTTCAGTCCTGTAATTTTTAATTTCAGTTGTTTATTTTCTGGGTTATTTGCATCAAGGACCTTGCGCTTAATTTTTATTGCACTTATACCCCTGCCAATAGAGACCCACGTGCTTGGGCACGTGTATTTTGGGTTATTTGCAATGTATGCCTTGTAGTTCTGGATGTTATTCAATGAATGAAATGTTTTGATTAATTGCAAATATACCCCTGTGAACACTGATTTAACGCATGTGCGAATTTCTTTGGGCTTTTTGCAACCATACCCCTGGGCTTTTGATACGAGTTATCAAATAGCCCTCGGACTTGGTTTTTCTTACATTTAGGTCCCTGTGTGCCCCAGACACGTGCTTGGCGCGTGACTTCTTGGGTAAATTGCACCAGGACCCCAGAACTTTTGGGTATTTGCACTTAGGTCCCTGTGCACAGTGCCCCCTTGTTCTTTTTGAATAAAATATCAAACGACCTCCAAATCCAATGAAATTTTGACACATGGCTCCTGCCATGGTGTAGGAATTTCTATGAATTTTGGGGACATTTTGGATTTCATTTATTATTTTTAAAAAAATCAAAAACCCATATTTTTGCCACTGTTTGACTTTAAAAATACCAAAAAAATATAAAATCATCTTTAAAAATTCCAAAAAAAATTAGGCATTGTTGTTTACTGGTTGCTTGATTTTCTAGCCAATTTTGGCTATTTTTCATCATATAAAAACCTTAAAAATTGAAAAACCCCTAAAAACTCATAAAAATTGTAGTAAATAAATTAAAAATCCAAAAACAATAATTAGGGTGCCCAAATTTTCCTTATTCTTCATAGAATATAGGAAAACTACCTTTAGGGCTTTTTGAGATCCAAAATTATTTTACTTTGTGGTCTTAAGCCTTGCTGGACAGTACCCTACATTTTTTGCATTGTTTGATTTTTAATAATTATTTTGTCCATTAGAAAAATTCCAAAAATTCACCAAAAACAGTAAAAAACATAAAAAACATAAAAACCATTTTTCCATAATTTTTGCATCATTTGTGTGTCTTGTATAAATTGTTGAAGTCCCCTTGTATTTACATTCCTTCATTTTCTCATCTTTTAAAAATCTAAAAAAAATTCAAAAACAAATAAAAACAATAAAAAAGACACTTTTGGATTCTTGACTACATCGTAGGCTATTTTAGCCAATCTGTGCTCCTTGTGTTCGACCCTGGGAGCTATACCAGGTTAATCTTATAGCAGACCGCTCTTTCTTGTGCTTGCTTGATCTATTTTGTGAGTGGTTTATTTTCTTGATTTACACATTTCGAGTGACTGAGGACAACGACATTGTGATTTATTTTCCACTTCAGTTGCTCCTTGATTTTTGTGTGATCAACCGCCGTGCGCCGCCGCGAGCGCGCCCAGCCTCGGGGAGTCGACGGCCCCTTGCAGGCAATGACCGGAAGCTCGACGAGCTTCAGCCCAGTCGACTACATCCGCCAGGTAATCTTCTTAGGCCGTCGAATAGTTTAGTTTAGGGATTTTCTGATTTCAGTAGTTTAGCTCCGCCGCTTCCACCCTTCGTCTCCGGTCACCCTTTCACCCATCCGACACCGCCACCACGTCCACCAGACACCTCTCCACCTTCTCTACCCAGCCATTCCTCCTGTCTCGCCCCGGAGCAGGATATTGGGTTTCCCCTCCGCCGCTCGCCAGAGACCCACCATCTCGCCTCATCCTTCACCTTCCACCCGCTCTGACGGGTCGAGGCAGTTTCCCTCGACCCAGCTCTCTTCCTGTGTAGGTATCGCGCACATTCGACCTCATCTGGAGGTCGAGTCTTCAGAGCACAGGGGCTCCCATTCGTCCACGTCGTCGGAGCTCTCTGGAGCTCCTCGCTTTCATCGGAGCAGCGCATCGGGTGCGGAGCTTCACGGCGAAGCTTCCTCGCACCTCAAGAGCATCAGACGAGGTCCACCGTGCGTGTAGAGGGCCGGCGAACTTCGCCGGCCGCCAGTTCTTCCAAGAACCTCGTCGACCGTCAGATCATCCTCAGCACCCCAGTTTCCATCTGATCCATCCATCTTAGGCGTTGCGTCACCGTCCGATCATTCCGAGGACAGATCTAGACCACCCGCTCGGAGGAAGAGGCACCAGCAAGCCTCCACCGTCAGATCTGCCACATGCCCTCTTCTCCTCCATCGATCCAACGAGGGCTTAGACTCCAGAGCACCAGCACCGTCCGATCTCCACGTGGAGTGCTATCGCCCGTTCGATCAGGCTAAGCGTTCTCAGGGTTCAGGCGCAATTGTTCTCGTTCGTTGGATCTGCCACGCGCCACACATCCGGCCGTCGACATTAATAAAAGGGGTAAATTGTCCTTAGGCCCCCTTTATTTTCTACATTTAGTTTTAGTCCTATAAATACGTAGTGTAGTTGTTTACTTTTTTGTGAAAATTGCACCGTGGACCTTCGTGTTTATGTGATTTGCATTTATACCCCTGCTAGTGGTGAACACGTGCATCGACACGTGGTATTTTGGTGTATTTGCATTTTTGGCCCTGTGTTTTTGGCTTGTTAAGTTTTGCATTTATAGAAATAGGAATTGTAATTAGGTCCCCCCAGGCCTGAGTCACGTGTATCATGCGTGGCCCGAGGGGTAATTTGCATTCCTACCCTTATACTTTCCAAGCTTGTTACTCCAGGGATCCAGAACTTTGTTATAATTGCAGATAGGTCCCTGTGCACTATTTCTTATTTTTATTTTTGGATAAAATAGCAAAATACCTCCAAATCCAACGAAAATTGGACAATGGCTCCTGCCATAGTGTAAAATTTTCGAGGATTTTTGAGGACATTTTTGTTTTCATTTGATATTTTTAAAAATTAAAAACCTCGATTTTTGCTAATGTCTAACTTTTAAAACCACAAAAAAATATTAAATAGTGTCTAAAAATTACAAAAAAAAATTGTCTATTGTCTATTTTGTTGTGTTTGATTTTCTAGCCAATTTTGGATATTTTTCATTACTGAAAACCACTAAAAATTGAAAAACACTCAAAATCTTATAAAAATTCTAGTAAATCAATTAAAAATCCAAAAAAAATAAATTAGGTGCCTAAATTTTCCTTGTTTTATTCTCTTTACAGGAAAATTACCTCCCAGCTAATTTGGGGCCTTTAGATATTTTATCTAGCCCTTTTAGCTCGGTTGGACAGTACCTACAGTTTTAGTCCCTTTTTGATTTTTAGAAAATTAAATAAACATCAGAAAAATCCCAAAAAGTCACCAAAAACACTAAAAATTATAAAACACATAAAAACATTTTTGTTAGAATTTTTGGTTGATTTTTAGTGCTTTTAATAAATTGTTGAAGTGTGTGCTTATTTGCTTTTCTTATTTTCTTAATTCATTAAAAATCCAAAAAAATATAAAATAATTAAAAACCACCAAAAACATTTTCTTATTTTATTTTATTTCCTTTTTGACTACTTCGTAGGCCGCAAGGCCAACCCGTGCTCCTTGTGTTCGACCCTAGTCGCTATACCAGGTTAAATTAATAGCAAGACCGCTTTCGTGTGTTTGATTGATTTTATCTCTCTTGGTGGTCTATATTTTTCTTGATTGAACTAGCCGAGTGATTGAGGCCGCAACGACCGATTGATACCTTTACCTTGGTCACTTGGCTGGTTATCAGAATGGCGCCGTTGCCGGGGAGCACGGCTTAGTAGTTTTTATTTTTATTTTCATTTTCATTTTCGCGGCTCTTTCAGAGCTCACGGCTTTTTCGCGGCTTTTGTTTATATTTTATTTTTGTTTTATTTTGTTTTATTTTCTTTTATTTTTGTCTTGTTTTATTTTGAGTGTTTATTTTATTTTGCATTTTTGCATATATATCCTCATTTTATTTCCATTTATTTTTCTTATTACTATTATTTGATTATTTTGGTCTGACCACTTGTCTCTGTTTCTTGCGAGGGCCCGAGGACCGCGGAGGCGACTTTCGAGGAGCCGACGCAACCGCAGGACTTGGAGGCGGCTCCCTTCTGTACGGAGCCTCAGGAGAGAGCGAGAGAAAGAGTTGAGTGGGAGAGGTTTAGTTAGACTTTTTTATTTCTATTTTTGATTATTATTGTAATAATACAGGTACTCAGAGACTGGACTCTTGGACTTGATTGCTTAGCGGGTCTGTTTCACCGAGCACCGGTGTGCTCGGGGGACCCTTAGGTGTTTTCGCAGTTTGCTCGCAGCTTTGGTTTCTTTTCTTTTTACTGCCTTTTCCGGTGTTTACGCGGTTTTTTTATCGAGCCCCTAGACTTAGGATTTTCTACTTGCTTGTGCCGTAATTAGTAGGGTCCCCACACTTAATTATCTGCCTATTCCTATAGTGCGCTTAATTGGACCTACTAATAATCAATTAATAAAAATAACTGACTCATCTCCTTCGTAGCCTACGTGTTGCAGCCTTCCCCGTAAAGCGCTTTCTCCTACCCCCGATTTGTCGGGCAGAGGAGGGGTGGGCCAAGACCGAACCCTTTGGCTTGGAGGTCGGTGACCAGTTAGACGGTTCTGCGAGTAGAATTGCTGATCTAGGACTCGGTTTTCATCGCTGCATCATTTAGGTAGTTTATTTTCTGTCTTTACATTTATGCACGGATCATATATGTAGAGTGCTGGAGAAAGGTACGCCTTTCTGACTTTGCATGCATCATTGATTTATCGCGCATCGGCTTTTTCGTCTTCTCCCCCTGTTTTTGACTTAATAATCAGGAGAACTGAAAAATTCGTTAGGCGTTTCTTTTTACTTGAAAAATATCTAAAAACAAAAACAATAAAATCGGGACTGCTAATCATACTTGACCTAAAAGACACTTCACTGAAAATCTGTCTTGGGGAGAGTAACCCCCTCCTTGTGTGGTTTGGATGAGCGAGAGAGTGATCCGCACATTAGGATAGAGCCTCCGATCTTTTCTTGACTGATTACCGTCTTTCAGTACGGGACAGTCCGTTGAGAAAGATCGGGATACCTATTGACCTCATGTAATCGCTCTGATAGACTGGATGATCACCTAAAATAAAATTGACAAGATAATTGACCGATCCCTTCGGTCTTCAGCTCTGGGTGCGTAGGTGAATTGGGGGTTTGCTTGTTCATCTTGTTTGATTGCCAGATCCCTTCGATCCTTTCTCATCTTCCTCCATCTATTCCCCTCCCTCACCTCCCTTCATTTCTCTTTTCTTCTTCTCCCTTATCCCTGGATGATGGATCCCCCTCACTACGAGCCGACTCTTACGGCTTCTTCTCCGTCTTCTGACCATCACTCCAGTCCACCTTCTAGGGAGGTCGGATTTCCGACCAACCTCCCGCTACCTCCCTCCCTTTCATCTCACCCTCTGGGCATGCTGTGCGAGACGTCCGAGGATATCAGATAGAGCAGATGCGAGACCCGGACGATGCTGTTGCTGAGTTGAGAGCGCACTACGTTGGTAACCAAATAGAGCAGTGGAGATCAGCAGACATAGGACATATCCTATTCCAAAAGGATGGAGGAGCAGATAGCACATAGAGCTCAGTCAGCTTCTACACTTGGTCCATTCGTCTTGGATTTGGATTACATTCAGCGACTGCCGACATTTTCAGGAGAGGCGCACGAGGAGCCATATCTTCACCTGTCCGCTTTTGAGGAGTTTTGTAGAGCACAAAGATATTCAGACGTCACTGCAGAGGAGCTGATGAGCAGGACCTTCCCATTCACGCTTCACGACAGAGCCATGAGATGGCACTGACGATTGGGAAGGACATTCGAGACGTGGGGAGAGCTACGTCGAGAGTTTCTACAGAGATACTTTCCCCCACGTAGAGCAGAGTTTATGCGGTCTTTGATCATGGACTTTTCAGTTGACCCCCTAGAGCCATTGCATGAGGCATGGCCGAGGTTTCTTGACCTCTTGAGGAGATTTCCTGAGCACGGACTTCCACTTACAGACTTGATAGAGATCTCCATGCGGGGGATGACCGCAGAGCAGCTTGCACTGGTGATTACCACATGTGGCGGTTCACACCGCAGTTCCGACATTCACTTCCTGGACACCGTCTTGAGTTTACTTTCACAGAGCTCTTCTTCGCGAGATGCCATAGTCGGGACAACACATGCGGACGATGCAGTACCAGTGCGGTGTGTCACTTTACCTGATGAGTCAGCTTCTACACACCGGCCCGAGGATTTGGATGATGCAGCACCATTGACAGAGGAGATGACTGTGATAGCCGAGGTTCGGACCCAGAGTCTACTTGAGTTCCCGTTGACCTTCCAGTTGGAGTTTGAGTAAGCCCCAGAGTTCACAGTCGACGAGTCTTGGATATCAGATCTTCTGATACTTCAGGAGCCGAAGGAGCCCCAACTTTTACAGCCATTGACTCAGCTACTTCAGTTACCAGTCCTAGAGGATTCAGTTTCCTTCCTGCAGAGACACTTCTTGGATGCAGACAGTCACCAGGACTCAGCCCAGCAGCCACAGCTTGAGGAGGGACAGCACTTTGAGATTACAGACACAGAGAGTCCCGTCTTTGAGCCCTTTGTCCTCCACTTTGTTGACACAGATATACTTCCTGAGGACCAGCTGACAGACAGCACAGCCGCAGAGCGAGGATCAGCTGCAGACACTTTGCCAGCTTCCGCGGTGTTGACTAGTACCTTCTCCTGTTCCAGATTGCCGAGACTTACACTTCCGATGATGATGCAGCCTGGTGCACCGAGTGGATACTTGATAGCAGCGCAGATGCCCATCTAGATCCTGATCCTCTTCTAGTCACTTCTGATCTGGCATCTCTCCCCGAGGGTTATCTGCGGGAGGATGCCGCACTAGATGAGTACTCAGTTTCACCTGCTGAGAGTGTTTCCTATCTGGCGGAACACGGAACCGAGTCTTTAGATCATTCTGATTCTGAGTCTTCTCACCTCGACGACCCTCGCGAGGATGAGCCCATTCTGGAGATATTCGATGATTTGCCTGATCTGATTCTATTTCATGCATCGGATATCATTCTGCTTAGAGAGTCTCCTGATCTTGATTGTCCACACCTGTTTGAGACACTGATTGACGTGGAGGATTCTATTACTGATCCATCCTTCTCCACGTTTGATTTCTTCGGCTCTATACTCTCACTCCAGTCTGATCCAGAGCCCATAATTTCTTTTGTGCTACCGGATCCCTATCACTTCTTTCCATATCACTGGCCGGTAGCAGACACTCGCTTGATTGCATACATGGGTGTCTTACTTTACACTGTTGAGTTCGTCGCTGTTCTCACACCGAGACTGCGGCGACAGTACGGCATTCGACTTACCGATGCCGTCCTGAACCTTGATACTGCATTATCCTAGCCTTTGCGCCCAGCTAGGGGCGTAAAATCTAGCGCTTGTTGAGAGGCACCTCAACACTGTACTCTTTTGTATATAAGTGTTTCGTCTTATTTTGATCTTTCCTTCTTCCGTTCTTGTTTTCACCCCAGGTCTCGCTTAGGATTATCTTTGCTATACTTAGGATATTGCTCATCCTAAGTATAGGGGGGTGAAAACACCGGGCTATTCTTCGTTCTGTTCCATCACTTCTGTTGTTGCCTACACTTAAGGTTCTTCACCTTAAGTATAGGAGTAGTGATGTCCTCCTTCTTGTATATATTCGTGATTTTCTTCGTGTCTTGCTACCCCTGTTTTGCTGCCTATACTTAGGGATATTTCACCCTAAGTATAGGGGGGGTAGACCCTGTACATTCTCCACTCGGATTTTCCCTTAGTATACAGCCTGCTATACTTAGGATTACTTGATCCTAAGTATAGGGGGAAGACCCGAGATCCTCTTGACTTTCCATTTCATTCATTCTTCTTTGTATATGGCCTTTCTTTTCACTTCCCTATACCTAGCACGAGTTATGTCTTCTTCATCGCTCTTGACTCTGAGGACATCGTTCGAGCTAAGTATAGGGGGGTGTGCATATATTTCATATATACTTTAGCCATAACTCGTACTTTGTGTGAGTGTGTTATTAAATAAAATGGCTAAAAATCACAAAATTTAAAAATTTTCATGTACATAAACTTCTTTTATTTGCACATAAATAGCTAGTGTACAAATTATTTTTGTAAAAATGATTTCGAAAATCTTTTGTGTAAAGTTTGTGTAAATATTTTCTTATCAAAATTATGTATATAGTACAAAATTTTTCCAAAATATTTTGAAAATCAAAAGTTTGCAAAAATCTTGTGTAAATTTATGTAAATATCTTTTTGCAAAACTTGCACTTCATGCATCATCACTCATGATTTCAAAACATTTTTCAAAAATTTTGCATGTTTGTAAAATTTGTGTAAATAGCATCTTTTGTACATATGTATATAGTTTTTCTGGATGATAGTTGACATTTAAACTAGCCTGGAATCAAATTGAGAAATGGAGCTTGATTAAGATCTTAATCCACCTAACTTCTAAGAGGAACCTTATAGGGCTTAGGTTTAAGGCTTTTCAGGTCCATGGTGACTTAATTCTTTGAGTCCACTAGGCTATGAGCACATGTCATCTCAATGAGCCTAAGTAGAGCACTTAACAACAACACATGACTCATATAGATTATGGCTTTACTTGGACACCAGCACTATGCACCAAGCTCTCTACGGATGAGGTGGTGAGGAGGCAGTCTTCCTTGACTTGGGGTAGCATATGAGGGTAGTACTTCTAGGCGGAACCTCTCTTCTTCTTTTAGTGAAGGAAGTGCGTCTCAACTTGGTCTGGTTGCCATGAGGTCTAACGACGGGAGTTGTGGGTTGCAATAAAGCTTCAAAAGAGGGATAGTCTACTGGCTCAAGAGGAAAAACTCCTTGTATATATGCTGCACATGTATATGTTGTATAGATGCACTTGAAAAAAAAATGCAAAAAGAAAATAACTCCAAAAAAAGTGGTGGGTCTGAGAGAAAATGATAATCCCACAGGAGCATGTATATAGAGTGCAATAAGTAAAGCTTGGTTTCATGATCCACCTGATGTAGCTTGCAGCAGGGAGACTTGGCTACACTGGTCAAGCTCCCAAGGGTACTTGGCTACACTGGCCTTGACCCATTCTCTTCTTCCTCCTCTTCTTGAGCTGGTTGAACTTGAACTTAGAAGGGAATACCCCGCTCCTCGAGGAAAGAGTGGCTAGATTGAGGCCATAGAGTTACCTTGTTGGGGAGGGTTGTCAAGTTGCCGTTTCTGATGTGGAGAGCTTAGACCTCACATTCACAGGACAAGAAAAGATTCGTAGTCTTCAGGGTTTGTGATTGATGACTTGTTCTGATCTGGAGCATTGAGGAGTCTTGGTTATAGAATAGTGGAACTTAGAGGCTGTTGAGTTTTATGCTTAAGTCCAAATAAGGTTCTGACACATTAATAATCCAAAGATCTGATCGAGCTCCATACCTTAATTTAATGGAGGCAAGTTTAATAATCAGCCTTGATCCATGTACATTCTCTTTTTCTTTTTCTTTATTTCTTTTTCACTTCTTTTTCAAATAAGTGTTTGCTAAGGGACTAGCAAAGTTAAGTATAGGGGGTGATGAATACTCATTCATCACTCTTTATTCTTATATTTTAGCTACAAAAACTTTTGCAAATGCATGTAGATATGTGTAAATACAAATAATTACCAAAAGCATGCATTGTGTAAAAACCTATAATTAGCATGTTTTTGTGCAAAAATAAAAGAATAAAGATTAAAAAAGAAAAAGAGGGAAATATTTAGCATAAATATTGAGCAACCTAACCCAAGGGAGGGCTCAGCATGGGCCTGACCGCATAACAGCCAAAGTAGAGGGAGATAGGGGCTCATGTGTGTAAATATTTATGTAAATAAATAAAAATATTTTCCTCACAAAAATAGATGAAAATTGGTTTGAAAATACTTGTACATATTTAGAAATATAAAAACAAGATAAAAATAGAAAAATCAAAAAGAACAAAAACATCACTTCCACATTGTACATAGACCATCTAAACCTATATTTATTTAACCTTATAAATAAATAAAATTAATTTCCAACAATCTTGTAAATATCCTATATTATATAGTGTAAATAAATAAATTTGTAAATAAATAAATTAAAAACAATTAAAACAAAAACAAAATAAAAATAACAAAATTAAAAACACAAAAATATATTGTAAATATACCATGTATATAAATGTATATATGTATTTATTTCACCTATGTAAATAAATAATAAAAATTAAATAAAAATGTCTTTATATTCCTTATTTTATAAAATAAATAAATAAAATATAAAATGGGAATAAAATGGTATAAAAATAACAACTAAAAATCAAAACTAAAAACCTATATAGTGTATATATACCTATATATAACCCTACTATGTATATACCTTATTTTTATTTCGAAAAATTAATTAAAAATCACTAAAAATAGAAAAAAAATAAAATAAAAATATTTTATGTTTTAAGTTTTTATTAATTTGACCATTTTCTTTCTTAAAAAAACAAAAAAATTGTGCTTGGCGGGCTCTGATTGGTCCACGAGGGAATGTTGACCCCCGATCAACTCTCCCCCCAGGACCACCAGAGCCGGATCCAGAGCAGCTGACCCGATTTCTCCATTTTTTACCCGCTCGATCCGACCGCCAACACCTCAAACCCCGGGCTCCGATTGATCAGCACACATCCAGGACCCTCGCTCGGGGTGGGTTTGATGGATCCGAGGCACGAGCATCTCGCCCGATCCCTGTCTTCTCGGATCCCTCACCATATATATTGTCGTCACCGGCGACCTAATTCTTCCATCTTTGGATCTTCCCCTCGGCGCCTGTGACCTCCTCCGGAGTTCCTGAGTGACAGCAGCGTTCCTCGGAGTAGCAGCGAGGCTCGGGAAGCCGGGAGCCACTGATCCGGTGGTCTTCCGCCGCCGTGCGCCGCCGCGAGCGCGCCCAGCCTCGGGGAGTCGACGGCCCCTTGCAGGCAATGATAGGAAGCTCGTCGAGCTTCAGCCCAGTCGACTACATCCGCCAGGTAATCTTCTTAGGCCGTCGAATAGTTTAGTTTAGGGATTTTCCGATTTCAGTAGTTTAGCTCCGCCGCTTCCACCCTTCGTCTCCGGTCACCCTTTCACCCATCCGACACCGCCACCACGTCCACCAGACACCTCTCCACCTTCTCCACCCAACCATTCCTCCTGTCTCGCCCCGGAGCAGGATATTGGGTTTCCCCTCCGCCGCTCGCCGGAGACCCACCATCTCGCCTCATCCTTCACCTTCCACCCGCTCTGACGGGTCGAGGTAGTTTGCCCTCGACCCAGCTCTCTTCCTGTGCAGGTATCGCTCCCATTCGACCTCATCTGGAGGTCGAGTCTTCAGAGCACAGGGGATCCCGTTCGTCCACGTCGCCGGAGCTCTCTGGAGCTCCTCGCTTTCATCGGAGCAGCGCATCGAGTGCGAAGCTTCACGGAGAAGCTTCCTCGCACCTCAGGAGCATCAGACGAGGTCCACCGTGCACGTAGAGTTCGCCGGCCGCCAGTTCTTCCAGGAACCTCGTCGACCGTCAGATCATCGTCAGCGCCCCAGTTTCCATCTGATCCATCCATCTTAGGCGTTGCGTCACCATCCAATCATTCTGAGGACAGATCTGGACCACCCGCTCGGAGGAAGAGGCACCAGAAAGCCTCCACCGTCAGATCTGCCACGTGCTCTCTTCTCCTCCGTCGATCCAACGAGGGCTTAGACTTCAGAGCACCAGCACCGTCCGATCTCCACGTGGAGGGCTATCGCCCGTTCGATCAGGCTGAGCGTTCTCAGGGTTAAGGCGCAATTGTTCTCGTTCGTTGGATCTGCCACGCGCCACACATCCGGTCATCGACATTAATAAAAGGGGTAAATTGTCCTTAGGCCCCCTTTATTTTCTGCATTTAGTTTTAGTCCTGTAAATACGCAGTGTAGTTGTTTACTTTTTATGAAAATTGCACTGTGGACCTTCGTGTTTATGTGATTTGCATTTATACCCCTGCCAGTGGTGAACACGTGCATCGACACGTGGTATTTTGGTGTATTTGCATTTTTGGCCCTGTGTTTTTGGCTTGTTAAGTTTTGCATTTATAGAAATAGGAATTGCAATTAGGTCCCCCCAGGCCTGAGTCACGTGTATCGTGCGTGGCCCGGGGGGTAATTTGCATTCCTACCCTTATACTTTCCAAGCTTGTTACTCCAGGAATCCAGAACTTTGTTATAATTGTAGATAGGTCCCTGTGCACTGTTGCTTCTTTTTATTTTTGGATAAAATAGCAAAATACCTCCAAATCCAACGAAAATTGGATACATGGCTCCTGCCATAGTGTAAAATTTTCGAGGATTTTTTAGGACATTTTTGTTTTCATTTAAATTTTTAAAAATTAAAAAACCTCCATTTTTGCTACTGTCTAACTTTTAAAACCACAAAAAAATTAAATAGTGTCTAAAAATTACAAAAAAATTGTCTACTGTCTATTTTGTTGTGTTTGATTTTCTAGCCAATTTTGGCTATTTTTCATTACTGAAAACCACTAAAAATTGAAAAACACTCAAAATCTTATAAAAATTCTAGTAAATCAATTAAAAATCCAAAAATAATAAATTAGGTGCCTAAATTTTCCTTGTTTTATTCTCCTTACAGGAAAATTACCTCCCAGGTAATTTGGGCCTTTAGATATTTTATCTAGGCCCTTTTAGCTCGGCTGGACAGTACCTACAGTTTTAGTCCCTTTTTGATTTTTAGAAAATTAAATAGACATCAGAAAAATCCCAAAAATTCACCAAAAACACTAAAAATTATAAAACACATAAAAACATTTTTGTTAGAATTTTTGGTTGATTTTTAGTGCTTTTAATAAATTGTTGAAGTGTGTGCTTATTTGCTTTTCTTATTTTCTTAATTCATTAAAAATCCAAAAAAATATAAAATAATTAAAAACCACCAAAAATATTTTCTTATTTTATTTTATTTCCTTTTTGACTACTTCGTAGGCCGCAAGGCCAACCCGTGCTCCTTCTGTTCGACCCTGGTCGCTATACCAGGTTAAATTAATAGCAAGACCGCTTTCGTGTGTTTGATTGATTTTATCTCTCTTGGTGGTCTATATTTTTCTTGATTGACCTAGCCGAGTGATTGAGGTCGCGACGACCGATTGATACCTTTACCTTGGTCACTTGGCTGGTTATCAATGGCACACTGTCCGGTTGTCTGCGGCTCGAGCGGGGATAGCTTCAACCCAGCAACTCACATAGTCGATGGCGAGGAGGATGTGCTCATATCTCTAACTATTAGGGAAAGGCCCCATGAAATCGATGCCCCAAGCATCGAAAATGTTTGCTATCTGAATGATCTTCAGGGGTATCGAGTCTTTCACTGTGAGTGTGCCCTTCAATCTCTAACAGTCAGTGCATCGTTTGACGAAGGCTGCTGCATCCTTGAATAGTGTGGGCCACCAGAAGCCACACTGAAGTACTTTTGTTTCCGTCCTGTCTCCAGAGTGGTGTCCACCAGATTCGAGCAAGTGATAGTGCTCGAGGACACTATGATGCTCCTCCTGAGGAATGCACCTGCGTCAAATGCAATATGCCCCTTCCCTGAATAAGAGGGGATCTTCCCATTGGTAGAAATGGATGGTCAACCAGAATTTGTCCTTCTGATTTTTCATCCAATCCGTCGGTACTACCTCCAAAACGAGGTAGTTGACAATATCAGCATACTAAGGGAGTGAATCCACAGCCAAGATTGATTTGTCAGGAAAGGTTTCTGTGATGGGTGCATTGTTCAGTGGAGGCTCTTGTTGTTCAATTCTGGAGAGATGATCTGCTACCACATTCTGAACTCCAGGCTTGTCCTTGATTTCCAAATCAAATTCTTGTAGGAGAAGGACCCATCTGATCAGTCTGGGATTGGCATCCTTCTTCTGCTATAAATATTGGATAGCATAGTAGTCTATGAAGATGGTAACTTTCGATCCAAGCAAATAAGATCTGAACTTTTTCAGGACGAATACCACAGCCAGCAACTCTTAATCTGTCACAGTGTAATTTCTTTGAGATTCATATAATGTCTTGCTGGCATAATGAATGACATAGGGCACATTGTCTTTCCTCTATCCTAACACAACTCAATGAGCTGAGTATCGATAAGGTCGAGATGGATTAAATTAAGCAATTGTCATTGTTCTCAACCATCAATTCGGTCAACGAGAAAAATTTATTTTAACCACTTAATGAAAAATAAATCAAGCAATAAAATGTAAGCGGATTTGCTATTAAATTTACCTCGTATAGCGACCGGGGTCGAACACAAGGAGCACAATTGAAAAAACTATGTAGTCAGAGTTCCAAGATAATTTTTTAGCGGTTTTTTATTTTTCAATTTTTTTATTTTTCAAATTAGGAACAATTTACAATATGCACAAATGAATACAAACACACAACACCACACTCTTTTTGTATTTTTCAGGATATCCAAAAATGATCAGAAAATTACAGAAAATATGTTTTTGTGTTTTACAGATTTTAAAATGTTTTTGGTAATTTTTTAAATGTTTCTTATATTTTTGTGATTTAAAAAAAATCAAACAGTGGAAAATAAAGAAAACAGTGCAAGGCAAGAGTATTTTGCAACTTAAAAATCCTTTAATGCCCAAAACTCCTGGAATGTATTTTTAGAACTAAATATCTATAAATAGAGACTGGAATCGTAATTTTTGGATTTTTTTCCTATAATTTTCTACAATTTTTTAGGATTTTTAGTTTTCGTACTTTTTGGAGTCTTATAAATGGTTAAAGCACAAAAATTGGAAAGTTATTAAAAGACACCAAAATACACCTATAGTAAATTTTTTGAAATTTTAAGCAAGTTTTTGAATTTTTATGATTTTTCTAATTTTGGACAAAAAAAGTCACTGTTTTTTATTTTTTTTAAAATATTAAATGATAATGAAATCTATTGAAAAATTTATACAACTAAAAACATTACAACAGGAACATAAATATTTTTTTGATAATTTTTAGACCATTAGAAACATTTATATCATTAAGGAGAAGATGCAAATAAAAAGTCTGGAAACACAGGGATTAGATTGCAAATATTGAAAGATTTGGAATCTCAAGATAATAAGAAATATAATGCAAGGAAAGTTTCGCAATTTACCCAATATGGGCGTGCGCAGCACGTTATATGCTGGAGTGCAGAGGCATCTTTGCAATTGCAAAAACCATAGGGAGCTAATATGTAATTTGTCCAATATATTACTTTCAAAATTCCCCCTAGGGCTTCCTGTGTTCCTGTCTTCATTCTTCCTTTTTCAAGCAACAGAATGGGGGTGTCGCCCCTTCGTCCTCCTCGCTTCTCGCCCAAGCAACGGGCGGCAGGCATCGGCGGTCGGTGGAGCTTCAAAGCGGTGTTGCAGGGTGGCGATGGAACACGCCCGCGTGTGGAGGTGGATCTCGCACGGCAAGGCAGGGGCGGCAGGCGGCGCCAAGTGTTGTTGGAGACGTGGACATGCGCTTGATGGTGAACGTCGATGGAGAGGTGCCTGGTGGCAAAGGGAGGGGCCCGGACGGTGGTGGTGCTGGTGGAAGTTTGCGACAAAGGGTCCGCCCAGGTGGTGACTCACGGAGGTCCTCCTCTCCAGGTGGAAGGAGCGGCGGTGGTCGACAGTGGGGCGAACTCGCGCGGGGGCACGCGAAGGAGCGGCTAGAGCCACAACGATTGGGATCGGCCTTCATGACGCGAAAGATGGTGGGTCGGTTGTGGATCTACAGAAGCGTAGGGTGGCATCTGCGGGCTAGGCAGTGTTGTGGAAGATGCACGACGGTCGCAGGCAGCACCTCCACACGGAGGAGTCGCACAGCAGGAGGCTGGGCCGCCTGGGGCTGCGACTAATTTTTTTATTTTTTTATTTTTTTAATTATGTACTTTAAACAGAACTGAAAAGAAATTTTTTTATATTTTTTATAGAAAATGTAACCAGAGACAGAAAAAGAAATTATACTATTTTTTATTATATTTTTTTAAATTTTTCCTGCAAAACAAAGGTTAGAGAGAAAACAATTATATGAAATTTTTTGTTTTTTTATTTATTTATAAACAAAATGGAATATGTGAATGAATCAGATCTTGCGATACGGAAGAATGGATCTGTGGCTTCGGTCGTCGTGCATGACCGGAGGTCATAGATTCTGTGAGGTAGAACGTGAAAATGGAGAGACCCGAAAATGAGATGTAAAATCGATATCGAATCAAAATATGTGATGGAATTTTTTTGGAATTTTTAATACCTAAAGATTAATCACGAAACAAAAATTTACTCTAAAATTTATTTAGGAAAAAGACGGGAAATAAAATGGATCTTACCTCGAGATCGGATATGCCATGATGGCCTCGATGAGGGTCGATGCATTGTCAATGGACGGCTCGAAGGATGGACAC
Organism: Ottelia alismoides; assembly: GCA_037367405.1. NCBI lineage: Eukaryota > Viridiplantae > Streptophyta > Magnoliopsida > Alismatales > Hydrocharitaceae > Ottelia > Ottelia alismoides. Next base: position 179,749 of record JAZKJV010009578.1, on the reverse strand, counting down.
CCTTCTTCAACAAGATGGCTCTTGGAGATCGGGCTCCTCTCCACCAAAGATCGATCAACAAATAACGAAGGAGGAGGAGCCCATTAAAAAGAGAAGAAAAATAAAAAAGGAAGGTATATAAACTTAAAGAAGGTGTTTATTGGTGGAATTAATAAAATAATTAAATAAAATTAATTAATTAATTAATTTACAAAAATTAATTAGCTACCATAATAATGGTTATTAAATGTATGGAATATCTTATTTACAAGCTAAGTTTTAAAATCAAAAAAAGAATTAAATAATTAAATCTAAATATAAATTTCGTAATTAATTTAAATTAATTAATGTTAGATATTTTATTTTTTTTGGTGATTTTTATATAAAGAAATTAGTTGTATACAAATATTATGTACATATAATACAATATACACATGTACAAATAAAGAAATAATTTTTATATCTTTTTTAATTATATATATATATTATTAATAAAAATAAAATTTACAATTATGTATATTATGTATAGAAAATATGAATAAATATGTACAATAAATATTGGTGAAACTGCACAAAACCCCCAGAAAATGGACTTTTCATCCGTAACTCCAAAAATTACGAAACCACATCCATTTGAAAGATAATTTAATTTAGAGTATAATGGAAGTGAGTTTGATTAAATTTGAGTTCGTATGGAGCCGGAATTGGTATTTCAATTGTACTTTGCGGCTTTTTCTGAGTGTAATTATTTGTAATATGTACATTATTTTATTTTGCAATTATTTTTATTATTAACAGCGCATTTTTATTTACAACTTTTGTTTACAAAAATAATTAATTTGAGGTCAATTTATGTAAAATAAAATAGTACAAGTTTTAAACAAATATTCAGAGAAAATTTTACAAATTATTTTTTTGATTTTTGAATTGAAGACCCTATCTCCCCCTACTTTATTCATGTCGATCAGGTAAAGTCTTGGCCTTCTCTCGGGGTTCGAGTCAGACTGTAGTTATTGCATAAATACATCCTTTATTTTATTTTCTTTTTCTTTTCTTCTTTATTCATTTATTTATGTACAAAAAGTGTTAAAAATGCATATTTAACAAATGCATGAAAGATGGTAAATTCATGTAATTAGTGGGTATTTACAGGTGTTTGACTGCAGAAATGAAGCTAAAATAAAAGAATAAAGGCGATGAATCGTGGATTCATCATTGCCCTATACTTTACCTTTGCTAGTCCCTTAGCAAACACTTATTTGGAAAATAAGTGAAAACTAAATTAAAGAAAAGAAAAAAGAAAGAAGTTAGAACAACATTAACTTTTAAACTTATCTTCATAAAAATGTAGTATGGAGCTCTGTCAGACCTTTGGATTATTAGTGTGTCAGAACTTTAATGGAAAATGGATTTAAAACCTTACAGCCTCTAAGTTCCACAAGACTCCTATTCAGGTCTCCTCAACAGTCAGATCAGAACAAGTCTACATACACAAATTCTTATGACTATTAATCTTACTTGTAAGGTGTGAGTGAAATATAGATCCCCATCTCAAAAGTAGCAAAGAAACAACCTCTCTCAACAAGGTAACTCTAGTCCCCCGATCTAGCAACTTTTTCCTCGAGGAGCGGGGATATTCCCTTCTAAGTTCAAGTACAACCAGCTCAAGAAGAGGGGATGGAGGAGAGAATGGACGGTAACCAGTGTAGCTACCTATCCTTGGATGCATGACCAGTGTAGCCATGTCACCCGCTGCAAGTTTACAAACATTTGACTTTGAAGCTCTTATTCTCTTTTTTTTCACTTGTATATACACTCCGACGGGAATTTTACTTTTCAATCAGGCATGTACACTTTTGGAGATTTTGCATTTTTTCCTTTTTTTTTGAAAATATATGCAAGGTGCAGCATGTACATAAGGATTTTTTCCTCTTGAGCCAGTAGGCTATCCCTCTTTTGAAGCATTATTGCAATCCCATAGCATCCTGTCTTTAGACCTCAACATCGCTAAACCTGGTTGAGATGCACTTCCCTCCCTAGAGGAGGACGAGAGGTTCCGCCTAGATGTACTACCCTTGTATGCTACCCCAAGCCAAAAGATTCTGCCTCCTCACTACCTCCTCCATGAAGAGATATGTGTAGAGTGTTTGTCCAAGGTAAGCCATGGTCTGAAAGAATCATAAGTGTGTTGTTAAATATTCTACTTGGACTAATCAATATGACATGTGAACATAGTCTTATGGACTCAAAGAATTAAGTCACTAGGACATGAAAAGTCTTAACTCCAGTTCTTATAAGGTTCCTCTAAAATTAAGTGGATTAAGGTCCAACTAAGCTCCATTCTTCAAATTTATTCCAGACTTAGTGTAACTGTCAAAATTATCCTAAAATAAATGCACATGCTAATGGAATAAATATGTACAATGCAAGGAAAAGAAAGCAAAATGTTTTTTTGAAACAATTTTCTAACTTTGAACTTTTTATGGATTTTTGAAAAATGATGCACATGCAAAAAGAGTTTTTTATGCATTTTTTAATCAAAAGAATAGTAATATATACAATTATATACAAAATATTTTATATTTTTTAATAAGGGTTAGTGATGATATACACATATTTACACATGAGTGGGTCAATTATTTATAAGAATCAGGTGAAAGGATATACAACTTGAGTAATTTATACATGTATATACATACAGTTGAAATTTTTTTGTTTTAATTTTTTATATTTTTGTGATGCATATATTCCTAAAACTTATTTGAAAATAATTTTACAAATAATTTTGAAAACTATAGTCAAAATAATTTTTCAAATAAGTTTACAAACATTTACAAACATTTGGAAACAATTTTGCAAACATTTTTCAAATAATATATATAGATTTTCAAAATAATTTTTCAACCATTTTCAAAACATTTGCAAACAGTTTTACAAAATAATTTTATTTTACACAAAGAAAAGAAAGATTTTTACAAGCCAAAATATTTTTATAAAGGTTGAAAATATTTTTCTAACATTTTTCAAATAATTTTCAAAAGATTTTGCAAATATATTTTCAAACTACTTTCAAAATATTTTTCAAAATAACTTAACCTGACTTATTAATTAATATATACAAAAGGAACTTTGAGAAAATATCTGCATCTTTTATTAGTTTTTATTATTTTTATTTTTTTACAAATATTTACATAATATTTTAGCCATATTAAAAATACAAAAGTACGAGTTATGGCTAAAGTATATATACAATATATACGACATCCCCTATACTTAGCTCGAACTATGTCCTCATAGTGATCAAAGAGCTTCAAAGGAAGACATAACTTGTCCTAAGTATAGAAAGTGAAAAGAATACTATACTACAACGACGAATAAAAGAATATCATCAATGGAAACCGGTGATCCCCCTATACTTTGGATCAAGTAATCCTAAGTATAGAAGACTGTACACGGGGGGAAAACTGAGGATTAGAATGTACTGGATTTACCCCCTATACTTAGGGTAAAATATCCCTAAGTATAGGCAGAAAAATAGAGGTAAAAAGAATCAAAAGAATAATCACAAGTCTGACACCCCCCTATATTTAGAGTAAAGTACACCCTAAGTATAGCATAATCATGAGATGGAGATGAGGTGTTAGACAAAAGAGTGAAATCGGTCTATACATCTGTGAACAATGTTGAGGTGCCTCTCAACAAGAGCTAGAGTTTGCACCCCTTAGCTGGGTGCAAAGGCTAGGATAACGCAGTATCGAGGTTCAAGACGGTATCTGTAAGGTGAATACCATACTTCCGTTGCAGTTTCGGTGGGAGAACAACAACAAACTCAACAGAGTGGATGATGACACCCTGGTAAACAATCAAGCAGATGTCTGCTATCGAGTAAAGATATGGGAAGATGAAATCAGGCTCTGGTAGCACAAAAGAAATCATCGGCTCAAGGTCTGAATGGAGTGAATGGATGTAGCCGAAGAAGTCGAATGTGGAGAAGGAAGGATCTATCAGAGAATCCTCCACGTTAATCACCATCTCGAATAGATAAGGAAGATCAAGATCGGGAGACTCACGAAAAAGGCTGGTACTCGATTCATATAATGTAGAGAAATCAGTAAAATTATCGAATACCTCAAAGATCGGGTCATCCTCGCAAGAGTCGTCGATGAGAGAAACCTCAAACTCATGATCACAAATATAAGAAGACTCCGTCTCGTGATCCGACAAATAGGATGCACTCCCAGAAAGTGAAACTGAGTACACAAGGTCTGTGGCATCCTCCCGCATATAACCCTTGGGGAGTAATGCCGAATCATCAGGGAACTAGGGATCTATGCTGCCAAATATCAAGGCCTCCAAAAATGTATCGACCTCATCCCAAGGGAGGACACGCGACTCAAATATGGGACTATCTATGTCTGTAAAATCAAAAATCGATCCCTCATCAAGCTCTCTCTACTGAGATGTATCCAAATGTATCTCTGAATCTGAGAAAATCTCTTGAAGAAAAGACACTGAATCAACTGCACATGGACACTGGAATGACTCAAAGGACGGTTGAGATGTGGGTTCCTCCTCTATTCTTGGGATATTAAAAGATCTAGAATCCAAGAGTCGTCGATGTGAAAGTGTGGGACTGGCTCAAAATCTGGCTTTAAATCCAACGGTACTCGACCAATGTCCGGTTCTCAGAACTCACAGTGGTAGTCAACACATCCATCAAATGAGAAGTAGTAGCATTCATATCCTCTGATTAGTGTGTGCTGTCTAAATCTGCATGATGTGTCACACACTCAATAGGTATCATATCTCCCTCGCGTGTTGTCTCGAATAATTCATCTCGTGAATATAGCCTGTCTGCATGTGTTCCAAGATGGTCTCAAATAAATCCAGGTCGGGATTGTGGTGTGAACCACCACACGAGGTAATGACTAATGCAATCTATTCAGCGGTCATCCCCCTAATGGTGATCTGGCAAGGTCATTCCTCAAAAATCCATGATCTGGAACTCGTCTCAAAAGATCAAGCAACCTCAACCATGAATCTCTCAATGGCTCTTGGGGGTCAACAGAAAAATCAAGAATGCAAGACCGCATCATCTCTGCTCTACGCTGGGTGTAAAATCTCTGCAAAAACAACGATCATAAATCTCCCCACGTAGTAAACTTCATTCCCAATCATTTGTGCCAACACTTGGCTCTACTCTGAAGTGTAAATGGAAAGGTCATCAACATCATGTCATCAGAAGTGATATTAGAATATGATCGTGATCAACAAAACTCCTCAAACTCATCGATATGCAAATACGGCTCCTCGTGCACTTCCCCTAAAAACTTCGGCACTAGATCAATGAACTCTAAATCCAGAATGAAGGGACTCAATGTAGACCCTGACTGAGCTCCTAAGTGTGGTTGCTCGTCTCCTAATAATGTCCAATCATCCCAGAATCGTGAGCATCTAAAACTCGCAACTGCTCTCTCTCATCACTCATGGAGTGCACTATCATCTCAACAAGGTGATCACCCATGTCTTGTATCTGGTCCATCTGAACTATTTGGGCTCACTCATAGCATGTCCCGAATAAGAAGGTGGGAATGGGGAGGGAGAAGATGGGATGTCGGTCGGAGTTCCGACCTCCCAAGAGAGTGGACGGAAATGATGGGTATGAAATGAAGAAACTGCAAAATCCGGCTGGAATGGAGTATGACCCATCATGAAGAGAGGGAAATGAAGGGAGGGAGGGTGGGATAGAGATAGAGTGAAGGAGAGAGAAGGTGATTGTTAATGACTCAAAGATGATCGTAACCAACTCACACCAAAGACATATAAATGCAATGCAAACCCCCAGTTCACCAACTCTGCACAAATTTGACCGTGAGAATTCGATCTTTATCTTTTCAATTTTAGAGTTTAACGATCAGACAAAAGTTGTACAATACTTAGGAGGCTTAATAGGATGTGGGCACTACTCCTTAGTGTGTACGTGAGCAAGTAAAAGCACAAACAATGAGGGTATTGCTCTCCCAAAATAATGCAGTCTATCGGTTACGTTTTCATTTTAATAGTCAAGTTCAATTAGCAGTCCTGATTTTTAATTTTTTGATTTTTTGATTTTTTTGGATTTTTTCAATGAAACGTCTAACAAAGTTTCCGTCCACAAAACAGAGGGGGAAAAAGGAAAAGACAATGCACGAGAAAATATGGATGCAAATGCTAGAGATAGAGGTGCGTACCTGACTCCAACGCTCTACATGCAATATGATCTGAGCAGAAATTTTAAACTAATCTAAATGAATGCAATGCGAGAACCGTCCTAAATAAAAACTTCTATTATCATAAAGCACAGATTTATTTGACTAAGTCCAAACGAGTTCTATAAGAACATATATTCTATTAGGGTCTTTGGACCTAATGCTACCTGGCTCAATCAAATAGAAACCTATATCTAGGGGCTCAAGCACAAAAAAATCACGTGAAACAAATAAAAAATAAAAGTGAGAAATAAAACACGGAAAACAGCGGTGAGGTCCCCCAAGTGCACCGACACTTGGCGAAACAGACCCTAAAATGTCCAAGTCCACAAGAGTCTAAGTCTAAATTATTACAACAATATCAAACTGTACTCCAAAATAGAACAACTATCTCATTCTCTTCTTCTACTCCTCCTCTTGCGCGAGTCCTCCAAAAAGAATCTGAATCATCCTCCAAGCGGTTCCTCACATAAAAATCAAAGCAGTTCAGAAAATAGTTATAATATTATAGAGACAAAAAAGGAAGAAAATGAAATATGACTACAAAGCCGTGCTCCACGGCAACGACGCCATTCTAATGAGCCAAATATCGCTACGGTCGAGATGGATTAAATTAAGTAATTATCGTTGTTCTCAACCAATCGATTCGGTCAACGAGAAAAATTTATTTAACCACTTAATGAAAGATAAATCAAGCAATAAAATGTAAGCGATTTCGCTATTAAATTTACCTGGTATAGCGACCAGGGTCGAACACAAGGAGCACGATTGAAAAAACTATGTAGTCATATTTCCACGATAATTTTTTAATGGTTTCCGATTTTTCAAATTTTTTTATTTTTTCAAATTAGGAACAATTTACAATATGCACAAATGAATACAAACACACAACACCACACTCTTTTGTATTTTCCAAGATATCCAAAAATGATCAGAAAAATACAAAAAATATGTTTTTGTGTTTTATAGGGTAAATGCTTTTGGTAATTTTTTTAAATTTTTCTGATGTTTTTATGATATTATAAAAATCAAACAGTGGAAAATAAAGAAAACAGTGCACAAGCAAGACTATTTTACAACTTAAAAATCCTTTAATGCCCAAAACTCCTGGAATTTATTTTTAGAATTAAATATCTACAAACAAAGACTGGAATCACAATTTTTAAATTTTTCTAGAATTTTCTACCATTTTTTAAGTTTTTTAGTTTTTCGCACTTTTTTGGAGTTTCATAAATGGTTAAAGGAAAAAATGGATAGAAATTAAAAGACATCAAAATACACCTATAGTAATATTTTTGGAATTTTTAGGCGAGTTTTTGAATTTTTATGATTTTTCTAATTTCGGGCAGACAAAAAGTCATTGTTTTTTTTAAAAAAATATTAAATGACAATGAAACCCAATGAAAATTTTATATAATTAAAAACACTACAACAGGAACGTAAACAATTTTTTTGATAATTTTTAGACCATTAGAAACATTTATATCATTAAGGAGAAGATGCAAATAAAAAGTCTGGACATACAGGGACTAGATTGCAAATATTGAAAGTTTTGGAATCTCAAGATAACAAGAAATATAATGCAAGGAAAGTTTCGTAATTTACCCAATATGGGTGTGCGCAGCACGTGATATGCTGGAGTGCAAGGGCGTCTTTGTAAATGCAAAAACCTTGGGGAGCTAATATGTAATTTGTCCAATATATTATTTTCAAAATGCCCCCTAGGGTTTCTTGTGTTCATGTCTTCGTTCTTCCTTTTTCAAGCAACAGAAGGGGGCTCCGCCCCTTCATCCTCCTCGCTTCTCGCCTAAGCAAAGGGCGGCAGGCGGCGGGCATTGACGGTCGGCGGAGCTTCAAGGCGGTGCTGCAGGGTGGTGATGGAGGACGCCCATGCACAGAGGCGGATCTCGCACGGCAAAGAGGAGGGTGGCAGGCGGCGCCAAGTGTCGGTGGAGGCGTCGACGTGCGCCTGATGGTGAACGTCGATGGAGAGGTGCCTGGTGGCAAAGTGAGGGGCCCGGACGGTGGTGATGCTGGTGGAGGTTTGCGGTAGAGGGTCCGACCTGGTGGTAACTCGTGGCTGTCCTTCTCTCCAGGGGGAAGGAGCGGTGGTGGTCGACGATGGGGCAAACTCACGCGGGGGTCGCGCGAAGGAGCGGGTGGAGCCGCGGTGGTTGGGGTCGGCCTTCACTGCGGCGAGAGATGGTGGGCCGGTTGCGGATCTACAGAAGCGCAGGGTAGCATCCGCGTCTGGGCAGTGTCGTGGAAGATGAACGGCAGTCGCGGGCGATGCCTCCATGCGGAGGAGTCGCACGACAGGAGGCTGGGCCGCCTAGGGCTGTGGCTATTTTTTTTATTTGTTTTCTTTATTTTTTAATTATGTACTGTAAACAGAATAAAAAAAGAGTTTTTTATATTTTTATTTAGAAAATGTAACCAGAGATAGAAAATGAATTTTTTTTATTTTTTATTCTATTTTTTTTAATTTTTCCTGTAAAATAAATGTTAGATAGAAAAACAATTATATGCATTTTTTGTTTTTTTATTTTTTTATAAACAAAATGGAATATGTGAATAAATCGAATCTTGCGATGCAGAAGAATGGGTCCGTGGCTCCGGTCACCGTGTGTGACCGGAGGTGATAGATTATGTGAGGTATAACGTGAAAATACAGAGACACGAAAATGTGATGGAAAATCGATGTCGGATCGAATATGTGGTGGAAATTTATTTTTGGATTTTTTAATACCTAAAGATTAATCATGAAATAAAAATTTACTCTACGATTTATCTAAGAAAAAGACGGGAAATATAATGGATCTCACCTCGGGATCGGATGTGCCATGATGGCCTCGACGAGGGCCGATGCACTGTCACCGGACAGCTCGGATGTTGGGCACCCTTCTTCAGTAAGATGGTTCTTGGAGATCGGGCTCCTCTCCGCCAAAGATCGATCAACGAATAACGAAGGAGGAGGAGCCCATTAAAAGAGAAGAAAAATAAAAATGGAAGGTATATACACTTAAGGAAGGTATTTATTGGTGGAATTAATAAAATAATTAAATAAAATAATTAATTAAATAATTAATTAATTACAAATTTTGAATTGAAATAAAATTAATTAATTAATTAATTTACAAAAACTAATTAGCCATTTAATTGTGGCTATTAAAGGTATGGAATAATAGCTTATATATGAGGTAAGTTTTAAAATCAAATAATAAATTAAATAATTAAATCTAAATACAAATTTCGTAATTAATTGAAATTAATTAATTAATGTTAGATATTTTATTTTTTGGTGATTTTTATATAAGGAAATTAGTTGTATACAAATATTATGTATATATAATACAATATACACATGTACAAATAAGGAAATAATTTTTATATATTTTTTTATTTTTTTATTCACATTTTTTTATTTTTAATGAAAATAATATTTACAATTATGTACATTATATATAAAAAAATATGAATAAATATGTACAGTAAATATTGGTGAAACTACACCAAACACCTTAGAAAACCGACTTTTCAACCGTAACTCCAAAAAATATGAAACCATATCCATTCGAAAGATAATTTAATTCAGAGTATAATGGAAGTGATTTTATTCAATTTGAGTTTGTATGGAGCCGGTATTGGTATTTCAATTGTCACTTTACGGCTTTTTCTAAGCGTAATTATTTGAATATGTACATTATTTTATTTTGCAATTATTTTTATTATTTACAACACATTTTTATTTACAACTTTTGTTTACAAAAATAATTAATTTGAGGTCAATTTATGTACAAATAAAATAGTACAAGTTTTATAAAAATATATAGAGAAAATTTTACAAATTATTTTTTTGATTTTTGAATTGAAGGACCCTATCTCCCCTACGTTATTCCTGGTCGATCAGGTCAAGTCTTGACCTTCTCTCGGGGTTCGGGTCAGTCCATATTTACTGCATAAATACATCCTTTATTTTCTTTTCTTTTCTTCTTTATTCTTTTATTTATGTACAAAAAGTGTTAAAAATGCATATTTAACAAATGCATGCAAAATAGTAAATTCATGTAATTAGTGGGTATTTACAGGTGTTTGACTATGGACATGAAGCTAGATTAAAGGAATAAAGGCGATGAATCGTGGATTCATCACAGCCCCATCACAGCCCCATCTGCAAAGTCTGACACATCCGTCATGATCTCGAAAGGGAGAGACCAATCCGGCGGCTGTAGGACTGGAGCTTGAGTGATAAGCTCCTTCAACTGATTGAACGAAAGGGGAACCTGTGTATCAACATTAAACTCGGTCTCCTTGCATAAAAATTCTGTAAGAGGTCGGGCAATGCGGCTGAAATCTCAGATGAATCTTCTATAGAATCCAACATGCACTGCGAATGACCTCACATTCTTTACTATCTGAGGTGGCTCGAGATTGGCAATCACATCCACCTTTATCGGGTCGACTTCCATGCTACGTTTGGAAACGACATGGCCCAGCATAATTCCTTCTGCGACCATGAAGTGGCTCTTTTCCCATGATAGCACTAGATTGACTTCACGACATTTCTGAAGTACTCTGTCCAGGCGCTCAAGACAAGAATCGAAACTGTCACCATAGACTGAGAAGTCGTCCATGAACACCTCAAGAAAACTGCCTACCATCTCGGTGAAGACTGCTAGCATGCATCTCTGGAATGTCGCAGGTGCATTACACAATCCAAATGGCATTCTCCTGAAAGCGTAGGTATCGAACGGGCAAGTGAAGGTAGTCTTCTCTTGGTCCTCAGGGGCGATTGCCACTTGGTTGTACCCGGAGTACCCATCCAGAAAGTAGAAGATCTCCTTGCCGTCTAGTCTTTCCAGAACCTGATCAATGAATGGCAAGTGGTCCTTCTTAGTTGTTGTGTTAAGACAGTGGTAGTCAACACACACCCGCCAAGATGTCGGTACCCGAGTAGATATCTCCCCTCCTTTGTCATTTATAACCACAGTAAGCCTGACTTCTTTGGAACTATGTGCAAGGGGCTCACTCATTTTGAATCGGAGATGGGATAAATGAAGCATGCATCACACCATTTCGTGATTTCTTTCATGATGACGTCCCGAGATTTGGATTCAGTCTTCTTTGGAATTCGCGGGATGGCTTGACATCTTCTTCAAGGTAGATATGGTGTGAACACAATGACAGATCTATCCCGCGGAGATCTGATACATACCAACCAAGTGCCTTGCGGTTCTTTTCTAGAACCTCGAGAAGTCGAGATTCCTTCTCCAGAGTCAGCCTGCTGCTAATGACCGGATACATGTTTTCTTCACCAGCAAGGAAAGCATACTTTAGGCTTGCAGGAAGTGGCTTGAGTTCTGGTTCTGATTTGGCCAACTTGTTAGTCACTTTGGAAACTGTACCGGCGGTGGGATGTACTACTTGAACTTTGGTAGAGCTACTGCCCTCATTACTCTGTTGAGATTCTGGTAATGTGCCGAACAGTTCTGGACTAGGCTCATTGTGTTCGGACTGAAGTGAACCATTGGAGTCAAAAATGTACATCAGCACATTGGAGCTCGTCTCCCAAGTATCATTGGAGCATATGTCCATTGTGCTTTCCAAGTCCTCCTCAAGAGAGAGGATTTTTTGGGTCCATGAATCATTTAAAGAGAGTGGTGGATCTCTGATTTCCGCAATAAAAGCACAGTCTTATTCATGTGTTGCACAGCTCTCATCAGTCATTACTTTCAGCTTGTTGATCATGTCTATAGTGATACTCTTGTTGCCCGAGCTGAAGGTGATCTTGCCATACCTATAATCAACCACGGGATCTGAGGTGCACAGGAATGGTCGGCCAAGGATGATAGGGGTCTGGAGTAAGGGTGCGGGGGAGTCCATATCAAGGACTACAAAGTCAACTGGGAACTGCATTTCCCGTACCTTTACCACAACATCTTCCAAAAGGCCTCTAGGTCACTTGGTGGATCGGTCAGCAAACTGAAGGATCATTCGTGTATTCTTGAGTGGACGTAGCCCAAATTCTTACATTAGTGAAGAGGGCAGAAGGTTGATGGAAGACACACTGTCAAGAAGAGTGCGCTCAAAGATCTGATCAAAAATCTCACAACTGATAAGAGGTGCTCCTTTGTCCTACTTCTTATGTGGGAGGTTGCTGATGGCTGCTACAGTGGCCATGGTGAGAACGTGCTTCTCAACCTGTTTGCATCTGTTCTTTCGTGTTGGACAATGCTTGCTTGTACATGCTTCTTTCAAACCTTTCTTCGCAACTAGCATGTACTCCATGGCCTTCAATAGAGGAATCTCAACAGTCAAGTTATTAATGATATCCACAACTCCAGTATCAGATAATGCACTTGTTCTTTTTGCATTTTTTTTGGATTTTTCTATTGCATCAGGAAAAGGAATATGTACATTGCTGGAATCCAAATTAGGGTTCTTATTTACAATAAAACCATCGTCCACAAACTGTTGTACATCCGGACTACAAAAAGAAGTACAATCTGAAAGTTGAGGTGTTGGTGCGGGTGGACGGGCAAAAAGTGGGGCCTCTACTCCGTCGGCTGGCGTGGGATCGGCTGCTGCTGGAGGCTCCTCCAACCTGGCGCGGCTTCACTTTGGCGACGATCTTCTTTTTGTTCTTTTTATTTTTACTGATTTTTTTGTGCCTTTTGTTGATGTAGATGGTGGTCAGTGGTAGCTGGAATGGCTCCTCCTTCTTCTTCTTCTTCCTCACCCATCCCTGTAGCTGGCACGGTTGATGAGGAAGATGACGATTCACCTGAAGCTTTATTCTCCTCTTTGTTGGTGGCAGGTGGAGGCAAGGTCCTACCTCTCCTGAGAGTTACAACATTAGATAAAACAATAGTACTATAATCCGACTCTACAGGCATAGACGGGACATCGCATTCTACCTGCTCCTTCTTTTTGAAGTTGTTGGGGTTAGCTTCGACCTGCACCGGGATGATGGTCTTAGTGACGGTCAGGTCATCTAGCTTCTTGGTCATATCTGCCAGCCCTTTGACAAGCTGGGCCAAGCAATCCAGGGTCGGGATTACGGGATTCGCCTCGGAAGATTCAACGTGCAGACCACGTTGTTATTGCATGTGCGGAAGCAGAGGCAACGACTCCTGATGGTGTTGTGGTGGTGGAGGAAGCTGAAACCGATTGTAGGAGGGAGGAGGGTACTGTTGATACTACTGAGGTGGGGTAGTTGCACACTGGTGGAATGGTGGTGGCTGATGGTACTGCGGCTGCTAATAGTGTTGAATCTGCCTCCATTGATTGATATACTGGGGAGGCTGATGGTACTATGGTGGCGGCTATGAGTATTGTCCAAAACGACCACCCTGAGGTTGGTGGTACTACCTGTTGGCTGGTAGCCGGTCCTAAGGGTGTCCAGTAGGACAGATCGGTTGTATATCATTACTCCAAACCTCATTAACTACTTGAATAAGGGGTGGTGGTGGGAATGTTGGATCGGATGCTAATAGGAAATCTGGTTGGTACACAACCATCTACTATTGCATCTGGCCCTGGTCGGGTGCCTGCACGTAGTATACGTGCTGGATTACCGGTGACTGCTGGCTTGCCTGAGGCAGATGTGGCGGTGATGGATCATCCTTCTTCTCAACTAGAGCATCTATAGATGGTGGTGCTGTCTGGACAGAGTTGATGGTGCCTACCAGCAGCTCCAACTACTTAGTAATCTGATCTAGTTTATCGAGATCCTGAGTCCTCTTCTCGATCACAATGAGTTTCTCGAGGTCTTGTGATCGCTTCTCAATGATATCAACCTTCGAGAGATGACCCCCGATAATGCTAAGGTTGGATCTCTCATCTCTCTCCGCCTCTCGGGATGTTGCCATGTGCACTTGCTTTTGGAGGATCTGGGACTACTTCTGATACGCCTTGGATGAAGATAGGGCGGCCTATCCCTCGGTCGTTTCCTCGAAGATCTGCCATACAATGTCTTCATCCTTTTTGAAATGTGAGCCCACATGTTGCATCGATGAGCCTTTGACTTTCTATATTCAGGCCCTCGAAAAAGTGTTGGACCAGGCAGGTCCTCGAAATCTCATGGTGTGGGTACTTCTCCTGTAGATCTGTGAATCTCTCCCAGGCTTCATGAATAGATTCGTGCGCTCCTGAGAGAAGTTGCTAATTCTTGCTCGCATCTGGTTGAGTTGACTGATGACCGAAAAATTCATGCGACTAAGGCAGATAGATAACTCAGGTCGTTGCGACCTCAATCACTCGAAATCAGTCAACAAGAAAAAGAAAAGAACCACCAATCAAAGATCAAGCAAAACAAAGTAAAGCGGTCCTGGCTATATTATTAACCTGGTATAGCACCCAGGGTTGGTCTTAGGGAACATGAATTGGCCTTGCAGCCTACGAAGTAGTCAAAGAAAATAAAAAAAGAATAAAATATTTTTTGGTGGATTTTAATAATTTTTTAATGTTTTTGTATTTTGGATTTTATAAAGAAAAGCAAAAACAAGCAACTTCGACAATTAATAAAAACACTCAAAAACACTCTAAATATTCAAACAAAAATATTTTTATTTTTTTAGGTTTTTTAATGTTTTTAGTGAATTTTTCAGATTTTTCTAATTTTTATACAATTTTCTAAAAATCAAGAAAGACAAAAACAGTGTGCTACTGTGCAGCCCAACTTGAAAGACCCGTTAAAAATATCAAATGGATCTATAACAGTTTGGAAGCAATTTTTCTGAAAAATATAAAAAAAACTAAAATTCAGAAAAAGAGTTTATATTTTTAGAGTTTTATAGAATTTTTTAGAATTTTTATAAGATATTTAGGGGTTTTTAATCTTTAAGGTTTTTATAAATCCAAAAAGCACAAAAATTGCACACAAATTAAAAGACACTAAAACTAACTAACTCTAATTTTTTTAGAATTTTTGAAAGGATTTTAATATTTTTCTTTGATTTTCTAAGTTAGACAGTCACAAAAACCACTGCTTTTGAATTATTAAAAATATCAAAAAGCCTCAAAAATGTACCAAAAATTTAGGGAAATTTATACACAGTAGCAGGAGCCACATATCCAAATTTCACCTAATTTGGATTTAATTTGCTGTTTTATTTAATAACACAAAGGCTCATAGTGCACAGGGACCTAAATGCAACAAAAAATACTTTCAGGGGCCAAACAGTAACAAATCAAGAACGTGCAGGGGCCCTTGTGCAGAAAGTCCACACAAACACGCACGATGCACGTGTATCAGACACGGAGGGGCATATATGTAAATCCTATTTTAAAACATGCAAACAGTAACACACAAGAAATATGGGATATATAATGCAAAATTTCCAAGTCCTCACGTGTCGAAGCACGTGGTCTACACACATAGGGACTATAATGCAAGTAGAAGAAACATGAAGGTCCAGAGTGCAAATATCCAAAAATAAAAACAACTAAACTAGATATTTACAGGACTAAACATTAAATGCAATAAAAAGAGGGGTCTAAGTGCAATTACCCCTTATTAGAAGCGGACGGCGGAAGATGACGCCACATGGAGGATCGGACGGTGGGAAGTAGCGGGCGCCTCTTCGCGAGATTGACGCTCGAGGGTTCTCCACGTGGATGATCTGACGGTGCTGGATCGTGGAAAACCCTTCGCTGGATGTATGGTCTGGATCGACTCCCAGATGGATTGAACGGTGGAGGCTCCTCGTGAATGGACGGCTCTGATCAGATCTGGAGCGGGAGGTTGATCGGACGGTGACTGGAGGTTCTCTAAGAACAGCTTGCCGGCGAGCTTCGCCGGCTCCGTGCGCGCGGTGGAGACCTCCTCTTCAGCTGCTGAGATGGTTAGAAGGAAGCTCGAAGATGTCCGCAGCTGGTTGGCTCCTCCGATGAGGCCGAGAGCGTCAGGAACGCTCCAGCGACGACATGAACCTGGAGCCTACTGTGCTTCAGCTTTGAACCTCCATATGAGATCCATTTGGCATTTTGACCTGCACAAGTGAACCACGGGGTTGAGGGCAAACTGCCTCGACCTGTTAGAGCACGAGAAAGGTGAAGGGTGAGGCAGCGTGGAGTCCTCCGGCGAAGTGGTGGCGGAGGAGGACGGTAGCCCTGCTCCGAGGCGAGTCAGGGGGATGGCTAGGTGAAGAAGGTGGAGAGGAGACTGGTGAACGTGAAGGTCGGGTCGGATGAGCGGATGGGTAGCCGGAATGAGGTAAATTAGCCGGCGAAGCCGGCGGTGCGATTTGGGCGAAACCTAAAATCAAGCTAAGCTAAAGGAGATCTGCCCTAATGGGTGGCTGCAGTCGACTGGGATGGAGCTAGCGGAGCTCCGAGGGTCATTGCCTCAAGGGTTCGTCGAGTCCCGAGGCTGAGCGCACCTCACGGCGGCGCACGGCAATGATCGTCGTCGGATCGATGGTTCCCGGCTGCCCGGGCCTCGCTGCAACCCTCCTCCACGAGGCTGTCACTCAGGAGAGGGAGAGGAGTTCATTGGCGTCGAGGGGGAAAGCCAAAGATGGCGTGAAATGGTGGCCGGAGCTGAGCTAAATAGTGAAGAAGGGTCTGATAAGATGGGCATCGGGTGAACAATCCGAGTAGATTCCTAAGAGGAGAAGCACGCGAGGATCATGGATCATTCCTTGGCAATCAGAGCCTTGGGTTTGAGTGAATGGAGTTAGGATCGATTCGGAAATATTTGGAGATATCGGGTCATATATCAGATCCGGTGAGGAAGAGGTCCGCGGGGGAGAGTTGACCGGGGGTCAACAATCCCCCGTAGACCAATCACATGCCTCCATTCGATAATTATTTAGAAATTCAATTAAAAATAATAAATGAAATAATTTCGAAAAAGTTAAAACATAAAAAAATGTTTATTTATTTTCAAATAATTTTTTAGTGATTTTTATTTATTTTTTTGAAATATAAATTATGTATTTACATTATATTATTATATATAGGTATATACATATATGTATTTTTTATTTTTATTTTTAATTACTTATTTTTATACAATTATTCCAATTTTATATTTTATTTATTTATAACATAAAATTTGGAATAAAAAGGTATTTTTATTTTATTTTTATTATTTATTTACTTAGTTAAATAAATAGGTGTATATACATATTTACATGGTATATATACAAGGTGAAAATTGATTTTTATTCTTTTTCTTTTTTATTTTTATTTCTCTGATTTTTATTTTATTTATTTACACCATGAAATAAGGAATATGGAAATATTTTTATTAGAATTTAATTATTTATTTACAAAGAGAAAATAAATAGATATATTATTCTATGTACATGGTCTATATACACTGATGAGAGAGGTTTTATTTATTTTTATTTTTCTTTTGTTTTTCCTATTTTTATTTTAGTTTCATTTTTATACAAATTATCAAAAACACATTTTTATTTTTATTAAGAGGAAAATAATTTTATTTATATCCATAGGTATATGTACACAAGATTGACCCTATCTCCCTCTATTTTGATTCTTTTGCGGTCAGGCCCATGCTGAGCCCTCCCTTGGGATTAGGTCACTCAATATTTATTCTAAATATTTCCCTCTTTTTCTTTTATTTCTTTATTCTTTTATTTATGCACAAAAACATGCTAATTATTGTAATTTGCACAATGCATGCATGATGATAATTTATTCTATTTACATGAATATACATGGTGTTTTGCATAAGTTTTTAGCTAAAATAAAAGAATAAAGAGTGATGAATGGGTATTCATCACCCCCTATACTTAACTTTGCTAGTCCCTTAGCAAACACTTATTTGAAAAAAAAGTGAAAAAGAAAAGGAAAAAGAAAAAGAAGAGAAAAATGCATGGATCAATGTTGATTATTAAACTTGACTTCTTTAATTTGAAATATGGAGCTCGGTCAGATCTTTGGATTATTAATGTGTCGGAACCTTATTTAGACTCAGGTTTAAAACTTAACAGCCTCTAAGATCCACTAATCTATAGTCAAGACTCCTCAATAATCCAGATCAGAACAAGTCTACATACACAAACCCTGAATACCATGAATCTTTCCTTGTACAGTGTATGTGAGGTATAGCTCTCCACCTCAGAAGTAGCAAAATGACAACCCTCCCCAACAAGGTAACTCTATGACCCTAATCTGGCCACTCTTTCCTCGAGGAGCGGGGTATTCCCTTCTAAGTTCAAGTTCAACCGGCTCAAGAAGAGGGGGGAAGAAGAGAATGGATCATGGCCAGTGTAGCCATGTATCCTTGGAAGCTCAACCAGTGTAGCTAAGTCTCCCTGCTGCAAGCTACATAAGATAGAACATGAGTCTCAAGCTTTGCTTATTGCACTATATACGCTCCGGTGGGATTATCATTTTCTATCAGACTCACCACTTTTTTGGAGTTATTTTCTTTTTGCATTTTTTTCAATTTGCATCTGTACAACATATCTACAAGGTGCAGCATATATACATAAGGAGTTTTTCTTCTTGAGCCAGTAGACTATCCCTCTTTTGAAGCCTTATTGCAACCCACAACTCCTGTCGTTAGACCTCATGGGAACCAGACCAAGTTGAGACGCACTTCCTTCACTATAAGAAGAAGAGAGGTTCTGCCTAGAAGTACTACCCTCATATGCTACCCCAAGTCAAGGAAGACTGCCTCCTCACCACCTCATCCGTAGAGAGCTCGGTGTAAAGTGCGGGTCCAAGTCAAGCCATTGTCTATATGAGTCATGTGTGTGTTGTTAAGTGCTCTACTTAGGCTCATTGAGATGACATATGATCATAGCCTAGTGGACTCAAAGAATTAAGTCACCATGGACCTGAAAAGCCTCAACCCTAAGCCATATAAGGTTCCTCTTATAATTAGGTGGATTAAGACCTTAGTCAAGATCCATTTTCCAATTTATATCCAGGCTAGTTTAAATGTCAACTATAGTCCAGGAAAAACTATACAAATACATAGATGCAATTTACAAATATTTACACATGTGCAAAATTTTTGAAAAATGTTTTGGAAACATTGATGTATGCATGAATGCAAGTTTTGCAAAATATTTACACAAATTTACACAAGGTTTTTGCAAACTTTTGATTTTTTTAAACATTTTGGAAAAATTTTGTACTATATACATAATTTTGATAAGAACATATTTACACACTATTTACAAAAAAAGTTTTTACAAACATTTTTACAAAAATAATTTGTACAATAGCTATGTATGTGCAATAAAAGAATTTTTATTTACAAGGAAAATTTTTTAATTTTTATGGATTTTTGGATTTTTAGCCATTTTTATTTATTAACACACTCACACAAAGTACGAGTTATGGCTAAAGTATATATGAAATATATACACACCCCCTATACTTAGCTCGAACGATGTCCTCAGAGTCAAGAGCGATGAAGAAGACATAACTCGTGCTTATTATAGGGAAGTGAAAAGGAAGGCTATACACAAAGACGAATGAAAGAATAGAAAATCAAGAGGATCTTGGCGTTTCCCGCTATACTTAGGATCAACTAATCCTAAGTATAGCAGGTTGTACACAAACGGAAAGCTGAGTGAGAATGTACAGGGTCTACCCCCCTATACTTAGGGTAAAATATCCCTAAGTATAAGCAGCAAAACAGAGGTAGAAAGACACGAAGAAACACAACAAATATATACAAGATGGAGGGCATCACTCCCCCTATACTTAAGGTGAAGAATCCTTACGTATAGGCAACAACAGAAGTGATGAAACATAACGGAAGAACAACTCAGTGTCCCCCCCCCATACTTAGGATGAGGTATATCCTAAGTATAGCAAAGATAATCCTATACGAGACCTGGGGTGAAAACAAAAACGGAAGAAAGAAAGATCAAAGTAAGACGAAACCCGTATATACAAAAGGTACAATGTTGAGGTGCCTCTCAACAAGCGCTAGGTTTTACGCCCCTTGCTGGGCGCAAAGGCTAGGACAACGTTGTGTCAAGGTTCAGGACGGCATCTGTAAGGTGAATGACGTACTGTTGTCGCAGTCTCGGTATGAGAACAGCAACGAAATGAACAGTGTAAAGAAGGACACCCAGGTATGCAATCAGTCATGTGTCTACTACCGGCCAAGGATATGGAAGTATGTGATCAGGATCCGGTAGCACAAAAGAAATCGTCGGTTCTGGATCAGACTGGAGTGGAAGTGTAGAGCCGAAGAAATCACACGTGGAGAAGGATGGATTAGTCATGGAATCCTCCACGTCGATCAGTGTCTCAAAAAGGTGTGGACAGTCAAGATCAGGAGACTCTCTAAGAAAACTGATATCCGATGCACAAAGTAGAGACAAATCAGATAGATCATCAAATATCTCAAGGATCGGCTCATCCTCGCGAGAATCGTCGAGGTAAGATGATTCAGAATCAGAAGGATCAGAAGACTCGGTTTCGTGATCCGCCATATCAGATACACTCTCAGAAGGTGAAACCGAGTACTCATCATGTGTGGCATTCTCCCGTAGATAACCCTCGGGGAGAAATGCAAGAACAGAGGTGAGAAATAGAGGATCAGGATCTAGAAGGGCATCTGCGTTGCTGCCAAGTATCCACTCGGTGCACCAGACTGCATCATCATCTGAAACGTAGCTCTCGGCAATCTGGAAGCAGGAGAAGGTACTGGTGAACACTGCGGGGGCTGGAAATGTGTTTGCGGCTGATCCTCGCTCTGCGACAATGCTGGTTGTCATCAGGTCCTCAGCAAGTGTGTTTGTCTCGTCAAAGTGGAGGACAAAAGGCTTGAATACAAGACTATCTGTGTCTGGTCTCTCAAAGTGGTATCCCATATCGAACTGTGGCTGCTGGGCTGAGTCACGGTATCTGTCGGACTCCGAGAAGTGGCAGAAAAGAAGCTGACTCCTCCAGGACTGGACACTGAAGTGGCTGAATCAATGGTTGTAAAAGCGAGGGCTCCTCCGGCTCCTGGAGTATCAGAAGATCTGATATCCAAGACTCGTCAACTGAGAATTCTGGGGCTGACTCGAACTCTAGCTGGAAGACCAACGGGAACTCGAGTAGACTCTGGATCAGAGCCTCTGTTGTAGCAGTCATCTCCTATGTCGTCGGTGGTGCTGCAGCATCCAAGTCCTCGTGCTGGTGTGTAGAAACTGTATCCGCATGTCGTGCGACACACCCCACTGGTACTGCAACGTCCTCATGTGTTGTCCCAACTACGCCATCTCGTGAAGATGATCTCTGTGAAAGTAACCTTGAGATGGTATCTAGTAAGTGAATGTCGGAACTGCGGTGTGAACCACCACATGTGGTAATCACCAGTGCTATCTGGTCTGCGGTCATCCCCCGCATGGAGATCTCAATAAGGTCTGTCAGTGGAAGTCCATGGTCGAGAAATCTCCTCAAGAGGTCAAGAAACCTCGGCCATGCCTCATGTAGTGGCTCCTGGGGTCTACTAAAAACTCGGTGATCAAAGACCGCATCAACTCTGCTCTACGCTGGGGAAAGTATCTCTGTAGAAACTCTCAGCATAGCTCTTCCCATGTAGCGAATCTCCTCCCCAATCGTCTGTGCCATCTCATGGCTCTGTCCTGAAGTGTGAACGGGAAGGTCCTCAGCATCAATTCCTCTGCAGTAATGTCTGAATAAGGTTGTGTCCTGCAAAACTCATCGAACTCGGACAAGTGAAGGTAGGGCTCCTCGTGCGCCTCCCCTGAAAATGTCGGCAGTCTCTGAATAAGGTCCAGATCCAGAATGAATGGACCTAGTATGAAGCTGACTGAGCTCCCTGTCCTATCTGTTCCTCCATCAATCTGGCATAGGATCTATCTGATAATCCCATCTGCTCTCTCATATCACGAACGGAGTGCACTCTCAACTCAGCAATTGCATCGTCCGGGTCTCGCATCTGCTCTATCTGATATCCGCGGACGTCTAGCGTAGCATACCCAGAGTAGTGAAAGGGATGGGGGGAGGGAGCGGGAGGTTGGTCGGGTATCCAACCTCCCTCGAAGATGGACTGGACTGATGGTCAGAAGGTGACGAAGAAGCCGCAAGACTCAGCAAGAAGTGAGGGGGATCCATCATCCAGGGGTACAGAAGGGGAAGAGAAGAAGAAGACTGAAGGGAGGGTGGGAGGGAGAAAGATAGATGGGAAAGTGGGAGGGATCTGGAAACACACAAGATGAGAAAGCAAACCCCCGATTCACCTACGCACACTGAGCTGAAGACCGTAAGAGATCGGTCAATTATCTTGTCAATTTTATTTTAGGTGATCAAATAAGTCTTTCAGAGCGATTACGTGAGCTGATAGGAATCCAATATTCTCAATCAATTGTCCCAAATAAAAGGCCGGTAGTCAGTTCAGAAATCGAATATGGCTCTAGCCTAGGATGCGGGTCACTCTCTCGCTTATCCAAACCAAACAAGGAGGGGGTTACTCTCCCCAAGACAGATTTTTCAATGATGTGTCTTTTAGGTCAAGTGTGATTAGCAGTCCCGATTTTATTGTTTTTCTTTTTATGTATTTTTCAAGAAACGTCTAACGAATTTTCCGATTTCCTTTTATTCCTAAGTCCAGAAAATCAGGGGGAGGAAAGCGGAAAAGCCGATGCGCGAGAGAATCAATGATGCATGCATGAGATAGAAGATGTACCTGACTCCAGCAGTCTACATGCAATTATGATCCGCACATAAATGTAAAACTAATCTATATGGAATGCAGTGCGAGAACCGTCCTAAACAGAAGCTCTTATTATCGTGAAGCACTGATTTTATTTGCCTAGATCCAAACGCAATCTATAGGAACATATATTCTTATTAGGGCTGTGGACCTAAGGCTACCTGGCTCAACAAAATAACAACCTAGATCTAGGGGCTCAAGCACAGAAATCTGCGTGAAATCAAATAAAAGAAAAACGATAAAAACCAAAATAGCGGTGGAGTCCCCCGAGCACACCGGTGCTCGGTGAAACAGACCCCGATAGTCTACCAAGTGTCCAGTCTCTGGTCCCTGTATTATTACAACAAAATAATGTGCTGAAAAAGTAAACTAATCTGAACTACACTACTCCGCGGCTATTCCGCGGCTCCCGGCCTCCTGCTCGGCTTCTTACGTCCTCCTGCGGCTCTGTAGAGAAGAGAGTTGCCTCTGACTCCCGTGGTTGCGCCGGCTCTTCGAGAAGAGCCGCCTCGGTCCTCAGGCCCTCGCAAAAAGTCAAACAAAGGTGTCAAGCTCAAAGTATTATAAAAATAAGCAAGATATAGACAAAAATAAAAATAAACACCCAAAACAAACAAAAACAAAAATAAAAGAAAATAAAAGAAAATGAAAATAAAAGAGAAACAAAAGGCTACGAAAAGCTGCCGACGAAACAAAAAGCCGCGGAAAATCGCGAAAAACAAAATCAAACAAAAACCGAGAAAATACGACTACTAAGCCGTGCTCCCTGGCAACAGCACCATTCTGATGACCGAAAAATTTGTGCAACTAAGGTAGATAGATAACTCAGATCATTGTGACCTCAATCACTCGAAATCAGTCAACAAGAAAAAGAAAAGAACCACCAATCAAAGATCAAGCAAAACAAAGTAGAGCGGTCCTGGCTATATTATTAACCTGGTATAGCACCCAGGGTCAGTCTCAGGGAGCACGAATTGGCCTTGCGGCCTACGAAGTAGTCAAAGAAAATAAAAAAAAGAATAAAATTTTTTTGGTGGATTTTAATAATTTTTTAATGTTTTTGTATTTTGGATTTTATAAAGAAAAGCAAAAACAAGCAACTTCAACAATTAATAAAAACATTCAAAAACACTCCAAAAATTTAAACAAAAATAATTTTATGTTTTTTAGGTTTTTTTAATGTTTTTGGTGAATTTTTCAGATTTTTCTAATTTTTATACAATTTTTTAAAATCAAGAAAGACAAAAATAGTGTGATAATGTGCAGCCCGACTTGAAAGACCCATTAAAAATATCAAATGGACCTATAACAGTCTGGAGTAATTTTTATGAAAAATATAAACAAAAACTAAAAATTCAGAAAAAGAGTTTATATATTTTAGAGTTTTATAGAATTTTTTAGAATTTTTATAAGATTTTTAGAGTTTTTTAATCTTTAAGGTTTTTATAAATCCAAAAAGCACAAAAATTGCATAGAAATTAAAAGACATTAAAACTAACTAACTCTAATTTTTTAGAATTTTTAAAAGGATTTTAATATTTTTCTTTGATTTTCTAAGTTAGACGGTCACAAAAAACCATTGTTTTTGAATTATTAAAAATATCAAAAGGCCTCAAAAATGTACCAAAAATTTAGGGAAATTTTTACATAGTGGTAGGAGTTATATTTCCAAATTTCACCTAATTTGGATTTAATTTGCTATTTTATTTAAATAACACAAATGCTCACAGTGCATAGGGACCTAAATGCAACAAAAAGTACTTTCAGGGGCCAAACAGTAATAAATCAAGAAAGTGCAGGGGCCCTTGTGCAAAAAGTCCACACAAACACGCGCGATGCACGTGTATCAGACACGGAGGGGCATATATGTAAATCCTATTTTAAAACATCCAAATAGGAACACACATGAAATATAGGATAGATAATGCAAAATTTCCAAGTTCTCACGTGTCGAAGCCCGTGGTCTACACACACAGGGACTATAATGCAAATAGAAGAAACATGAAGGTCCAGAGTGCAAATATCCAAAAATAAAAACAACTAAACTAGATATTTATAAGACTAAACATTAAATGCAATAAAAAGAGGGGCCTAACTGCAATTACCCCTTATTAAAAGCGGACGGCGGAAGATGACGCCACGTGGAGGATCGGACGGTGGGAAGTAGCGGGCGCCTCTTCGCGATATCGACGCTCGAGGGTTCTCCACGTGGATGATCTAATGGTGCTGGATCGTGGAAAACCCTTCGCTGGATGTATGGTCCGGATCGACTCCCAGATGGATCGAACGGTGGAGGCTCCTCATGAATGGATGGCTCTGATCAGATCTAGAGCGGGAGGTTGATCGGACGGTGACTGGAGGTTCTCTAAGAACATCTCGCCGGCGAGCTTCATCGGCTCCGTGCGCGCGGTGGAGACCTCCTCTACGGCTGTTGAGATGGTCGGAAGGAAGCTCGAAGATGTCCGCAGCTGGTTGGCTCCTACGATGAGGCCGAGAGCATCAGGAACGCTCCAATGACGAGACGAACCCGGAGCCTACTATGCTTCAGCTTTGGACCTCCAGATGAGATCCATTTGGCGTTTTGACCTGCACAAGTGAACCACGGGGTCGAGGGCAAGCTGCCTCGACCCGTTAGAGCACGAGAAATGTGAAGGGTGAGGTGGCGTGAAGCCCTCCGATGAAGCGGTAGCGGAGGAGGACGGTAGCCCTACTCCGAGGCGAGTCAGGGGGGAAGGCTGGGTGAAGAAGGTGGAGAGGAGACTGGTGAACGTGAAGGTCGGGTCGGATGAGCGGATGGGTGGCCGGAATGAGGTGAATTAGCCGGCGGTGCGATTTGGGCGAAACCTAAAATCAAGATAAGCTAAAGGAGATCTGACCTAATGGGTGGCTGCAGTCGACTGGGCTGGAGCTGGCGGAGCTCCGGGGATCATTGCCTCAAGGGTTCATCGAGTCCTGAGGCTGAGCGCACCTCGCAGCGGCGCACGGCGATGATCGTCACCGGATCGATGGTTCCCGGTTGCCCGGGCCTCGCTGCAACCCTCCTCCACGCGGCTGTCACTCAGGCGAGGGAGAGGAGTTCACTGGTGTCGAGGGGGAAAGCCAAAGATGGCGTGAAATGGTGGCCGGAGCTGAGCTAAATAGTGAAGAAGGGTCCGATAAGATGGGGATCGGGCGAGCAATCCAAGGAGAGGATCCCTAAAAGGAGAAGCACGCGAGGATCATGGATCGTTCCTTGGCAATCGGAGCCTTGGGTTTGAGTAAATGGAGTTCGGATCGATTCGGAAATATTTGGAGATATCGGGTCAGAAATCAGATTCGGGGAGGAAGAGGTCCACGGGGGAGAGTTGACCGGGGGTCAACAATCCCCCGTGGACCAATCACAGGCCTCCAATCAATAATTATTTAGAAATTCAATTAAAAATAATAAATGAATTAATTTCGAAAAAGTTAAAACATAAAAAAATGTTTATTTATTTTCAAATAATTTTTTAGTGATTTTTATTTATTTTTTTGAAATATAAATTATGTATTTACATTATATTATTATTATATATAGGTATATACATATATGTATTTTTTATTTTTATTTTTATTTCCTTATTTTTATATAATTATTCCAATTTTATATTTTATTTATTTATAACATAAAATTTGGAATAAAAAGGTATTTTTATTTTATTTTTATTCTTTATTTACATTAGTTAAATAAATAGGTGTATATACATATTTACAGGGTATATATATAAGGTGAAAATTGATTTTTATTCTTTTTCTTTTTATTTTATTTTTATTTTTTTGATTTTTATTTTATTTATTTACATCATAAAATAAGGAATATGGAAATATTTTTATTGGAATTTAATTATTTATTTACAAAGAGAAAATAAATAGATATGTTATTCTTTGTACATGGTCTATATACACTGATGAGAGAAGTTTTATTTATTTTTATTTTTCTTTTGTTTTTCCTATTTTTATTTTAGTTTTATTTTTATACAAATTATCAAAAACACATTTTTATTTTTATTAAGAGGAAAATAATTTTATTTATATCCATAGGTATATGTACACAAGATTGACCCTATCTCCCTCTACTTTGATTCTTTTGAGGTCAGGCCCATGTTGAGCCCTCCCTTGGGATTAGGTCACTCAATATTTATTCTAAATATTTCCCTCTTTTTCTTTTATTTCTTTATTCTTTTATTTATGCACAAAAACATGCTAATTATTGTAATTTACACAATGCATGCATGATGATAATTTATTCTATTTACATGAATATACATGGTGTTTTGCATAAGTTTTTAGCTAAAATAAAAGAATAAAGAGTGATGAATGGGTATTCATCACCGACCGAGAGGGTAAAACTTGTGCAGGAAAGCATACTTCAATTCCTCCCAGGTTGTCACAACCTTCCTCGGATGGTTAACCCAGTAAAGGACTTTGTCTTGCAAACTGAAGGGGAGTACCATCATCTTGACAACGTCCAAGGGGATGTTGGGGTAGTGAGTAGTACGGCAGATGCATGAAAATTGTTGCAGAAGGATGTAAGGCTCTTCATTGGTATTTCCATGGAAAGAAGAAAGAAGAGCGAGGAACTGGGGCTTTAGCTCAAAGTGAGCATGTACCGATGGAATGAGGATCCACTCGGTCATCTGGCTCTCTCCAGGATTATATGTTTCTTTTATTGTAGGTTTGGGCCTCCCTTGTTCAGGCTCTTCCTTGTCATCTGGGAGTCCACCACCTCCTCCACGTCCACCACCTCCTCCCTCGGGTATGTTCATCACATCATTCAGCATTTCCTGGAATGCAGTCTGTGCTAGGGCTTGCTCCTTTCTTTGGTTGAGGGGGTTGCTGACCCTTGCCCTTTCCTTAAAGAGCCATCTCAGGGTCTGGATCTGAGGAGATGAATTCTGGATTGGGATCCAGGGCTTGGTTGTCTTCTATCTACAATATTAGAGAATCCCAATCAGACCACTTGCAATAGATTCCCAGCTGCCATGATGAATCTAGAATCAAGTTTTATTCCAAAGTGTTGTGAATGAAAACGAATATGGAATGTAATCGACTTTCATTCACAACGGAGAAAGTGGGACAAGATTGGTCCCAGTTTATTGGGTGGTCAAGAGGAAAGGTAGAAGACGAGGAGTCTGGAGATTGATCCGCAAGGTCCGGATCGGGTTCTTGAGAATCGCCTCGAATTATTGGCAAGGTCGAGTCCATGGAATCGATGTAGGAATCGGTGGGATCTCGACTAAACCATCCACGGATCGCCTTCCCAAAGCAACAGGGGAGTAGATATCGTAAGAAAGATACAATGGTCAACAAGGGACAAATTAGAATGCAAAACAGTAGAAAGGCTCAAATTGAGAGGGGGTCAAAGGGATAAATATACGACAAAATTTGCGCAACTGCGCGGGACTTGATCTTTTTGAACCTTAATCTAGATCCATACAAATACAATATAAAATAGGGTTCACCAACTCATGCCTTGTGAAGCTGTGAAGGTTCGACTACTTATTATCTTTTCAGTTTTAAAGTTATAGCATGTCTTATAACAAGTCCTTAGCACGATAACCCTATAAGAGAGAGAGTACTGCCAGAAAAGTATCACGTACTTGTCCTCATTTGTAACCTGTAGTCTGTACTTTTTGAGGTCCTTGTAACCCTTCATGGATCCCTACTCAAAAAAAAGAAATAGAGAGAGGAAGCCGATAGGCGAAACTAATACTTCGGTTCTCGCTCAGAATAGAATCACCCGTGAGCGTGCAAGAACCTACTCGGATGCAAACCGATGAGACAGACACCCCCTTGAAGGTGTGGCCTATGCTTAGTATTCATACCATGTCGATATTCCACAAAAGGCGGGAACACCATCGTTGACAAGGCCCTACTCGGTCACGTACGATAGAAGTGTCATTACTTCAGAAATCCAGGCGATACACAAGGCAGTTACAGACTAGGATTTGGGCTCTATTCCTTATGGGACATGCCTCGCTCATGGGAGGGGTTTTGATCCCCTCCGAAGATACCTGAAAACAATGAGGGCTTTATGAAACCAGTACAATGATGGTCCATTACGGATTTTAATTATGGTCAAAGTTTATTTAGCATTCCTCTATTTTTAATTTTTGGGTTTTCACTTTTTTTTGAGTCTGTTTTCATACAAGCATCTAATTTTTTTTGTAGATTTTCATTTAAGTCCTAGGTGCTCAAAATCAGAGGGAGATAGCGGAAAAGCCATGCAAGTCAATTCAATGATGGAAATATCACCATTGAATCTAATGGTGCATGCTGAGTTAGAAGACTTATTGTGCATCACAGCTCTCTCCATGCGGTATGCAAAATAGAATTTTTAAACCTATCTACATGACGGTGTGCAATCAATAAAATCGCCCTAAACAGTATATGTTATTAATGGTGAAGAACCAATTGTTAGTTATTCAGAAATGAGACCAAGGTCCGGTCTCTGATACTGATTGGTGCCTGCCACAACGGGTCCTACACGTGGAGTATACAACCTCTAGTGGCACGCGGTCTCAGACCTGAATTACTAACATTATTAATTTAATTAGATCCATACGTAATAGACTATAGGCACATGCATTCTTATTAAGGTGTGGACCTAATTACCGAGTCAAGCAGCCTAAATCTAGGGGCTCCATGCACACAAAACTAAGTAAAATAAGGCGGGAAGCTCAAAACAATGGGAAAACAAAATAAAAGAAGGCGATAAAATACGGAAAACTGCAATGAGGCCCCCAGGTGAACAAATACCCAGGCACTGGACCTCATTGTGAAGAGTAGAGTCCAAGCTATATTACATGCCAAATAATGCTCTCTCTCTCACCATAAAGTTACAAAATTGATTTTTTTTCTAAGCTAATCCCTCCTCCTGCTTCCTTGGTGCTCTCTCCAGTTGGTCAAAAAGAGAAGACCAGCCTCCTCCAAGCTTGGCTGCATCGGTCTCGTAGGAAAACGTCCTCGCGTGACGGGCCCTCGCATCAAATTTGCAAAATTTTAGCATTAGCATTTTTAAATAATCAAAACAATGAATTTTCGCAAAATCAATGAATATTTGCAATAAATGTCAAAGAATTAATTTGTAAATAAATACATGAATCAATAAATCAGATAAATCATTATACAAAAATGACCAGCAAAAATAGGCTACGCTAATTGCTCCCGGGCAACAGTACCATTTGATAAACAAGAATTAGGCCCAAGTCACGTCATTCTACATAAGGCGGGAAGGACAGTCGCTGAGGCGACCTCAGACTAATCCTTGATTAATCAACAGATAACCCACGATAATTAATCAAGCAATTAAGTACCAAAAATGTGGAGTTAAAATTTATTGTCTCTACTCTAAAATCCATAGCAATAAAGTATGTAAAGGTCGAATCACAAAGAGCAAAATGGTATCCTACTGTTATCTATGTACAACCATGGCATTCATCTCTATAATTCTTTTTGTGGGTTTTTAAAATTTTTTGTATATTTATTTTAATTTTTTTTATTTTGTAATTTTGTAATTTCTTTTTATATTTTTCAATTTTTATTTTCTTTTTGGTTTTTTAATTTAAATATAATACATATATATATATATGTATAAATACAATATAAGGTATACATATAGATACTATATAGATAAAAATATGTAAAAATAGTCAAAATAGAGTAAATAAGATATTTTTATGATTTTTACATTTTTCTAATTTTGTGTTACTTTTCTTGAATTGTTGCTAATTTTTTGTATTTTTAAAGTCAAAAATATCCCTAATATGTAATAAATAAATAAACTGAAATTGATTTGGATTTTAAAAATAATAAATAAGTCCCAAAATTACCTAAATTAATTTTAATAGATAAATAATAATATATAGATAATTATAATATATAAAAAACACTTTTTGTATTTTTGTGGAATTTTGGAGCTTTCTGATTTTTTCAATTTCCTTTTTCTTATTTTTATGGGTTTTTATTTTCTGGACTCAATAAATTTCAAAATACACCATAGATAATTTTTTTGGAATTTTTTAAAATGTTTTATATTTTTTGATATTTTATAAAATAGACAGAGATTTTTAGGCTCCTTTTTAATTTTAATAAATAGATAAAATGTAAAAAATGCCAATTAAAAATATGGGCTTGAATCTACAAGACATAAAGAATTTATCCCTATTTTTGTTGATTTTTTGGAGCAAGTTAGTTATTTTTAATAAATAGGTAAATTCTACAAAAAATATATCCTAGTAGGGGCATTTCTGTAAATAAAATAAAGTTGAGGGGTATATGTGTAAAAACACCAGAAATATTGAACCTTTATTTAAATTTTAATGACTAATTTACAATTACAAAAAACGGCTAGGGCATATGTGCAATTTGACCAACACGTGGGACTGCACGTGACGTATACAAACAATGACCAAAATGCAAATACGTGAAAGTTCAAGGGCTGCTTGCAATTTCTACAAAAATTTATAACGTGAAATTAAATTTATTGGACTAATATCAATTTAAAAACTGCCAGGGGTATCCTTGCAATTTTGCCACCTCACGTGGGACGGCACGTAAGGTGACGTGGAATGGACCTAAAAGTAATTACAAGGAATCTCAAGGTCCTTTATGCAAAATTTCCACTTTATTTTACACTTTATATTGTATTTACAGGATTAAATATTAAATACAAAAAATGTGGGGTGAGATATGTAATTTACCCCATATATATGTACCATCCAACGGTGATGGTCTTCTCACTTGCCATGTATCGCTCATCCAGCGGTTGATGACGGTTCGTCGATCAGCAGCAGAGATTAGATCGCGCGGCGGGATCCGACGGTCGAAGTTGGCCTTGATCGAACGGTTCTCGGTTGATTTGGAGTGGCGTTCTTCATCCAACGGAAGAGGAGGGTGCTGGAAGAACAGGAACGAAGCTCTCCTAGGGAGAGCTTTGATCGATCAGTGCGCGCTCCTTCGACCTCCATTCCCTCCGCCGAGGGGCTCTACATGTTCCTGGTGTTCTGTCGTGTCAGCGGGTACCTCCAATCAGGCACCTGGGGCTCCGACGTAGTCGCACGAGCTCGAGAAGGAAAGAGAGCTCCAGGTGCCTCCTTTCTTCAAAAATGGACTCCTGTTGGAGTTGTTTGGCGCTCCAGACCCTACAATGAAGCACCCACAAGCAAAATGATGGTCCTGGGGCCTTATTTGATCGAAAGGGATGAGAAATGGGTGCGGCGGAGGTGGATACCTTGATCTTCCGACCCACGATGGATCAGGGTGAATGGAGGTGCCTGGGACGTGGGGAAGGTGATAAGGGACGTGATGAGGGTGATCAAATGGTTAGAGGGACAACAATGGTGCGTAGAGGAGCTTCCCAAAGCTCGACTCCAACGAAGTACGAATGGAGTTGACTACGTTAATCCTATGATCTAATCATGAAACTAATTGCATAACTAAGTTGCTGGAATGGAAATCTACAACAAAAAAATAAAGAAGCGCAACTCTTACCCGGTTGTTACACCCTAGAGCAGAGGTCACTGGCGTGGCGGCCGTTGGTGCAACTCCACTTCCTTCAACCGTCTCAAACCCCCCAGGGATTCTTCCTGTCACGAAGAAGCACTCTAGACCAAAGGCAGGGGTAGAAAAGGATTGGAAGCTGACCAAATTTGAAGAAGGAAGCGGAGGTATTTATTTATAGGCATTATGACGCACCCTTATTAACCATGGTAAATCAAAGAATCGATCGTGTTTTTAGGTGATCCAAGGCGGTGGCATGGATCTCTAATGATCCATGATCATTTTATCTTCAAGAAGCGAGGTCGATAGATGGACGAGATGCCCGGGAAAATAGGGAGAAGATAGGAGAAAAGACAGATCTGACGTCCAGGAGCTTGGATGGGACAGTTTACCAGAGGTGAACGATCCGAGCTCTACCATTGGGCCACGTTAGATCACTATACGACAAAACAACAATTTTATTCATTAATATTTATTTAAAAATAGTAAATGATTTTTTAAATTTTTGTATATAAAATAAAAAATATTTATTATTTTATATAGTATTTTATTATGATTTTTATTTATTTTTTTGATGTATTTTATTATAAGTTTATTTTTAATGGCTTAATTATAAGTATAATTACCTATATTTTGTACATTTTTATTTTCTAAATTGTATTTTATTATTTTATTCTTTTATTTTATATATTTATAACTTATTTTTGTGAGTATAAGTATATTTTTATTTGATTTTTATGATTTTTATTTGTACACTTAAATAAATAGGTATGTATATTGTATAGGAATATTTATAGGTATTTTACGTATGTTTTATATACATCTTTTTATTTTAATTTATTCTAATGGGTTTTATTATGGTTTTGTATTTTTAATAGAATATAAATAATATTTAGAATATTATAAAATTATGAAAGAATAAAGATTTAAAGAATATATTCCCTTTTTATTTATATAACAAAGGGATTTTGCTTATATAGTTACATGGACTTATTTTATTTTTCATTTTCTTTTTAGTTTTATTCTAGTTTTAATATACACATATATTATAGATAATATTTACAAAATTATGAAAATGAAAATTTGTAACAATAATAAAGAATTAATAAAATGAATATTTTAATCAGTAGAATGTACAATGAGGGCCCAAAACCTAACTTTCTCACAGTAACTCCAAAAAATATAAAACCATCACCATTAAATAGCTTGTGAAATATTATGTGCAATTATAGGTGATTTTGCTATGTTTTGATTTGTACTTGAAAGATATGGGTCTATAAAGTTTAGTTTCTGGCATTTTATTTAGTGCATAAAATGAACCCTGTATATTATTTTGGCACAAACTCAATTTTATATTTTTGTTTACATTATTATCTACATTTCATGTATAAAGTTTCTTTATTTGATGAATAAATGATAAGAATAAAATAGTTGTCAAAAGTGAATAAAAAATGAATAAATAAATAGCATTTTTATTGTATTTTGGCCATTATCTCCCCCTACTTTATTCTTTGTCGACCAAGTCAATTCTTGCCGTGGTCTTGGGGTTTAGGGCCATAAAATATTTTCAGTATTTTATTCCTTTTTCTTTTCTTCTCTTTATTCTATAATTTTGGCATTAAAAACCTTATTTTATAGACAATAAATACAATAAATAATGGATGCTATTTTGTACAAATTAATGTCATTTACATGCAGTAGCTAGGGTTTTCAAGGCCAAATGATAGAATAAAGGTGATAAAATGGAGGTTCATCACAAGGGTTTTTAAGCCCAAAATAATAGAATAAAGGTGATGAAATGGAGATTCATCAGATATAGTCACTACAAGAAAAATGATATTTTGCAACACAATTAGGTAACAATACTTGTTACCATTTCTAATAGTTTAGGCCACAGAAATATTACCATAGTAAAAAAGTTATTGTGACAGTAATAAATCATCACCAAAAAAATATGATACGATAAATTATTGTTACAAAAAAAACAGTATTGCAACGGTTTCGAAAACGTGGTTAAGGTTTAACAAATATGTAAAAGTTCCCTCTCTCATCTCAGCGTCGAAAATTTCCCAGTTTCACTTTCACGTTTCCCTCCTCTCCGCGCCCTAATTTCCCTCCGTTTCTTTCCTCAACAAATCTCTCCTCTAAATGTGTAACCTCTGTTTCTATTTTTTACTTGTTGACAAAATCAGATCACCCCTCACAGAGACGTTGCCATCTTCATATCGTTTTTGCTCCCTTCAAGGTGTACGGTAAGCCCTACAACCCATACTCGTTAGGGTTTTTGCTAATTTAACTTTTTCGGTGATCAATGTTTATTTTTCCAGATCCATGAATTAGGTTTTTATGATTTGGTAATAGATTTCTATATAATATGTTTGTATTTGTTATTAATAAGATTGTTGATGGGGGTTACCTGTAGAAATACCTGCTAATATAATAGATGTTGTGTTCTGCAATTCGTCATGATTTTGCACTGTTTATCTTCATAATAGATGGTGAGCGTTGGTTTTGATGATGATGATGAGTTTGATGGTTATGGGAGCCATGGTTTCACTATTAATGAATACATTTTAGCAATAGAACGACACTTTAGTTTTCACCATCTAATATAAACTTCCATGCTATTGATGTATATTGGATAAGATAATTGATAAAAGTAACGTATACTAAATGATAAAACAGTAAGCTTGTGGTTTGATTATTTTTAAAAATTACTCCTACACATAGATAAGATGCGTTCACGGGGAGAGTATGCACACCATTTTTATGACCCAACCACTATATTATCAAATCAAGAGATATCGGTCTTCTCTAGTTGAAAAGTTTATCTGTTTTCCATTGTAAGCATATCCATCATGTATAAGATTTTTAAGGGGTTGCTATTTGTCTAAAAAATGTAGTATGTCACTATTTGTTAGCTAATTATTCATTTTGAATTAGTATGAATTTATGTGCACTAATATGTATATTTATTATATGATTAATATATTAGGTACTTTTTAAATTGAAGTTTTTTATTATATTCATTTTGATTAATTTAGTATGTCACTATTTCTGATGACGATGATGAAGATAATGAAGCATATCAAGAAGATGTAAACGTATAAAGCAACTTCTATTGATGAATCAAACACATGTAATAAATGGTTCAATTTATTCATTCTTTATATTTCTCAATTCTATCCTATTTTTTAAGTTAAGTATAATATCATGCAGATGGTGCAACGACCAAGAATGCGACATCGTCGTGTTCACCAGGCTAATACACAAGAAATGCAAGCACCTCCCCAAGATTCAACAACAACTTCCCATCAATCACCTGTAACAACACCACCATTGGTTACATCACTCTCCCATAATTCACAGGTTCGTGTGGAACACCAATATGCAATACATAAAATGTGAATCATTACTTTATTTCTATATTTTCAATATTTTCCTGTTTAGTGTATTAACTAATTTGTTAATATCATGTAGATGGCTCCAACAATGGCACCAACACCAACTACAACACCTTCACGTAGCTCAGAAGCTTATATAGATACACCAAGTATCCATGAGATTGCGATTCAACGAAGACGAGGAGCAGCTCGTTGTGTTGCGCTTGAACGTTTAGGGAAGGGAGAGACATACACGGTGAGAGTAGATGGTGGCTATGCTGTTGGTCTTAATAGCGATTACTTTCAAAGTCAGTTGGGTGCGCTTGCTCGTGCTATCATACCAATTACAATTAGGAATTTTAGGAGGGATGTAACAAAAGAGATGAAGGACACTCTTCTTAAGCGATTAAAGGTATGAAACTCATTTTATGCACAAGTTAAAGTAAAAGTATAATCACCATATTTTTATGACATAAAAATTTAGGAATCATTCACTTGGGAAAGCTCTCCTAAAGTTGACAAGCTTATCATTCAGCATGCTGGTGATTTACATCGTCAGTTTCGTTTTAAGCTAAAGAAGGATGTAAGTGATTCATATTTATTTTATTTATAACATTATTTGATGTATGTATAACTAACTTAATTTCTTTCGTAGCACTTTGATGAGAAAGCTCCTGTATCCCAAATGCTTGAAAATGTACCCGAAGGAGTACATCCGGATGACTGGCGTGATCTAGTTGATTATTGGACTTCTAATTCATACAAGGTACGCAGGGTAATATTAACATTGAGGTAGTTTTATTTGTATTTAATACCATTTTACAAACTTTAAGTATGTATATTTATATGTCAACATAATTACTTATATAATTCTTTATTCTTTTGAAAGATGTAGTTATAAAAGTGAAGTGATTATTTTATTGATCTTACTTGTAGGCTATGTCAAAGAGGAATATATTAAATCGAGCAAAGGGAGAAGAAGTTACCCATCGCATGGGTAGAAAAAATGTGCACCAGCTGAGGACTAAACTAGTAATACAAATATTCCAAGTTTTGTATGTTTTCGAGTTATTTTCTGCATTTCTAATATTAAGCATGATTCAATTTCAGGAGAGAGATGGGATTGATAGTCATCGAACAAATCTATTTTTATATTCAAAAAGTCGAGAAGCATCTGATGGCTCTAGAGTTTGGAGAGATACTACATATAAGAAGAAATATGTATGTTATTTACATTATAGATCTGATTTTTATTAAGATAAATATATCTGCAATCAATAATTAGTAAGTTGTGATTTTTTCAATAGGAAATGATGAAAAAGTTACAAACTCCAGTTGAGGGGCAAAATAATTCTTCGATACTCTCCCCAGATGCGGCATATCTACAAGTTACAGGACCTGAACATCCAGGTCGTGTACGTGGTGTTGGCCGAGGTATTACCCCTTCATGTTATTATGCAGGAGATGGTGCATCCTTGAATCATTTGGTTGAAAGTCGTTTCCAACAAATGGAAAATATGTTGGAGGAACAAAATAAAAGAATTGCACTTAGGATGGATATGCTAAGCAAACAACAAGTTGCATCTTCTTCGAGCTCCCAATGTGGTAAAAGAAAAGGAGGCATGCATGTTGAGAGTAACGAGGACGTGGATGATGATGAAGATGAGGACGAGGATGCTTATTTTTTAGATGAAGAGTAGATTATCACTTTAATCTTTCAGGACTTATCTTAGCTTTATTTTTGATGTAATGTTATATTCTAGTTTTTATTTTCCTTTATGAACTAATGATGTGATGTGGAATTTATCATTAGTTGGTTCAGTTTTATTCCATTTCATACTTTTTGTGACCATGCATATGATATTCTGAAGAATGCATGTTATGTGATTTTGTTTAGTGAAAATTATTGTGCTAGAGTTAATGTGGACAATAAAGTGGTTTGTTTGTAGAGAACATATAAAAACAGATGCTATCTTTGTAAATTTTACCATATTAAAAATGAGGAATTTACCATTAACATTTAAAATCTGTAAAATGTCACAATATATAAATTCAAAAAAGTCACATAACATTACAATGTCATATTAGAAAAACTTAACATTACAACATATTTTTTACAACGGTATTCATACCATAACAACAGCTTATTAACAATTATTTTCTTTTAGTTGTAAATAAGAACTTGCAACGGTTGCATTTGCATGTCAATCAACTTTTTGATATACTATATATTTTATCGTGAAAGACTTATTACAATGAATAAATTACTGTTGCAAATAACGGTTTCATTTGCAACGGTATTATCTTTTGCCACAGCCTTTTTTGTTACGGTTTAATTACTGTAGCGAATATGTTGTCTCAACGGTAAAGTACTCTTTAGCCATGGTATAATACCGTGGCTTGTTCTAACAAATGTAGTAGTGAAATTTGTTGTCGTTATAAAGGTATGTATATTACCCTTTTGCATGTTACACCTGACTTTAACATGAAAGATTTGTGTTCGGACGAGCTGCGCTAGACTCTTCAAAATTCTCAGAGAGATATAATCTTGACGAAGGTGTTTTTCTATGCAGGGCGTGTATGATCAAGGAGGGAGGATATTTTGGATTCACAATACTGGCCCATTCGGCTGCCTCGCCTACGTACTCGAACGGATACCCATCCTTGCTTCTCAAGTGGATGACTACGGTTGTGGCATACCATTCAATGAGGTAGCCCAACTCTTCAATTCGAAACTTAAGGAAGCAGTGGTTCAGCTCAGGAAGGATCTCCCTTTGGCTGCGTTCACCTACGTCGATGTTTATACCAATAAATACATGCTCCTTAGCCATGCTAGCAACAATGGTGAGATCTTCCTCATGTCCTACTCAGATATCCTTATTATGCAGTGTTTATATTGTTATATGTATGATGTAAAAATGACTTCAATGACTTCGTATATAGGTTTTGAGCTTCCCCTGGTGTCTTGTTGCGGGCACGGTGGCAAGTACAATTTCAACTTGCAGGAGGGATGCGGGTCGAAAACTGTGGTGAATGGAACAGAGGTAGTTGTGGGCAAAGCTTGCAAGGATCCGTCGAAGCGCATCGTGTGGGATGGAGTTCATTACACAGAGTCCGCGAATAAGTGGGTGTATGATCGGATATCGGGAGGATCTTTCTCCGATCCCCCCGTTTCGCTAACCATGGCTTGCCATGCCAAGGAGTATTAGAATGTGTGTTCACCATGCCTTAATATTTATGCGAAGAATGACAGTTTTAGGGGTGGTCTGCCTTAATATTTGTCCCACGAAAGCTAGTATTAGAGATGGAACGATATTTTACTTATTTAGATCGCATTTTTTTCCTAAATAATGCTAATTATCATTGTTTGAATTCCCTGCACTCTTCCCTATTTTTAAAGTTTTAAGCTCACTGGCATAATCCGAACCTTTTATGAAGCTTGGCAAAGCTTCTCAGAGGATTAATTCAAGGTGTTGGCCATGTGAGCTCGAGGCAAACCATTTCTACAATAAATATTATTGTAATGCTTGATATATCAATAAAAGTTATTGATTTATCTGAGATTAAATGAATGAATGTACTATAAGGCCCCTTAGTACAATTAAGGTTATACCATGACCATCTTAATAATCATACAAATGTTGATTCAATCATTATACTTCTACGTTTGGATGTTCGTATTTAGTGCTAAAACTTTCAGATATAGTGTTATCTTTTTGGGGAAAATTGCACACAAGGTTCTATACCTAATTGTATTTGCAATTATATCTGTATCAGGATTGTATTTTATTTTGTGCATTTTTATTTTTATAAAATAAACCCTTTGCATTAAAAATGTTGAAAAAATATCTTGGATGCCTAATACATATATTATATACACCCATACATAGATTATATACACCCTTCACAAACACTAACAAACATAGAAAAATCGAAAAAATTTATTAAAAATCCAAAAAATAGCTTTATGTTTCTCAATTTTCTTTATTATTGATGAAAAAACCATCATTATAGCTCAATTTTATTTTAGTGGAAGAAAGCAGAAGAAGGGGAGATGGAGCGAGGGAGAGAGAGAGAAAGCCGTGAGAGGGAGAAAGCCGTGAGAGCGAGAGAAAGAGAGGGAGGGGGAGGGAGGGAGAAAGGGTCGAGATCAAGAGAGGGAAGGAGACGGAGGGAGAGAGCTGTGAGAGGGAGAACAAGTTCTGGGGATGGCGGAGGGAGAGGCGCTGGGGGAAGTACTGATGTGGAGATGACAGAGATCGATCCCGAGGTCGGTTGGTCATCGGTCAAGGGGAAGGGAGGTCGAAGAAAGAGTAGGTTG
This sequence comes from Ottelia alismoides, assembly GCA_037367405.1. Lineage (NCBI taxonomy): Eukaryota > Viridiplantae > Streptophyta > Magnoliopsida > Alismatales > Hydrocharitaceae > Ottelia > Ottelia alismoides. Next base: position 139,636 of record JAZKJV010009578.1, on the reverse strand, counting down.
GAGTCGTCCCGCTGCTTTCGTTGTGGGGATCTTGGTCACTATGCGCGGTCTTGCTCAAAGGATACCGTGTGCTTCAGGTGTAATGGCGTGGGGCATCGGAGTAATGCATGTCATCGTCGGGGGACCTGGCGGCCTAAGGTCCAACCATCTGATAAGGTCTGCACGATCAGAGACCGACATTTGGTCTCAGATGCATATGCTGGTGACGTGATAAAGGCGTTGGGCGATCTTCTACTCTTATTGGGTCCTACGTTCGAAGGTGACGTCACCACCATCGGAAATGGGATCGTTTGTGCCCGCGGCCTTTCCGAGCAAGAGGAAGCACACCTTTTGAAAGGCGTCATCGGCCCTTTGGAGGTTCGACCTTGGCGGAGGTCGTTTTCGTGATGGTGCGAGACCAGTTGCAAGGTCGACATCGACACGTATTCGGGTCTCTGGAGTTCCTTTGAGATGTAGGCGCCTCGATATTATCAGGGCTTGCCTATCACCGTTGGGAAATGTTGTTTCGCTTCTTTCGGATGGCCTCAAGCCAGGTGTTGACTCCGATGTTCTGGTGGAGTTGTCGGGGTCGCTATGCCCTTTGCCGGAGGCGACGACCTTGGTTGTGGGTCGGACCTCCTTCCTTCTTGGTCTTACAGTGATGGCTGACGTTTCGTCGCCCTTGACGGACTACACTAAGAACTATGAAGATCCTTTGAATGGGGGAGGAAGGAAGACGACGGAGGAGGCCACGCAGGGATGCTCGACGCCGGGGTCAGCGGAGGAGGCGGCCGGAAACAAGGTGTCGATTGATGTACCCGATAGGGGGAAAGCGCCGCAGTTCCAGGAATTCTTGATTGAGGGAATTAATGCGTGTAATAACTCGCATTTGCCAAATCAAGAAAATTTTGAATTTCAAAACAAAGTTACGGGGCCACGATGGGGAGAATCTTTTCTGGGAAGGAATCCATGCCATGCTCAAATTCGTCAAAGGTGGATACCATGCAATTTATGGGTACGTCAAATGTGGAAGGCTCACCACGTGCGGATAAGAATATCACCATGCAGATAGAAAAGGAAACGGCTATCACTGTTGATTCCTTTGCGGGCGAACCGGGCAGTACAGAAGGTGTGGTGCCGCAATTGGGTACATCGATTGGCTCTTCAGCACAGGGCGTCTTCGATATCTCTGGCCATGCTAACATGGCTTTGGCTGTGGATTTCTCGCGGTACTCGTGCAATGATCAAACATTAATGGTGGATGCAAACAAGGATATGTTTTCTGCCGGGGATGCAGGTCCGTTTACCTTCATGAGTACGGAGAAGTTGGCGAAAGGGAGTTGGGTGCGTAGTGGAAAATGGGAGAAGAGAGGGGGAATATGCAGGGGAGCTGCGACGAAGGGGTTTTTGAATCTTTCCAGAAAACGACGTCGTTTGGAGGGTGAGTTGGGGCATCTAGAGGAAGATGAGGGAGAAATCGAATCACATGCTGCGGAGGTGCGGGTTGTGGAAGATGTTTTTGGTTCTGTAGAATGTGGACAACAAGTTGGAAAGTGGCCGGTGGAGACTTTGCGGCAGCAAGTCGCTAGGTGCATTCAGGTGGAGTTAGCAGGGGAGGCCCCCTTTGTTGATAAATGAAGATCATTTCTTGGAATGTGCGTGGCCTGGGGCAGCCAGAGAAGAGACGAGCTATCGGATCTTTGCTTGATGCTTGGCGTGCAGATGTGGTCTGTCTGCAAGAGACAAAATTGGAGACTTGGGATCCTCCTCTTTGGAGATCACTCTCGGGGGCTAGACTTTCAGAATTTAGAACGGTGGCCTCAATTGGGGCGTCAGGAGGCATCCTCGTTGGCTGGAATGGTGATCTTTTCGAGTTGAGTGATTTGGCGGAGGCGCATCAATCGTTATCGGTGGTGCTGATGCGCAAGGCGGACAATGTCCACTTTATCCTTTCTGCAGTTTATGGGCCTTCAGGTGCACTTGGCGGGTCGGGTCTTTGGGATGAGCTACGCCTGATTCGGGCAAGATATGGAGACCTTCCTTGGATTGTTGGTGGTGACTTTAATGTCACTTTATTTTCTTCAGATCGGCCTCAGAATCGAGGTGGGTTGGATCCTGGTTCACCTGCTTTTAGGGAGTTTGTTGAGGAGTTCTCTTTGGAAGTCGTTGATGCTTTGAACTCCCGTTTTACATGGCGGAATGCTTCCTCAAGATCTAGGCTGGATAGATTTCTTTGTTCAACGGAGCTGCTGGATGCTTTCCCGTTGGCTTCTGCTAGATCCATGCCACGTGCTCACTCTGATCATACACCCATTTGTTGGGACTCTGGCGAGTCGGTTCGATTGGGAAGCCTCTTCCGATTTGAGCGCTCATGGCTCTTAGAGGAGGATCTCAGAGATCGTATTGTTCAATGCTGGAGGGGGATAGATTCATCTGGCTCGGCATCCAGGGATATGGCGTCTCGGTTGAAGGCACTTCGATCCATGTTGATGGACTTTCGTAGAGATCTCAGGAGTCGTCGTAATGAAAGAAGGGATTTAGCCCAGGCTGAAGTGACTAGGATGGATATCATCGAGGATTCCAGGGAGCTTTCTGAAGAAGAGAAGTTGATGAGGTCATCTCACCAACGGGTTCTTTTAGAGGAGGACAAGAAGAGAGAGGTAGAGTGGAAGCAACGTTCAAGGCAAACTTGGTTGAGGGAGGGAGATGCGAATACGCGTTATTTTCATGCGGTAGCAAATGGCAGGAGGCGGAGGAATTTAATAAATTCTTTGGAGGTAAGGGGAGCTCAGGTGGAAGGAGAGAAGGAGATCGGGGCTGCAGTTGTTGAGCACTTCAGGGAGCTGTCAAGGAGAGATCATCTCGGTGGGGTTCGTTGGCATGATAGAGATGTGCCTCGAGTTTCAGATGTCCAGGCGTCTCAGTTGGTATGCCCTTTCACCCTTCAGGAAGTTCGTACAGCAGTTTTTGATCTTAATGCAGATGGGTCTCCAGGGCCAGATGGGTTTCCTACTTTCTTTTTCCGTGAATTCTGGGACTTGGTGGGTCAGGATGTGTTAGCAGTGGTGGAAGAGTTGAGAGGGGAAAATCGTGGTTTTGACCGGTTAAATCGGTGCTTACTTTTCCTCTTGCCTAAGAGAGAGGTGGTGGCTAGAATTGAAGACTTCAGGCCTATTGCTCTTTCAAATGCAATATATCTCATCGTTGCGAAAGTCCTTGCTAATAGGCTACGAGCTGTATTGGGTGACATTATCAGCGACTTCCAGACAGCTTTCGTTCCCGGGAGACTTATGATGGATGGTGTAATCATTGCCTCAGAGATTGTTGCTGATTGGAAAAGAAGAGCGGTTAAAGGCTTACTTTGGAAGACTGACTTCTCCAAAGCATATGATTGTGTTAGCTGGAAGTTTATCTGGGCATCGCTTTCCAGACGTGGTTTTCCAGATGAGTGGATTAGTTGGATGAAGAGGTGTGTGACGACGACTTCTTGCTCAGTGTTAATTAATGGAAGACCAGAGGGTGGCTTTTTCCAGCCGCAGAGGGGGGTTAGGCAGGGTTGCCCACTAGCTCCCCTTCTCTTTGTTATTGTGGCAGATGCATTGTCAAGGATGGTTACTCGCGCGGTGGAGGGAAATTTTTTCCGAGGTTACAATTCTAATGGCTTGTCTATCCCAATCTTACAGTATGCTGATGATACAATGTTGTTTGTGGAAGGTGGAGCTCGTGAAGCTGAGGGAGTTGCTGCCGTGTTGGAGTTATTTGGGGCTGTCTCAGGATTGAAACTCAATGAAGAGAAATCAGTATTTGTTCCATTCGGTCTTTTAGAGGAGGAGATCGAGGCATGTGGGCCATTCCTGCGCTCACAACGGGGATCTCTACCAATCACCTATTTGGGGTTACCTGTGGTGGATGGCCGTCTAAAGCAATCACATTGGTTACCTGTGATTGAGAGGCTTGAGCGCAAGCTTGCGGGCTGGCGTGCATCTTGCCTATCACGAGGTGGACGTTTGGTGCTCTTGAGGTCCGTACTCTCTGCGATTCCTGTTTTCTTCCTATCATCCCGCTTGCTCCCAGTGGGGATTAATAGACGGTTGGAGTCATTGATGCGTAGATTCTTTTGGGATGGTACTCCGTTGATTAATTGGAAGATTGTGACGCTTACCGAGGCAGATGGTGGATTGGGAGTCCTAAACCTTGAGGTGATGAACAAGGCCCTCCTTGCTAAGTGGGTAGCTCGTATCTGGGGTGAAGGTTCAGATACACTTTGTTTGCTAGTGAGGAGGATTTATGGTGTGACAGGTAGCCTCGAGTGGCGTCCCAGTAGAGTGGTAAAGCCTTCAAATTTCTGGAGAGGTGTGTGCTCAATTCTTCCCCAGATTTCTCCATATCTAAATCCGGTGCTGAGGGATGGTGATGAAGCTATCTACTGGACTTGGGCAGATGGTGCTTTTACTGTGAAAAAAGCCTACAAAGTTTTATATACAACCTTTGTTTATGATCCAGGAATTGCAATGCCAGTATTAGGGCAAATATGGTCTTGGAAGATTCCTAAAAGAGTGAAAGTCTTCCTTTGGTTATTCGGGAGGGAGCGACTGATGACCGGTGCTCGGAGGTCCAGGCTTTTTGGTGCTAACGGTTCTTGCAAGCGATGTGGAGAAGAATTGGAAGATGTAGATCATCTATTCTTCCATTGTTCCTCCTCCAGACAGATTTGGGCAGGGGCCAACTTACATACTATTGCATCGTCTGGGGTCAGAGACTTCTGGGAATCCATTGGAGTGCCCGGAACATGCACAATAATGGAGAAACTTATTGCGACATCTATTTTGTGGGCGATATGGTTGGCAAGAAATGGAATTATTTTTAGAGGGGAGAGATTTTATATTGAAAATGTAATAGAACATTCCAGGCTCATTCGTGGGTCTTGGTCTTTGTAGCCTTGTAACTAATTTGTGAATATAAGTTTTTGGGTGTCCACCTTTACGGTTCGACACCCTTTTTCCTTCAAAAAAATTTTCTTTATTATATATAGTATCTATAAAAAATAGTTTTAGAAAATTTTAAACTTATTATCTGTTTTAAATCCCAAAACTATTCGACATATTTATTTAATCACTGTTTTGTACATTTTATTAATTTAAAAATACATAATAATTAGTAAAATTTCCCTAGAAATTTCAAAAATAGAAAAAAAAATAAAAAAAACACAAAAACATTTTATCTAGAAAATTTTGAGTTTATCTTATATTTAAACTTTCAAAAAAAGATTTTCCTTCAATAAATATATATACACTATATACTATATATTATTTAGAAAAGAAAAATGGGAATGCTCCCTAGGGGCAGCCAACAAGCTGCTCTCGCCTCGTTTTTTTGCACTTTTTTAGTTTTTGGAATATATCACCATGTATTTTCATCACTCACTACAAGAAAAATGATATTTTGCAACACAATTAGGTAACAATACTTGTTACCATTTCTAATAGTTTAGGCCACAGAAATATTACCATAGTAAAAAAGTTATTGTGACAGTAATAAATCATCACCAAAAAAATATGATACGATAAATTATTGTTACAAAAAAAACAGTATTGCAACGGTTTCGAAAACGTGGTTAAGGTTTAACAAATATGTAAAAGTTCCCTCTCTCATCTCAGCGTCGAAAATTTCCCAGTTTCACTTTCACGTTTCCCTCCTCTCCGCGCCCTAATTTCCCTCCGTTTCTTTCCTCAACAAATCTCTCCTCTAAATGTTTAACCTCTGTTTCTATTTTTTACTTGTTGACAAAATCAGATCACCCCTCACAGAGACGTTGCCATCTTCATATCGTTTTTGCTCCCTTCAAGGTGTACGGTAAGCCCTACAACCCATACTCGTTAGGGTTTTTGCTAATTTAACTTTTTCGGTGATCAATGTTTATTTTTCCAGATCCATGAATTAGGTTTTTATGATTTGGTAATAGATTTCTATATAATATGTTTGTATTTGTTATTAATAAGATTGTTGATGGGGGTTACCTGTAGAAATACCTGCTAATATAATAGATGTTGTGTTCTGCAATTCGTCATGATTTTGCACTGTTTATCTTCATAATAGATGGTGAGCGTTGGTTTTGATGATGATGATGAGTTTTATGGTTATGGGAGCCATGGTTTCACTATTAATGAATACATTTTAGCAATAGAACGACACTTTAGTTTTCACCATCTAATATAAACTTCCATGCTATTGATGTATATTGGATAAGATAATTGATAAAAGTAACGTATACTAAATGATAAAACAGTAAGCTTGTGGTTTGATTATTTTTAAAAATTACTCCTACACATAGATAAGATGCGTTCACGGGGAGAGTATGCACACCATTTTTATGACCCAACCACTATATTATCAAATCAAGAGATATCGGTCTTCTCTAGTTGAAAAGTTTATCTGTTTTCCATTGTAAGCATATCCATCATGTATAAGATTTTTAAGGGGTTGCTATTTGTCTAAAAAATGTAGTATGTCACTATTTGTTAGCTAATTATTCATTTTGAATTAGTATGAATTTATGTGCACTAATATGTATATTTATTATATGATTAATCTATTAGGTACTTTTTAAATTGAAGTTTTTTATTATATTCATTTTGATTAATTTAGTATGTCACTATTTCTGATGACGATGATGAAGATAATGAAGCATATCAAGAAGATGTAAACGTATAAAGCAACTTCTATTGATGAATCAAACACATGTAATAAATGGTTCAATTTATTCATTCTTTATATTTCTCAATTCTATCCTATTTTTTAAGTTAAGTATAATATCATGCAGATGGTGCAACGACCAAGAATGCGACATCGTCGTGTTCACCAGGCTAATACACAAGAAATGCAAGCACCTCCCCAAGATTCAACAACAACTTCCCATCAATCACCTGTAACAACACCACCATTGGTTACATCACTCTCCCATAATTCACAGGTTCGTGTGGAACACCAATATGCAATACATAAAATGTGAATCATTACTTTATTTCTATATTTTCAATATTTTCCTGTTTAGTGTATTAACTAATTTGTTAATATCATGTAGATGGCTCCAACAATGGCACCAACACCAACTACAACACCTTCACGTAGCTCAGAAGCTTATATAGATACACCAAGTATCCATGAGATTGCGATTCAACGAAGACGAGGAGCAGCTCGTTGTGTTGCGCTTGAACGTTTAGGGAAGGGAGAGACATACACGGTGAGAGTAGATGGTGGCTATGCTGTTGGTCTTAATAGCGATTACTTTCAAAGTCAGTTGGGTGCGCTTGCTCGTGCTATCATACCAATTACAATTAGGAATTTTAGGAGGGATGTAACAAAAGAGATGAAGGACACTCTTCTTAAGCGATTAAAGGTATGAAACTCATTTTATGCACAAGTTAAAGTAAAAGTATAATCACCATATTTTTATGACATAAAAATTTAGGAATCATTCACTTGGGAAAGCTCTCCTAAAGTTGACAAGCTTATCATTCAGCATGCTGGTGATTTACATCGTCAGTTTCGTTTTAAGCTAAAGAAGGATGTAAGTGATTCATATTTATTTTATTTATAACATTATTTGATGTATGTATAACTAACTTAATTTCTTTCGTAGCACTTTGATGAGAAAGCTCCTGTATCCCAAATGCTTGAAAATGTACCCGAAGGAGTACATCCGGATGACTGGCGTGATCTAGTTGATTATTGGACTTCTAATTCATACAAGGTACGCAGGGTAATATTAACATTGAGGTAGTTTTATTTGTATTTAATACCATTTTACAAACTTTAAGTATGTATATTTATATGTCAACATAATTACTTATATAATTCTTTATTCTTTTGAAAGATGTAGTTATAAAAGTGAAGTGATTATTTTATTGATCTTACTTGTAGGCTATGTCAAAGAGGAATATATTAAATCGAGCAAAGGGAGAAGAAGTTACCCATCGCATGGGTAGAAAAAATGTGCACCAGCTGAGGACTAAACTAGTAATACAAATATTCCAAGTTTGGTATGTTTTCGAGTTATTTTCTGCATTTCTAATATTAAGCATGATTCAATTTCAGGAGAGAGATGGGATTGATAGTCATCGAACAAATCTATTTTTATATTCAAAAAGTCGAGAAGCATCTGATGGCTCTAGAGTTTGGAGAGATACTACATATAAGAAGAAATATGTATGTTATTTACATTATAGATCTGATTTTTATTAAGATAAATATATCTGCAATCAATAATTAGTAAGTTGTGATTTTTTCAATAGGAAATGATGAAAAAGTTACAAACTCCAGTTGAGGGGCAAAATAATTCTTCGATACTCTCCCCAGATGCGGCATATCTACAAGTTACAGGACCTGAACATCCAGGTCGTGTACGTGGTGTTGGCCGAGGTATTACCCCTTCATGTTATTATGCAGGAGATGGTGCATCCTTGAATCATTTGGTTGAAAGTCGTTTCCAACAAATAGAAAATATGTTGGAGGAACAAAATAAAAGAATTGCACTTAGGATGGATATGCTAAGCAAACAACAAGTTGCATCTTCTTCGAGCTCCCAATGTGGTAAAAGAAAAGGAGGCATGCATGTTGAGAGTAACGAGGACGTGGATGATGATGAAGATGAGGACGAGGATGCTTATTTTTTAGATGAAGAGTAGATTATCACTTTAATCTTTCAGGACTTATCTTAGCTTTATTTTTGATGTAATGTTATATTCTAGTTTTTATTTTCCTTTATGAACTAATGATGTGATGTGGAATTTATCATTAGTTGGTTCAGTTTTATTCCATTTCATACTTTTTGTGACCATGCATATGATATTCTGAAGAATGCATGTTATGTGATTTTGTTTAGTGAAAATTATTGTGCTAGAGTTAATGTGGACAATAAAGTGGTTTGTTTGTAGAGAACATATAAAAACAGATGCTATCTTTGTAAATTTTACCATATTAAAAATGAGGAATTTACCATTAACATTTAAAATCTGTAAAATGTCACAATATATAAATTCAAAAAAGTCACATAACATTACAATGTCATATTAGAAAAACTTAACATTACAACATATTTTTTACAACGGTATTCATACCATAACAACAGCTTATTAACAATTATTTTCTTTTAGTTGTAAATAAGAACTTGCAACGGTTGCATTTGCATGTCAATCAACTTTTTGATATACTATATATTTTATCGTGAAAGACTTATTACAATGAATAAATTACTGTTGCAAATAACGGTTTCATTTGCAACGGTATTATCTTTTGCCACAGCCTTTTTTGTTACGGTTTAATTACTGTAGCGAATATGTTGTCTCAACGGTAAAGTACTCTTTAGCCATGGTATAATACCGTGGCTTGTTCTAACAAATGTAGTAGTGGAAGTTGGCGCCATGGGAGAAATTAGTCCCCACCGAGTCCAAGTACGCACGATACGGAAGCCCCAAGCTCTCTGCTGCATGTGTTTTACCCGTCTAAATACCATCAATATATATTAATGACAAACCATATATCCACGGATTAAGCAAATTGTACGGTGCCTTTTACCCATCAAATAAATATGCCAACAATGTAGAACAGTGAATGCGGACATGTCAGAGATGGGTCATAAGAATCTTGCAGTGGCATATGACCCTTTGATCGAGAGGATAAGATGACGTGGAAAACACGAACTCTGGTGCAACTGTACCCTCGAGCAATGAAGCCCATGAATGCCAATTTGATCGATGGCTTCTGCTGATCTCTATGGAAGACATGATATGATATTGATACCCACTTACTATGGACTCCATTTTTACAGTCCATTTACTTTGGGTTCACCTTTATGAGATCATGTCTTCGCTTTGGGGGAGGTTAAACCCATCTGTAGACTGTAGGCCCCTTTCCTGTCTCCCTTTGTCCTTGTTGTATTAAAATTGTATATATAGGGAACTCACTACAAGAAAAATGATATTTTGCAACACAATTAGGTAACAATACTTGTTACCATTTCTAATAGTTTAGGCCACAGAAATATTACCATAGTAAAAAAGTTATTGTGACAGTAATAAATCATCACCAAAAAAATATGATACGATAAATTATTGTTACAAAAAAAACAGTATTGCAACGGTTTCGAAAACGTGGTTAAGGTTTAACAAATATGTAAAAGTTCCCTCTCTCATCTCAGCGTCGAAAATTTCCCAGTTTCACTTTCACGTTTCCCTCCTCTCCGCGCCCTAATTTCCCTCCGTTTCTTTCCTCAACAAATCTCTCCTCTAAATGTGTAACCTCTGTTTCTATTTTTTACTTGTTGACAAAATCAGATCACCCCTCACAGAGACGTTGCCATCTTCATATCGTTTTTGCTCCCTTCAAGGTGTACGGTAAGCCCTACTACCCATACTCGTTAGGGTTTTTGCTAATTTAACTTTTTCGGTGATCAATGTTTATTTTTCCAGATCCATGAATTAGGTTTTTATGATTTGGTAATAGATTTCTATATAATATGTTTGTATTTCTTATTAATAAGATTGTTGATGGGGGTTACCTGTAGAAATACCTGCTAATATAATAGATGTTGTGTTCTGCAATTCGTCATGATTTTGCACTGTTTATCTTCATAATAGATGGTGAGCGTTGGTTTTGATGATGATGATGAGTTTTATGGTTATGGGAGCCATGGTTTCACTATTAATGAATACATTTTAGCAATAGAACGACACTTTAGTTTTCACCATCTAATATAAACTTCCATGCTATTGATGTATATTGGATAAGATAATTGATAAAAGTAATGTATACTAAATGATAAAACAGTAAGCTTGTGGTTTGATTATTTTTAAAAATTACTCCTACACATAGATAAGATGCGTTCACGGGGAGAGTATGCACACCATTTTTATGACCCAACCACTATATTATCAAATCAAGAGATATCGGTCTTCTCTAGTTGAAAAGTTTATCTGTTTTCCATTGTAAGCATATCCATCATGTATAAGATTTTTAAGGGGTTGCTATTTGTCTAAAAAATGTAGTATGTCACTATTTGTTAGCTAATTATTCATTTTGAATTAGTATGAATTTATGTGCACTAATATGTATATTTATTATATGATTAATCTATTAGGTACTTTTTAAATTGAAGTTTTTTATTATATTCATTTTGATTAATTTAGTATGTCACTATTTCTGATGACGATGATGAAGATAATGAAGCATATCAAGAAGATGTAAACGTATAAAGCAACTTCTATTGATGAATCAAACACATGTAATTAATGGTTCAATTTATTCATTCTTTATATTTCTCAATTCTATCCTATTTTTTAAGTTAAGTATAATATCATGCAGATGGTGCAACGACCAAGAATGCGACATCGTCGTGTTCACCAGGCTAATACACAAGAAATGCAAGCACCTCCCCAAGATTCAACAACAACTTCCCATCAATCACCTGTAACAACACCACCATTGGTTACATCACTCTCCCATAATTCACAGGTTCGTGTGGAACACCAATATGCAATACATAAAATGTGAATCATTACTTTATTTCTATATTTTCAATATTTTCCTGTTTAGTGTATTAACTAATTTGTTAATATCATGTAGATGGCTCCAACAATGGCACCAACACCAACTACAACACCTTCACGTAGCTCAGAAGCTTATATAGATACACCAAGTATCCATGAGATTGCGATTCAACGAAGACGAGGAGCAGCTCGTTGTGTTGCGCTTGAACGTTTAGGGAAGGGAGAGACATACACGGTGAGAGTAGATGGTGGCTATGCTGTTGGTCTTAATAGCGATTACTTTCAAAGTCAGTTGGGTGCGCTTGCTCGTGCTATCATACCAATTACAATTAGGAATTTTAGGAGGGATGTAACAAAAGAGATGAAGGACACTCTTCTTAAGCGATTAAAGGTATGAAACTCATTTTATGCACAAGTTAAAGTAAAAGTATAATCACCATATTTTTATGACATAAAAATTTAGGAATCATTCACTTGGGAAAGCTCTCCTAAAGTTGACAAGCTTATCATTCAGCATGCTGGTGATTTACATCGTCAGTTTCGTTTTAAGCTAAAGAAGGATGTAAGTGATTCATATTTATTTTATTTATAACATTATTTGATGTATGTATAACTAACTTAATTTCTTTCGTAGCACTTTGATGAGAAAGCTCCTGTATCCCAAATGCTTGAAAATGTACCCGAAGGAGTACATCCGGATGACTGGCGTGATCTAGTTGATTATTGGACTTCTAATTCATACAAGGTACGCAGGGTAATATTAACATTGAGGTAGTTTTATTTGTATTTAATACCATTTTACAAACTTTAAGTATGTATATTTATATGTCAACATAATTACTTATATAATTCTTTATTCTTTTGAAAGATGTAGTTATAAAAGTGAAGTGATTATTTTATTGATCTTACTTGTAGGCTATGTCAAAGAGGAATATATTAAATCGAGCAAAGGGAGAAGAAGTTACCCATCGCATGGGTAGAAAAAATGTGCACCAGCTGAGGACTAAACTAGTAATACAAATATTCCAAGTTTTGTATGTTTTCGAGTTATTTTCTGCATTTCTAATATTAAGCATGATTCAATTTCAGGAGAGAGATGGGATTGATAGTCATCGAACAAATCTATTTTTATATTCAAAAAGTCGAGAAGCATCTGATGGCTCTAGAGTTTGGAGAGATACTACATATAAGAAGAAATATGTATGTTATTTACATTATAGATCTGATTTTTATTAAGATAAATATATCTGCAATCAATAATTAGTAAGTTGTGATTTTTTCAATAGGAAATGATGAAAAAGTTACAAACTCCAGTTGAGGGGCAAAATAATTCTTCGATACTCTCCCCAGATGCGGCATATCTACAAGTTACAGGACCTGAACATCCAGGTCGTGTACGTGGTGTTGGCCGAGGTATTACCCCTTCATGTTATTATGCAGGAGATGGTGCATCCTTGAATCATTTGGTTGAAAGTCGTTTCCAACAAATGGAAAATATGTTGGAGGAACAAAATAAAAGAATTGCACTTAGGATGGATATGCTAAGCAAACAACAAGTTGCATCTTCTTCGAGCTCCCAATGTGGTAAAAGAAAAGGAGGCATGCATGTTGAGAGTAACGAGGACGTGGATGATGATGAAGATGAGGACGAGGATGCTTATTTTTTAGATGAAGAGTAGATTATCACTTTAATCTTTCAGGACTTATCTTAGCTTTATTTTTGATGTAATGTTATATTCTAGTTTTTATTTTCCTTTATGAACTAATGATGTGATGTGGAATTTATCATTAGTTGGTTCAGTTTTATTCCATTTCATACTTTTTGTGACCATGCATATGATATTCTGAAGAATGCATGTTATGTGATTTTGTTTAGCGAAAATTATTGTGCTAGAGTTAATGTGGACAATAAAGTGGTTTGTTTGTAGAGAACATATAAAAACAGATGCTATCTTTGTAAATTTTACCATATTAAAAATGAGGAATTTACCATTAACATTTAAAATCTGTAAAATGTCACAATATATAAATTCAAAAAAGTCACATAACATTACAATGTCATATTAGAAAAACTTAACATTACAACATATTTTTTACAACGGTATTCATACCATAACAACAGCTTATTAACAATTATTTTCTTTTAGTTGTAAATAAGAACTTGCAACGGTTGCATTTGCATGTCAATCAACTTTTTGATATACTATATATTTTATCGTGAAAGACTTATTACAATGAATAAATTACTGTTGCAAATAACGGTTTCATTTGCAACGGTATTATCTTTTGCCACAGCCTTTTTTGTTACGGTTTAATTACTGTAGCGAATATGTTGTCTCAACGGTAAAGTACTCTTTAGCCATGGTATAATACCGTGGCTTGTTCTAACAAATGTAGTAGTGGAAGTTGGCGCCATGGGAGAAATTAGTCCCCACCGAGTCCAAGTACGCACGATACGGAAGCCCCAAGCTCTCTGCTGCATGTGTTTTAGCCGTCTAAATACCATCAATATATATTAATGACAAACCATATATCCACGGATTAAGCAAATTGTACGGTGCCTTTTACCCATCAAATAAATATGCCAACAATGTAGAACAGTGAATGCGGACATGTCAGAGATGGGTCATAAGAATCTTGCAGTGGCATATGACCCTTTGATCGAGAGGATAAGATGACGTGGAAAACACGAACTCTGGTGCAACTGTACCCTCGAGCAATGAAGCCCATGAATGCCAATTTGATCGATGGCTTCTGCTGATCTCTATGGAAGACATGATATGATATTGATACCCACTTACTATGGACTCCATTTTTACAGTCCATTTACTTTGGGTTCACCTTTATGAGATCATGTCTTCGCTTTGGGGGAGGTTAAACCCATCTGTAGACTGTAGGCCCCTTTCCTGTCTCCCTTTGTCCTTGTTGTATTAAAATTGTATATATAGGGAACTCACTGGGAGGCTCTGGATCGAGTACTGAAATACTTGAAGGGAACTATTTCCCTTAGTTTGCATTATGGTAGACATCACTACAAGAAAAATGATATTTTGCAACACAATTAGGTAACAATACTTGTTACCATTTCTAATAGTTTAGGCCACAGAAATATTACCATAGTAAAAAAGTTATTGTGACAGTAATAAATCATCACCAAAAAAATATGATACGATAAATTATTGTTACAAAAAAAACAGTATTGCAACGGTTTCGAAAACGTGGTTAAGGTTTAACAAATATGTAAAAGTTCCCTCTCTCATCTCAGCGTCGAAAATTTCCCAGTTTCACTTTCACGTTTCCCTCCTCTCCGCGCCCTAATTTCCCTCCGTTTCTTTCCTCAACAAATCTCTCCTCTAAATGTGTAACCTCTGTTTCTATTTTTTACTTGTTGACAAAATCAGATCACCCCTCACAGAGACGTTGCCATCTTCATATCGTTTTTGCTCCCTTCAAGGTGTACGGTAAGCCCTACAACCCATACTCGTTAGGGTTTTTGCTAATTTAACTTTTTCGGTGATCAATGTTTATTTTTCCAGATCCATGAATTAGGTTTTTATGATTTGGTAATAGATTTCTATATCAAATCTGAGATGGATTCCATCATGGCTAATGGAACTTGGGAGTTGGTTGATTTACCCAAAGGGTGCTCTACTATTGGGTGCAAGTGGGTGTTTAAGAGAAAGCTTAGACCTGACGGATCAATTGAAAAGTACAAAACCAGATTAGTTGCCAAGGGCTTTAGGCAAAAGGAAGGTATCGATTATTTTGATACCTATTCCCCTGTGACTAGGATGACCACAATCCGGATGCTCATAGAATTGGCATCTGTATATGATCTCTCTATCCACCAGATGGATGTGAAGACTGCCTTCTTGCATGGCGCTCTTGAGGAAGAGATCTATATGGATCAACCTGATGGGCTTGTGACTCTTGGGAATGAGGGAAAGGTTTGCAAGCTTGTCAAATCCCTTTACGGATTGAAACAAGCACCAAAGCAGTGGCATGAAAAATTTGACAAAACTATTTTGTCATGTGGCTTTAAGGTTCATGAATCCGACAAGTGTATCTATTCTAAGGTGAAAGGTGATGAGTGTATTGTCGTGTGCCTATATGTTGATGACATATTGTTGTTTGGATCACATATGAGGATTATTAATGAGACTAAGGCTTTCTTGAGTAGCAAGTTTGAGATGAAGGACATGGGTGTTGCTGATGTGATCTTGGGTCTCAAACTGACAAGGTCAGTTGATGGGATTGTAATTTCTCAATCTCACTATGTTGAGAAGGTACTTGAGAAATTTGGATATCAAGATTGTAAAGCTGTAAGCACTCCTTTTGATTCATCCAAAACGCTATTTAAGAATAAAAGTGGAGTACCTGTAGCTCAGCTAAGGTATTCACAAGTGATAGGAAGCTTAATGTATCTTGCAAATTGCACGAGACCTGATATTTCATTCTCGGTTGCAAAGCTGAGTAGATACACTAGCTGTCCTGACCGTACTCAGGAGGCTCTGGATCGAGTACTGAAGTACTTGAAGGGAACTATTTCCCTTAGTTTGCATTATGGTAGACATCCATCTGTATTAGAAGGATACAGTGATGCAAGCTGGATAGGGAAAATAGAGGAGTCTGGGAGTAATGGTGTTACAGGGTATGTATTTACACTTGGAGGCGGTGCAGTCTCCTGGAGGTCTGTGAAGCAGACCATTCTAGCTCGATCCACTTTTGAGGCCGAGCTGTGTGCTTTGGACACCACTGGAATTGAGGCTGAATGGCTAAGGGAACTTCTGTCTGAAATTCCCATGGTAGGTCAGCCTGTTCCTGCGATCTCGGTACATTATGATAATATGACCACAATTGTCAAGATCAAGAGTTCAAAGTTCAACCAGAAAACAAGAAGACACATACAAATCAGACTTAAGACGTTAAGGGATTTGGTGTCTCGAGGAGTGTTGGCTGTGGATTTTGTTGGATCCAAAGACAACACGGCAGATCCGTTGACTAAGGGACTTGATAGATCTTTAGTCCTAAAGTCTAGGCTTGGGATGGGACTGAGACCCATTGGGAGTTCCTCTACAGTAGCAACCCAACCTAACTGAGTGGAGATCCCACAAAGTAGGTTCAATGTGGTAATAACAAGCTGTTAGGAGAACTGGTTGGCACTCTAAGTTTAATGCGTAAGCATGAGTGTCTTATCCCTGGAAGCCTGAGTGCCATTTAAGCTGCAAGTTTAGGAAGAGCGTAGGCTCTGAATGGGTTCAAGCTTTTGGGTAGGATGTTAGCAGTGCATCCTTGGAGAACGCCACCTATGTGAGTGTTACTGTGGGCCGCAGTTAAAGGAAGAGGGTCTTTCCTGAACACACTCATGAAACAAGATAAGGGTGCATGGCCTTTAAGAGCACCAACCCTGAAGATTGTACCAAGAACAACTCTTTGTTGTTTCTACTGTATACTTTAACACTAAGGTCTGAAGTTCAAGACGTAGTTCACTTCGTTCCTGTTAAAGTGAAAGTAGTAAATTCAGGTAGAGGTTCAAACCGGAAGGTACCTTTACTGAAAGCAAAGTGTGAGCAGCCGTAAGAAGTCTCTTGAATACCTTTTGATTCTCTTTTTCAAATTGGTGAATTCGTGGGGAATTGTTGTATTAAAATTGTATATATAGGTTTTAATTGGAAAATCTATTGGTTACAATTGACATTCATTTGGTTTCAATTGGGAAACCAAATGGTTTTGAGGGAAAGTGGGAATTCCCAAATTTGAAACATGTTTGAGTTTGGGTGGAAGTTTAGTACCATACCTTGGAGATCTAAACTTTAAGTGGACTTATATCTGAGTCCACACCCCAAGCTCTTGTAGCAATAGTAGAGAGGAGGAATGGAGGACCACACACGCGCGCGCGCGCTCCGCTCCATCTCCGTCTCCGTCTCCGGCTCGGGCTCGGGCTCGGGCTCGGGAGAGTCATCTCGGATCTCGATACTTTTGCTGCGGGTTTCATTTGGTAAGTCGATTAAATTAATCACACGATTAACTTGGTAAGTCGACTTAAATGGGAATTCAACTCGCCATTATGGGCGTGTTTTTTGGGATCCGAAAGGATGCGTTTTGGGATGCAATTTTGGAAACCAAAGGTCGCGTTTTTAGGACGCGAGCCCCTCTATTTATATCCCTCACTCGACTCGGTTTTTCTTCACTCGCAAGAAAAACCTCTCTCACGCCGTCTCTCTCTGGTTCTTCCTCTCGCGGACGAACGTCTTCTTCTTCCTCTCTCGGCTGCAGTTCTCTGAGGTACAATCGAGGACGATCCCGTTGGTGTGCGCCGACGACGATCGTGAACCGTCGTATCCTGGGAGCAGATCGCCAGTACCCTACGCACCGGTATTGTGGGGGCGATATCTTCTCTAAGGACAGTCCATTACATGGACGCTTCGGTGACTTCTAAACTGATCTTTGTTTTATTTTGTTTGCCGCAATATGTTTATTGCTTTGCCCTTTCTGGATCATGCCCGTATTATTTATGTTTCTGTTCTTTAAATCGGTTTCTGTTTGCATTGAATAATCGGATAATGATTGGGAAACATTTGATTAATATGATTTTAATCTGTTTCGTTTCTCTGTTAATTCATTTGGATCCGATATTATATTGTTTAATGTATGCACTGGTAATCTTATTTCCAACAGTCCTTACCCTCCACCGACTGCTACTTGTTACGTCGCTTTCTTTGAAATTATATAAAGAAAGATTATCTTATATATGCTGCATGTTGGGGAGGGAATTATTTTTCAATTCGGAGCTTAATTACTCGGTTAAACTCTTTTCTTTAAAACTAAACGTATCCACTTGTGATCTCTTGCACTCGTTAAATCTCTAACCCAGTGGATACTAAGCACCAAAATATTGAGATCATGTCTACAAAATGGATATATTTATTGTAGCCTGTTTGAATAATCCATTCAAATGAGCAGTGAAACTACGAAAAGAGAGAAAATGGAAGTAGTTTACTCGAGAAAGAAGCGCAGGAAGTATGATACTCTACCAACCTATGAAATCGACGATGAGGCGTCCGTCGCAGTATCGCCCCGCGGGCTTCCCAAAGAACGTCTCACCGTGAGGAGAGGGAGCTTGCCCGAACGCCGCAGAGAGGCCACCCGTGTCGGAGTTGGAGTCACCGAAGTTGAATATGGCTGGGAACTTGCAAGGCTCGAGTGTCGCCGACGCCACCACAAAACAGAGACCGAGGACTACTACGAGGAGCAGCCGCGTGCACTTGAGAACATCCATGACTGAGATGGAGTGTGCTTTGTGGGAAGGATTGTGTGAAGTTGGTATGTGGGGAATATAGCTTATAGTAGTAAGATGGTGCGATGAACGGTAAGGAACGGTCAAGGGACCATTACAGAGGTCATCCTCTTCTCTTTGGAGGTCCGGTCGCAACGGGATACTGCATATGTCATATATGCATTGCCATGTGCTTTTTCCTTCGGTGCTGTTTGGATTCCAGTGAGAGCATGTGAATTGGTGGGCTCTGGCTCTGCTGTTTGCTTTTATGTTATCTTGCAAAGATTACAAGTCCTGACACCTGTGATGCTTGACTACCATACAATTTTGAGCAGGTTTTACGTCAATTAAAGAGTAGCATAAATAGTTCCGGCCATTTTGAAGTGTTGTGAATAACGAACAGCAAAAAGCAATTAAATTAACTCGCGGCTTAACAATGTTCACCTATAATTGAGATACATCTTTCAAGGAAGATGATCGACCTATTGGGATACACTCCGGTATTGTCTCCTCTCGGATATTGGTTGTTAGGGATACGTACCACCTTATACGGGTACGGATGCGCAATCAATTACCATCATAAAAACACATGAAAAAAGATAACCAGATATAACGGCGATCCCTCACCTTTCACGACCACCGAAGAAGAAAAATTACTATAAATTAGGACGAGTGCACTCTCTCCGTTCCCTCGCTCTCTGGACGAGTGCACGACCTATGGGATACATTATTGTTGTGATGGTGTTGTAGAGGCAATGTCTCCCACCCCCGTTATATATAGCCAATTATAACCCTATTACGTTAGGACTACAAATAAAATACTACTCAAGTATTATTAAGATCAGGAGTCACATCTCATTAAGATCCATGATCCTAACATGACTCTCCTAATAATCTCCCACCTTAAGTTGAATTCCATCACAATCTCTTCATCCTTTTGAGTCTACACTGGGTCATTCTCGCCATATGCAAGTCTCGTTAGCAGGAACTCACTAATTCTGGGTGGCGCATCTGTCATTGGGTGCCCTCAATGTGCTGCCTTGCATGATCTCTTGCTAGCTGCCGCTAGCAGTATTCTTAGACGTCTCTGATCGATTTATACAAGAGACCATGATATCACAGCTTCTGAGGTTTGCACATCTACTGCATCGTGTCATCTCGTCAACGTTGAATCTCGCTCTGATCCGTCGCATCGTATCACTCATTGTCATCGAACCATACTCTGATACCAGTTGATGGGAACAGAAGCAACCCATGCAGGTACCAACTCAGCTCTGAAACCAGTTGTTGGGACCAGAAGTAGTACCAACTCTGTTTTGATACAAATTGTTGGGATACGAACCACCATATGAATGCAGGATGCAGATGCGCAATCATCCACTACTACAGAAGCACATGAAGAAAAGACTACTAGATATAACGGTGGTCAGCCACCTCTTACGACCAGTTGAGAAGAAAAATCACTAAAAGAAGAATGAGTACAACTTTCTCCGCTCCCTTGCTCTCTCTCTCTGTGTGTGTGTGGGGGGGGGAAGGGTTACATTGTTCTAGTGGTGGTGTTGAGGAGGCAATGCCTCCCAGTCCCTTTATATATAACCTAATTACAACCCTAGAGTCCTATTCACATAAGGACTATAAATGAAATATAACTCAACTATTGTTAAGCTTAGGAGTCCTATTAGGATTCATAATCTTAATATAACTCAAATCCTAACACAATCTTTGTTGCATGGAGAGAAAAATGGTATCCAATGGGTACTAAGCATCAAATATTAAGATGTTGTCAACAGAATGGATATATTTATTACAGTCTGTTTCGTTAACATGTTGGTTGACTTATTGATCTTCCATGTAAATTACGATATTTGCCTATCATGTGAATTGGAGAATCAAGCGCAGGACAACTTACAAACCTATGAAATTGATGAAGAGGTGCTTGATGAATCTGTGATTCATCACTCTAAAAGTTGAAAATAGATATTTGTTTCCGAGTAATTAGATACATATTTTTACTTATATTGCATAATTAGCATTCATGCATGCATTGATAATATCTGCATTTTAGCATTCATATTTGCATAAAATAAGAAGCCAAATTCACTTGTAAATATTCACCTGTATATTAGCGAAAATACCTTATTTGTATATATTTTATACTAACTCTTAATCCAATAAAACCGACTCTATTGTGTATATATGACTAACACTAATAAAGGAAAAATATAAAAAAAATATTAACTTGTAAAATTGACCAATAAAACCCCAATCCAAGTTTGAAACTAGGAGCCGTAAAATGTGCATATCTCTCTCATACAACCTCCGAATTAGGTCTACTCATTTTTAAAGTAATATACATTCAAAGACCTTCGAAACAAGACCAATTTCATTAAAAACGGAGCTCGTATGCAAAACTTGGGTTTGGGCCCCTTTTATATATTGTACATATTGATTGTTTTGCCCTTCATTTTTATTCTTTCATTTTCTTCATTATTAAAAATCCAAAAAAAATGATTAAGTTGTAAATATTCCTTTCATATTTTTCTAACTTTATTTTGATTTTTCTCTTATTGAAAAATTACAAAAAATACAAAAAATAAAATGCGGTATTTTATATCTATAAGGTACCACCCAAAAATATATTTTGTACAGATGACTTCTTTTGATTTTCGGCCCTTCACGAAAGTTTTAGATCTTGTCAAGACGAGCAACTCTCGTGTTGACCACTTTTTGATTTAATCCCTTTTGTTTATTTTTGTTTATATGTAATTTTTGAATTTTCTAGGAGCGACATGTTGCCGCTCCTGGAGCCGCCACATGTCACCCCTTTATTTTATTATTTTTGAATTTATTTTAGTATTTTCGGATTTATTATTATTATTATTATTTTATTATTTTAATTATTTTTAGAGCCTACTATTTTATTTTTTTATTATTATTTATCTCCCTTTTACCACTTCTTTACTTGCCTTCTACTCCAAGCCTCCACCTTCTCCACTCTCTCCACCACTCCATTCTCTCCAACTTCCCTCTCCTATTCCTTTATATTCACCCCTCATCCTCCATTGTTCATCATCTGTCATTCCATATTCCAATGAAAAGAGAGTGAGCTTGGAGTGTTTTTCTGTCGGTGACAGCGACCTAACATCATCCTCGAGCAACGACCTCTCCACGACGAGATCTGATGTGGTATTAACCACTTCGTCGCAGCTATCCTTCGCAGGAAGCCGCTCAAGCTTCGGAGGCCGACATCTCCTTGAAGCGACGATCATCGGAGTCGAAGTTTATCTCCTCCCCTACAGGCGACAACATCCACCCGTCACAGGTAAATCTCTCTACTTTTCCTTATCATTTTTTTATCTAACAAAATTCTTTTTCTTGTTGATCATCATCAAAATCACCACATTACATCATCACAATCATCACATAAACACATCTTTTATTCATTGCATTTTATTTTCTGATTACAAAAACAAATACAAAAAAATTTACAAAACAAAAAAATACAAAAAATAAAAAAAAAAGTAGGAGAGCAGCCTTGTCCAGATGATGAATACTCATTCATCACTCTTTATTCTTATATTTTAGCTACAAAAACCTTTGCAAATACATGTAGATATGTGTAAATAGAAATAATTACCAAAAGCATGCATTGTGTAAAAACCTATAATTAGCATGTTTTTGTGCAAAAATAAAAGAATAAAGATTAAAAAGAAAAAGAGGGAAATATTTAGAATAAATATTGAGCAACCTAACCCAAGGGAGGGCTCAGCATGGGCCTGACCGCATAAAAGCCAAAGTAGAGGGAGATAGGGGCTCATATGTGTAAGTATTGATGTAAATAAATAAAAGTATTTTCCTCACAAAAATAGATTCAAATATGCTTGTAAATATTTGTATATACTTATAAGTATAAAAACAAAAGAAAAATATAAAAATTAAAAGAAGACAAAAATATCATTCATGTGCATGATCACCTTGTATATAGTTCCATCATCCCTATTTATTCAGCCTTATAAATAAATAAAATTAATTTCCAAAATTTTTGTAAAGATTCTATATTATATAATGTAAATAAATAAAATAAAAACAATTAAAACAAAAACAAAATAAAAATAACAAAATTAAAAACACAAAAATATATTGTAAATATACCATGTATATAAATGTACATATGTATTTATTTTACCTATGTGTATAAATAATAAAAATAAAATAAAAATATCTTTTTATTCCTTATTTTATAATGAAAATAAATAAAATATAAAATGGGAATAAAATTGTACAAAAATAAGAAATTAAAAATCAAAAATCAAAATCCTATATATTGTATATATACCTATATATGAACCTACTGTAAATACACTCTTTTTACTTTGAAAAATTAATTACAAATCACTAAAAAATAGAAAAAAATAAAATAAAAATATTTCATGTTTTAACTTTTTGCTAATTCGGCCCTTAGCTACCTTGAATTTCACTTTCAAACTTTCGCCACGTGGTCGCTTCCTACTGGTCCTGGGAATATTTCAAATTTTAATTTTTTGAGGTTTTTAGCCATTTTATTTATTAACACACTCACATAAAGTACGAGTTATGGCTAAAGTATATATGAAATATACACACCCCCCTATACTTAGCTCGAACGATGTCCTCAGAGTCAAGAGCGATGAAGAAGACATAACTCGTGCTAGGTATAGGGAAGTGAAAAAGGAAGGCTATATACAAAGACGAATAAATGAAATGGAAAGTTAAGAAGGTCTCGGGTTTTCCCCCTATACTTAGGATCAAGTAATCCTAAGTATAGCAGGCTGTACACTAAGGGAAAACCGAGTGGAGAATGTACAAGGTCTACCCCCCCTATACTTAGGGTGAAATATCCCTAAGTATAGGCAGCAAAACAGGGGTAGCAAGACACGAAGAAAATCACGAATATATACAAGAAGGAGGACATCACTCCCCCTATACTTAAGGCGGAGAACCTTAAGTATAGGCAACAACAGAAGTGATGAAACAGAACGAAGAACAACCCGGTGTCTCCACCCCCCTATACTTAGGATGAGCAATATCCTAAGTATAGAAAAGATAATCCTAAGCGAGACCTGGGGTGAAAACAAGAACGGAAGAAAGAAAGATCAAAACAAGACGAAACACGTATATACAAAAGAGTACAGTGTTGAGGTGCCTCTCAACAAGCGCTAGATTTTACGCCCCTAGCTGGGCGCAAAGGCTAGGACAACGCAGTATCAAGGTTCAGGACGACATCAGTAAGTCGAATGTCGTACTGTCGCCGCAATCTCGGTGTGAGAACAGCGACGAACTCAACAGTGTAAACAAAGACACCCAGGTATGCAATCAAGCGGGTGTCTGCTACCGGCCAGTGATATGGAAAGAAGTGATCCGGATCCGGTAGCACAAAAGAAATCATCGGCTCTGGATCAGACTGGAGTGAGAGTATAGAGCCGAAGAAATCAAACGTGGAGAAAGATGGATCAGTAATAGAATCCTCCACGTCAATCAGTGTCTCAAGCAGGTGTGGATAATCAAGATCAGGAGACTCTCTAAGCAGACTGATATCCGATGAATAGAATAGAAGAAGATCAGGCAAATCATAGAATATCTCCAGAATGGGCTCATCCTCGCGAGGGTCGTCGAGGTGAGAAGACTCAGAATCAGAATGATCTAAAGACTCGGTTCGTGTTCCGTCAGATCGGAAACACTCTCAGAAGGTGAAACCGAGTACTCATCGAGTGCGGCATACTCCCGCAGATAACCCTCGGGGAGAGATGCATGATCAAAAATGAGAAGAAGAGGATCAGGATCTAGATGGGCATCTGCACTGCTATCAAGTATCCACTCAGTGCACCAGGCTGCATCATCATCGGAAGTGTACGTCTCGGCAATCTGGAAGCAGGAGAAGGTACTGGTCAATACCGCGGAAGCTGGAAAAGTGTCTGCGGTTGATCCTTGCTCTGCGGCTATGCTGGCTGTCAGCTGGTCCTCACGAAGTGTATCTATCTCAACAAAGTGGAGGACAAAAGGCTCGAAGACTGGACTCTCGGTGTCTGTGCTCTCAAAGTACTGTCCCTCTTCAAGCTGTGGCTGCTGGGCTGAGTCCTGGTGACTGTCTGCATCCAAGAAGTGTCTCTGCAGGAAGGAAAGTGACTCCTCTGGGACTGGAAACTGAAGTGGCTGAGTCAATGGCTGTGAAAGATGGGGCTCCTCCGGCTCCTAGAGTGTCAGAAGATCTGATATCCAAGACTCGTCGACTGGGAACTCTGGGACTGACTCGAACTCCAACTGGAAGGCCAACGGGAACTCAAGTAAACTCTGGGTCCGAACCTCTGCTATCGCGGTCATCTCCTCTGTCAATGGTGCTCCCTCATCCCAATCCTTGGGCTGGTGTGTAGAAGCTGACTCATCATGTAAAGTGACACACCGCACTGGTACTGCATCGTCCGCATGTGTTGTCTCGACTATGGTATCTCGCGAAGAGGATCTCTGTGAAAGTAAACTCGAGACGGTGTCCAGGAAGTGAATGTCGGAACTGCGGTGTGAACCGCCACATGTGGTAATCACCAGTGCAAGCTGCTCTGCGGTCATCCCCCGCATGGAGATCTCAATCAAGTCTGTCAGTGGAAGTCCGTGCTCCGGAAATCTCCTCAAGAGGTCAAGAAACCTCGGCCATGCCTCGTGCAATGGCTCCAGGGGGTCAACTGAAAAGTCCATGATCAAAGACCGCATAAACTCTGCTCTACGTGGGGAAAAGTATCTCTGTAGGAACTCTCGGCGTAGCTCTCCCCACGTCTCGAAAGTCCTCCCCAATCGTCGGTGCCATCTCATGGCTCTGTCGTGAAGCGTGAAGGGGAAGGTCCTGCTCATCAGCTCCTCTGCAGTGACGTCTAAATATCTCTGAGCTCTGCAAAATTCCTCGAAAGCGGACAGGTGAAGATATGGCTCCTCGTGCGCCTCTCCTGAAAATGTTGGCAGTCGCTGAATGTAATCCAAATCCAAGACGAATGGACCAAGTGTGGAAGATGACTGAGCTCCATGTGCTATCTGCTCCTCCATCCCTCCGGAATGGGATCTATCTGTTGATCTCCACTGCTCTCTCTGGTCACCAATGGAGTGCGCTCTCCACTCAGCAACAGCATCGTCCGGGTCTCGCATCTGCTCTATCTGATATCCTCGGACGTCTCGCATAGCATGCCCAGAGTGGTGAGATGAAAGGGAGGGAGGGAGCGGGAGGTTGGTCGGAGATCCGACCTCCCTAGAAGGTGGACTGGACTGATGGTCAGATAGCGAAGAAGAAGCCGCAAGAGTCGGCTCACAGTGAGGGGGATCCATCATCCAGGGGAAAAGGAGAAAAGAAGAGGAAGACTGAAGGGAGGTGAGGGTGGGAAATAGATGGAGGAAGATGAGGAAAGATCGAAGGGATCTGGCAATCAAACAAGATGAACAAGCAAACCCTCAATTTACCTACGCACCCAGAGCTGAAGACCGAAGGGATCGGTCAATTATCTTGTCAATTTTATTTTAGGTGATCATCCAGTCTATCAGAGCGATTACGTGAGGTAAATAGGTATCCAGATCTTTCTCAACCGACTGTCCCGTACTGAAAGCCGGTAATCGGTCAAGAAAAGATCGGAGGCTCTATCCTAATGTGCGGGTCACTCTCTCGCTCATCCAAACCAGACAAGGAGGGGGTCACTCTCCCCAAGACAGATTTTCAGTGAAGTGTCTTTTAGGTCAAGTATGATTAGCAGTCCCGATTTTATTGTTTTTGTTTTTAGGTATTTTTCAAATAAAAACAAATGCCTAACGAATTTTTCGGTTCTCCTGGTTATTAAGTCAAAAACAGGGGGAGAAGACGAAAAAGCCGATGCGCGATAAATCAATGATGCATGCAAAGTCAGAAATGCGTACCTTACCTCCAGCACTCTACATGCAAGTGATCCGCGCAGAAATGTAAAGACTGAAATAAAACTACCTAAATGATGCAGCGATAAAAACCGAGTCCTAGATGAGCAAGTCTACTTGCAGAACCGTCTAACTGGTCACCGACCTCCAAGCCAAAGGGTCTGGTCTTGGCCCACCCCTCCTCTGCCCGACAAACCGGGGGTAGGAGAAAGCGCTTTACGGGGCAGGCTGCGGCATGTAGGCTACGAAGGAGATGAATCAGTTATTTTTATTAATTGATTATTAGTAGGTCCAATTAAGCGTACTATAGGAGCAGGCAGATAATTAAGTGTGGGGACCCTACTAATTACGGCACAAGCAAGCAGAAAATCCTAAGTCTAGGGGCTCGATGAAAAACCGCGTAAACACCGGAAAAGGCAGTAAAAAGAAAAGAAAACAAAGCTGCGAGAAAACCGCGAAAACACCTAAGGGTCCCCCGAGCACACCGGTGCTCGGCGAAACAGACCCGCTAAGCTGGTGAGCCGAAATTCGTTACGGTTAAGAGAGGATAAAAATAATATCAAAAATGTGTCGTTGTTCTCAACCGCACGATTCGGTCAACGAGAAAAATATTTAAAACCACTCGGAAAATATAAAACGATAAAAACAATATAATGTGTAAGCGGTCTTTCGCTATTCTTTTTACCTGGTATAGCGACCAGGGTCGAACACAAGGAGCACGATTTAAAAACTCTATAGTCAGATTTCAGAAAATGATTTTTTTAGTGGTTTTTGAATTTTATATTTTTTTATTTTTAAAATAAGCACAATATTCACAAGGGATAAAAGCAAAGAACCCACACTTTTTTTTTGTATTTTGCAATTTTTTTTAGTTTTGTAAATGAAAAATGCACAAAAATTGGTTTGAAAATAAAACAAGTCAAAACACAGCTACAGGAATTTTTGTGGAATTTTTAGGCACTTTTGCGAATTTTTATGAATTTTTAAAGTTTAGGAAAGGAAAAAGACACAAAAACACTATCTTTAATTTTTTAAATATATCAAATGACAGTAAAATGATATGAAAAATTTATACAAGGTTAAAAGCTATAGCAGGAACATATGCCATTTTTTTCAAATTTTTTCGAGCAACAAAAATATTTATTCCATCAAAAAGACAAGCAATTTGTTGTTCTGGATTGAGAAGGACGTCAACGCAATTTCTGCAAAGTTATGATCAACTAAAATCTCAGAAATAACAAAGGTGCATGCATGCAATTTTCATAGAGATACATGTACATAACCATATGGAAAACAACTCAGGATTAATGTGTAAATAAATATAAGCATGGAGGAATATTTGTAATTTACCCAAAGATTTGGATTTGCTTGGACAGACGGGGGCTTCTTTGCAATTGTAAATACCCTCAGGAGTTTCACTGATATTATCGCAATATTTTAATACTGACTTCCTAGGGCTTCTTCCTGCTTCAACATCCGAAATCGAGAAGAGGAAATGCCGCCGCCCACGACAGAGGTCGGAGGAGGGCGGAGCGCAGGCGGGCGGCCAAGGGCGCGTGGGACAGGAGGGGCAGCCGTGCGCCCCCACGCGTGGCCGCGCGAGGATGGAGGGTACGCGCGGCTGGAGTGAGCGGATCTGGAGGATGTTGGGGCCGAGATTGACGGCAACCCCCACGGCGGAGGGGAGGAGCGGCTGGACGTGTGGGGCGGCACGTCGGGTGCCTGGTCTTGGATCGTCGCGCGTCGGCCTGGAGAGGAGCGCAAAGGGCGCGGGGCGCCGCGGGAGGAGGAGGGAGCCCGCGACGACGCGGAGGGTCGCGGGGGTGCCGACGTCGTGTGCTGCAGCGCGGGTGGCGCGGGCCACCGATGGGCGTCGCGGAGGAGATATCGGCCTGGGGACCTGGCGCAGAGGGAGAGAGGGGCGCTGGGCGGCGCCGACGTGCGTCACGCGAGGGACGGGGCGGATCTGGCGGAGGCGCGCGGAGGAACCGCGCCTGGAAGCGCAGTGGCGAGGGCGGAGGCGGCTGCTGGGCCGCGCGGGCTGTCGTGAAGGAGGCGCCGCCGCTGTTGACGGCGGTGGGAGCGGCGTTCTGGAGGCGTCGGCGCCGTTGGACGGCGATGGTGGTGGCAGCGGGGGTGACGACCTGCTGCCCCTTTTTTTATTATATTTTTTTTTATTCTTAATCTGCAGGAAATGTGTTAGAAAAAATGTATATTTTTTTGTTTTGTTATTGTTATTCCTGCAACACCAATGTTAGAGAGAAAAGAAAAATGATTTTTTTTCTTTTTTTTGTTTTTAACCTGCAAAACAATGGTTAGAGATAAAAGATAAATAAAAATTTATTTTTTTTAATTTCCCTGCAAAAACAAATGTTTGATGAACAGGAAAAATAATTTTATGTTGTTCTTTATTTATACACAGAAATGGGAGAGTGTGAATGTATCGGATCGTCACGAAGTGGAAGATAGAGATCCGTATCTCCGACCACCGTGCGTGGTCGGAGGTGAGAGATTATGTGAGGTAGAAATAGAACGCGTGGAGATCACGAGATGAGATGAAAATCGGTTTTGAGGTGGAAAAGTGTGATGGAATTTTTTTAATCTAAAAATTACTTCCTACTCCTACGCTAAGATCTACCTCTACGATTACCTAGGAAAAACAAGAAAAGAAGTGGATCTCACCTCGTGGATCGGACAAGCCATGATGGCCTCGACGACGCTCACGCCGCTGTCACCGACGGGATCGGAGGCTAGGACCCTCTTCAACAAGAAACCTCTCGGAAACTGGGCTCCTCTCCGCCAAAGATTGATCAAAGAAGAAATGAGGGAGGAGGAGCCCATTAAAAAGAAGACGAAGGTCAGAAATGGAGATATTTACAAAAATGGAAGGTGTTGATTGTGTGAATTAAAATAATTAATTAAATTAATAAATTAATTAATTAAATAATTATGAATATCGAAATTAATAAATTAAATAAATTAATAAATTAATAAATTAATTAGAAATTAATTGGCCACCTTAATGGTGGCCATTAAGGGCATGCAATCAAATCATATATATAAGGCATGCTATAAAATCAAATCAATCAATTAAAATCAAATAATTAAATAAATAATTCGGAATTAATTTAAAATAATTAATTAATGTTAGGTAATTAAATTTTTTGGTGGATTTTATAAATGGAAGTTAGTGGCATACATATATTATATACATAAGATATAATGTACATAGGTGCAAATAAGGAAATAATTTTTATACAAGAATTTTTTTTTATTTTAATTTTTTTTCTAATTTTTATTTTTATTGAAAACAATATTTATAATATATACATTATATAAAATAAATAAAATATAAAATATATACAATAAATATATGGGTAAATTGCACAATACACCCCAGAAAACCGACTTTTTAACCGTAACTCCAAAAAATACGAAACCACAACCATTTGAAAGATAATTTAATTTATAGTATTATGGAAGTGAGTTTGGTTCGATTTGAGCTCGTATGGAGCCGGAATTGATGTTTCAATTATCGCATTACGGCTTTCTCTGGGTGTAATTATTTACAATATATACAATTTTTTTATTTTACAAATATTTTTATTATTTACAACATAGTTTTATTTACAACTTTGATTTACAAAAATAAGTGGTTTGAGGTCAAATTATATACAAATAAAATAATGTAAGTTTTATACAAATATACATGAAAAATATGTACAAGTTATTTTTTTGGATTTTCTGACAGACAACCTTATCTCCCCCTACTTTATTCCTGGTCGATCAGGTCAAGTCTTGACCTTCTCTCGGGGTT
Source organism: Ottelia alismoides (assembly GCA_037367405.1). Classification (NCBI taxonomy): domain Eukaryota; kingdom Viridiplantae; phylum Streptophyta; class Magnoliopsida; order Alismatales; family Hydrocharitaceae; genus Ottelia; species Ottelia alismoides. The sequence continues at coordinate 109,104 of JAZKJV010009578.1, read as the reverse complement.
TGGGTCAGTCTGTATTTATTGCATAAATACTTCCTTTTCTTTTTCTTTTCTTCTTTATTCTTTTATTTATGTACAAAAAGTGTTAAAAATGCATATTTAACAAATGCATGTGAAATGATAATTTTATGGAATTAATGGGTATTTACAGGTATTTGACTAAGGAAACGATGCTAAATAAAAAGAATAAAGGCGATGAATCGTGGATTCATCATAAGCCAATCAAGTCCAAAGTCCAGTCTCTGAGTACCTGTATTATTACAATAATAATCAAATAAAATAAACTAAAACCTAATCTACTCCTCTCCCACTCAGCTCTCCTCTCACGCTCTCCTGCGGCTCCGTACAGAAGGGAGCCGCCTCCGAGTTCCGCGGTTGCGTCGGCTTTTTGAAATCGGTCGCCTCGGTCCTCGGGCCCTCGCAAGAAACAGAGACAAGTGGTCAGATCAAAATAATCAAATAATAATAAAAAAAATAAATGAAAATAAAATGAGGGTATATATGCAAAAAAAATGCAAAATAAAATAAACACTCAAAAACAAAATTAAAAGAAAAGAAAATAAAACAAAAATAAAATATAAACAGAAAACTACGAAAAGCCGCGAGCTCTGAAAGAGCCGTGAAAAGCCGCGAAAGCAAAAACAAAAACTACTAAGCCGTGCTCCCCGACAACGGCGCCATTCTGATGACACGAAAAACCGAGCGACTAAGGCAATCAGGTATCTCTACGATGGTCGTCGCGACCTCGGTCACTCGATCGTGTCGATCAAGAAAAATAGACCACCAAATAGATGAAAATCAATCAAAATACGAAATAGCGGTCTTGCTATTAATTTAACCTGGTATAGCGACCAGGGTCGAACACAAGGAGCACGGATTGGCCTTGCGGCCTACGAAGTAGTCAAAAAGGAAATAAAATAAAAGAAAAAATATTTTTGATGGTTTTTAATTATTTTTTTTGATTTTAATGTATTAAGAAAATAAGAAATACAAATAAACACACACTTCAACAAATTATTAAAAGCACTAAAAATCAACCAAAAATTCTAACAAAAATATTTTTATGTGTTCTATAATTTTTAATGTTTTTGGTGAATTTTTGGGATTTTTCTGATGTTTATTTGATTTTCAAAAAATCAAACAAGAACTGAAATGAAAGGTACTGTCCAGCCGAGCTAAAGGGCCTAGATAAAATATCTAAAGGCCCCAAACTAGCTGGGAGGTAATTTTCCTGTAAAGGGAATAAAACAAGGAAAATTTAGGCACCTATATTATTATTTTTGGATTTTTAATTTATTTACTAGAATTTTTATAAGGTTTTGAGTGTTTTTCAATTTTTAGGTGTTTTAAGTGATGAAAAATAGCCAAAATTGGCTAGATAATTAAACACAACCAAACAAACAGTAGACAATTTTTTGAAATTTTTAGATATGATTTAATATTTTTTGTGATTTTTAAACTTAGACAGTAACAAAAATAGATGTTTTTGATTTTCTAAAAATATCAAATCAACTCAGAAATGTCTCCAAAAATCCTCGTAAATTTTACACTATGGCAGGAGCCATGTATCCAATTTTCGTTGGATTTGGAGTATATTTGCTATTTTATTCAAAAATAAAAAGGGGGCACAGTGCACAAGGACCAAAGTGCAAATACCCGGAAGTCTGGGGGTCTGGTGCAATTAACCCAGCAAAACACGTGCGATGCGCGTGCCTGGGGCACTCAGGGACCCAAATGTAAGAAAAATAAGTCCCGAGGGCTTTTTGGTAACAGGCACCAAAAGCCCAGGGGCTTATCTGCAAATTACCCAAAAATATCTGCACATGCTCGAATGTTTCACGCACAGGGGTATAAATGCAAATAAATAAAAACTTTCATTCAACTGATAACAGCCAGAACTACAGGGCCTATATTGCAAATAAACCAGAAAATCACGTGTCGATGCACGTGTCATACAACGCACAGGGGCATGTCAGCAAATAAACGCAAGCACAAGGGTCTCTATGCAAATATCCCAAAAACTAAACAACTATACTAAATAATTACAGGACTAAATGCGAAATGAAATAAGCAGGAGGGCCTAAGGGTAGTTTACCCTTTATTAATGTGGCCGATGGATGCGCGCCACGTGGAGCATCTAACGGTGACTGGGGACTGGCGCTGCACAGCTCAACTCCTTGGGTGCATCCAACGGCGAAGGTGTAGCCACGTGTCTGATCTAGCGGTTGAGGGTATCGGTGGCTAACCCTCTCGGCTCGGACGGTCCAGATCGCCTCGTGGATGGATCTGACGATGACGAGTCCTCCTCAAGTGAACGGTCGAGATGCGACCTGGAGGGTGAGGATGATCGGACGGTCGGGGAAGGTATCGAAAGAACAGTTGGCCGGCGAAGTTCGCCGGCCTCGTGCGTGCGCTGTGGACCTCCCCTGCTGCTCGTGAAGGTCGGAGAAGCTCCGCGATGACGTCCTGCAGCTGCTGGTGAACTCCGATGATCCAGCCGAGCCCTGGAGGGCTCTGGCGAGATTGGCGGAGGAAGCACTTCTGGTCCGAATGGCCCAACCCCTCAGACGGGCTGGGAAGCACCTGCAAAGTAGACCAAAAGACTCACGGGTCGAGGGCAAACTGCCTCGACCCAGTTAGGCGGGTGACGGTGGTCTATGGGGCGATATGGGCGAGCTCCGGCGAGGGGGGTAGACGGAGGAGCTCGAATCCCAGCTCCTGTGTGAGCTGGGTTGGATGGGGATATGGAGAAGGTGCGCGGGAAGGAGGTGATGGCTATGGTGAAGCCCGATGGTCGGATGATGGTCGGAATCGATCGGAATCAGCAGGGAACGGTGGAGCAGCGATTTGGGGGAAACTACAAATTAAAGAAAAAGAAAGAACGACGGGGATACCTGGGTGGACGGTGAGACTAGGGATGAGCTAAGGATGCTCTGGGTCTTTGCCTCGAGGAGCGTCTCCCTCCGAGGCTCGAGCTACAGCTGGTGGCGGAGCAAGGCGGCGAAGCTTCGCCGGATCAGTGGTCACGCTCCCTCTCCTCGCTTCAACAGCACAGGACGCGAGCTGTCACTCTCACGAGCACGCTGGAGCTCACTGGGGGTGGAATCGAATGGCCAAAGATGAGCAATGAGGAGGCAGAGCTCGGCTATATATGCTGGAAGGGTCCGGGAAGACAGGCGCGGGTAGGGCGTGGAAGCGCGCGGATCCCGATGTAGGAGCTCCGGCGAGGGTCTCGGATATGTCGTGGACGGATCTGACCCGAGGTTTAGGTGGGAATCAATCGGGTTTAGGCGCTAGAAATTGGTGAAATCGGGTCGGGCGCCTAAGCCCGTGAGAAGTGGTCCTGGGGGGGGGGGGGGGTAGTTGACCGGGCGGTCAATATTCCCAGGACCAGTAGGAAGCGGCCACGTGGCGAAAGTTTGAAAGTGAAATTCAAGGTAGCTAAGGGCCGAATTAGCAAAAAGTTAAAACATGAAATATTTTTATTTTATTTTTTCTATTTTTTAGTGATTTTTAATTAATTTTTCAAAGTAAAAAGAGTGTATTTACATAGTAGGTTCATATATAGGTATATATACAATATATAGGATTTTGATTTTTGATTTTTAATTTCTTATTTTTGTACAATTTTATTCCATTTTATATTTTATTTATTTTCATTATAAAATAAGGAATAAAAAGATATTTTTATTTTATTTTTATTATTTATAAACATAGGTAAAATAAATACATATGTACATTTATATACATGGTATATTTACAATATATTTTTGTGTTTTTAATTTTGTTATTTTTATTTTGTTTTTGTTTTAATTGTTTTTATTTTATTTATTTACACTATATAATATAGAATCTTTACAAAAATTTTGGAAATTAATTTTATTTATTTATAAGGCTGAATAAATAGGGATGATGGAACTATATACAAGGTGATCATGCACATGAATGATATTTTTGTCTTCTTTTTAATTTTTATATTTTTATTTTGTTTTTATACTTATAAGTATATACAAATATTCAAAAGCATATTTGAATCTATTTTTGTGAGGAAAATACTTTTATTTATTTACATCAATACTTACACATATGAGCCCCTATCTCCCTCTACTTTGGCTTTTATGCGGTCAGGCCCATGCTGAGCCCTCCTTGGGTTAGGTTGCTCAATATTTATTCTAAATATTTCCCTCTTTTTCTTTTTAATCTTTATTCTTTTATTTTTGCACAAAAACATGCTAATATAGGTTTTTACACAATGCATGCTTTTGGTAATTATTTCTATTTACACATATCTACATATATTTGCAAAGGTTTTTGTAGCTAAAATATAAGAATAAAGAGTGATGAATGAGTATTCATCACCAGCCGTACCTGCCGCACCTCCCACCGCTCGTCGAGCGCGGCCCCAGCCGCCTTCGCAGGAGCGTATGCCGCCCCCGACTCCACCGCACGTGCCTCTGCCCGCACACATCACAGTTGTGTGCACCGCCCTGACCCTCGAGCACCTCCGGTGCCGCTCCTCGCAGTTGGCAGCCCCGCGGACTCCGCCTCCTTCCAGCCCTCCTGCCCGTGCAGTCGTGCGTGCCAACGCCACGCCTCCACGCGCGGCTGGGCGCCGGCCGCGCCTCTAGCCGCCGGTGCTTCAGTTCAGATCCCCGCGACCAGGCCGCGCCTCCCGCGCTCCTCCCCGCTCCAACGCTGCCGCCTCTGTGTCGCCCCATCGTGCGGTGCGCCGCCCGCTCGCGCACAGGCGCGCAGCCTAGTGCGACCTCCCTCGCGCTCTGCGGCCGTGCTCCGCCTCTCCACCGCCCGATGCCGCCGTCCCCTTGTAGTTGCGCCCTAGCCGCCGCCTCCCTTGTAGCCGCCCACGTCCATCCTAGGGAAGAGCAAAGAAGGTTATTTTTTTATATATTATGAAAATTGCATCTTAAGTATGTCACTTTTATTTAATTGCAAAAGTGCCCTTAGACACATAAGTTTGTTTATCATTTCATTTTTTGTATTGCAAAGATACTCTTAACTTTGATTATTATTTGGAATGCCATTTTGCATCAATTTTATTCAATCAAAAATAGCATTCGTAGAGCAAGTAATTCTTTATCTCTTAGCTATTTATTTATATTTTTGTGAGTCTTGGATATTTATTAAAAATCAGAGATCGAAAATCAAAGATATTTTGCCCATTTACGCTCTGAAATTCGTACATAGTTATTTATTGCTCCAAAAATTGTGAAAAAAATTGTGAATGTGCCTTTAAGTGTGATTAAATTACAGACCAAATTTCGTCCAATTAGAAGTTGTCGTTTGCATAAAATAAATTCTAGAGTGATTTCTGTAGATGATTTTTAATTAATTCCACGAATAATATTTTTGAGAAATTTCAAGTCTCCCGGATTCCTTTAATATCTATCTGAGATAAATCAATCTTTGGATAATTTAACTTTGTTGATTTATTAGAAATTAAATACCCACAATCGCTCTATTTTCAGTAAAAAATTCATAAAAAAATCATAAAGTGTCAGAAAATTCCAAAAAAACTAGTGTAGTTTTATTTCATTATATTTATCTTCCAGTACATTTTTTCATTATTTTTGCATATCATTTGCACGAAAAATTGCATAAAAGCCCCAAAAAAGTTTGCATTTTTCATGTGTGCATTTTAAACCGAAAAATTCCAAAAAAATACATTTTTGCATTTGTTGTTGGATTAGGTTCTTAGAAAAAAAATATAATTTGGTCAATTTGGATTAATTTCTTATTAAAATTAAATTTGGCTAAGTTGTTAATTTTCTTGTTAACCTAATCCATCCGCATTTGTGCATCGGTATTTTTTTATTGCATAAAAAATATAAAAAAATCCCACTTGGGAAACCGCAATCTAATTCATCTAACTTGATCCTGAGTTGTTCCTTTGCCTCCTTGAATCGATCATGGGGCTTGCCCAGGCTAAAGAAACATAAAGCCGCGCGTTAATTCATTCGACGATTATTCGAGCCGTGCGATTAATTTTTGATCGACGCAGATCTATCCGACTGCAACGAAACGTCAATTATTCGATACTAAAAGGGTAGGTCCACGACCCATCAAATGGAGTCGTTGCCGGGGAGGCAAACGGCTTAGTATCATTTTAGAAAATTATATTTACGTTTTCCACTCACTCGGGTAGTCTGATCCCCGAACCACCTTGTAATTATTCTATTTTTTCAATTATTTTTTATTTATTTTTTCTCTCTCGAACATTTTTGTATCTTTTTGTGCGAGGGTCCGGTGGACTTGGAGCGTCTTTCTTGAAGTCGACGCATCTCGAAGTGCATCGGAGGTCGATAATTCGTGGATCAAGTCGGTTGTTGGATGTCAAAATGATTTTTTTGTAACTTAAAAAAAGGTGTCTGCATTTATAGTGGTTCCCGTTTGGGTTCTCGCGCGTGTAAACATAGTGGAACCGTGTCCCCGTCTGCTGTGTGGATTGAATTTCTAGACTAGGCTTGCACTAGCGGCTCCTCGAGCCACTCTAGGATTTGCTTGTGCTCGTAAATTTTTTAGGACCACACATCACTTAAAAGATGCACTTAGACTGCAGATCTAGTCAAATCAACATGTGCTTCACTCGCTAATAGAACTGCTTGTCTAGGAGCGGATTTTGTCGCTTGCATCTGCATATAGTGTAAAAAGTTCCCAATTCTGTTTTGCATCCTGCATAAAAAGCAAAGGGATCACTGTAAGTATTCTTTACTCAGCATACGCATCATCGTTTTTCATGCATCAGCTTTTCTCGATTTTCCCCTCTGTTTTTCAAACTTAAATTAAATGGAAATTGGGAATGGATGATAGGCGTGCTGTGTGGTTGGACTAACAAAGTGATAACTTAACTTAAAATCAGGACTGCTAACATTATTGACCAAAAAAATATAAAATTGGAAAATCTGTTTGCGGGAGACTAATCCCCGACCTTGTTTTCAAGCTGAGTGAGGGTACTTGAGTGTGTGTGAACACATTAAGGCAGAGCCCAAAACCCTGCCTTTCATATCATGTTCCAACTGATCCTAGTAAATATCACAAGTTGAATTATTCAGGTTTATTGACTAGTACCAAGTAGCCTCCGCCTGTCTCAGGTAGATAGGGGTGAAATTGCGGTACTTCGCGACTAGTTGCCAGTAACCCCCCGGGGTGAAGTTCCGGCCTTGTTAGCCTCTGCCTGCTTGCAGGTAGATAGGGGCAGGTCTTTGAACCCATCAACTTGGGATAGGAGCGAAGAAAGGAAGGACCGGCGGTATCTTAGGCGACAGGTTAAACAGGGGAGACGCAACCGGCTTCTTAGCCGACTCCCCTATAAGTCGCGTAACCTTTGCTATTTGTCTGAAAATTCACACTTAAAATCAACCAGACTAATCGGACTCGGTTTCGGGTCCTTCACCGTGTTGAGTGTGAACTCAGGGTTTGCTCTTGTGTTTGTCTTTGTGTCTGTCCGTGTGTGTTATCCTGTGTAATTGCACGTTTTCTACCTCAATCTTCTTACATTCATCCTTTCCTCTTCAAGATGTCGGGATATTGGTCCCCATACCCTGAGACCTCTGGTCATTCCTCATCGACCATATATCGATCATCTTCACCTTCTCAGTCTTCCATGTATCCTCCGCCGACCACGGGAGAACCTTAACCGTGGTCGGCTCCACCTCAACCCGATTATGAAGTCAGAACTTCGACTGACTTCTCCACTTCTTCGCATTTCTCACCCACTCCATATTCCAACACTCCGGATCCACTTCCATCTTGGGTTGACTGTCCTTATTCTCGAGAGCTTGCGGGAATTAAAGAATCGAATGAAGAGCAAGCCACTGCTGAGACAGATGATTGGCAAAATTATATGCCCATATTCTCACCTCAAGTAGGGACCAGACCACAATTTACATATACACGTCCCGACTTGACCTCAGGGCATAACTTGGTCGATCGAATATCCCGAATGGAGAGTCCTGCACATCATGATTTCCCAGACTTGATTGACTTTAGTGATCAAGATTCCATTAACCAGCCTTCATTCGGAGAGCCTATACATTCACAGGAGTGGACTCATGAGCTAGACTTACTAGTACCTCGTTCATTGACTCCATCATATGAGGCTCCGACCAATATCTGCCATTCGGATGATCCATACTCGACCCAGGATTACATGCCAGAGTCTAGGTATGTTGAGTATGAGACCTCAATATCTCAACAGTATCCTCCAATTGAGCAAAACTCTCCCATGATTTGTCATGAGAATTTTTTAGAGGATGACATTTCTCGACTTATCGCAAAACATGAATTATTTGGTGCCAGGTTGAGAGATGTCACTGACATATTACACTCAATTTCTGCCAGCATGGGTATGAAAGTGGAGAAGGAAGTTAGTAGATCTGATGTTGAAAACAGAGCAAATAGTAGGGAACCCACACATTTTGTACAGCTGGAGTCCATTCTATCTCCCTCTTTTACTAACCCATTGCCTTCCAATCCAGAGTCTGATCCTTCATATACCAAAAATGCCAAAAAAAATTGAAAAACCAAAAAATCACATAAAAATCGAAAATGAAAATGATTTAAAAAAGTTGGATCCTACCCTAAGGAAAGCACTCGATGAAGAATTGATTTTTAATCTTCCCTTAATAAAGGCCATAGATCACTTCCTCGACCTCAAACGATTTGTGAGAAGTAAATTGATGCCCAAGAGGTCGGGCAATAAGAGGACAAGGACTGAAAGACACATAGTGTCTATGGCCACCTCCTTGGTGATGGGGAGAAAGACCAAAAGCCGCAGAGTGAAGCAGTTGCCCCGAGTTGAATGTAAAATCAAAGACACCATCTTTACCCATGCAAGAATCGATGATGACTCACTGATAAATATCCTCCCGACCTCTGTGTTTGACAAGCTCAAACTCAGGCCACTTAGGAAGTCGAGGAGAGATCGTTCAGCTGGCTGATCGATCTATCAAACGGCCGAGAGGAAACATTTCAGTCATCGTTACTTTCCAAGGTACTCTACTCCAAGTGGACTTCACGATCATTGACATCGAGCACCGAGGAGAGTTTTTCCAATCTCCGATTATTCTCGGGAAGCTGTTCTTAGCCTTGGCTAAGGCGACTATAGATTGTGAGACTCGGGAAATGGATTTTACAGCATTGGGAGCGCTTCGACCTCATCCATTCTTTGATAAACTTTACTCTAAGGTGACCTGCACATCCGTTGATAGTCGTGACCATCGAGAGGAAGATGAGTCCCACCTCTCTACTACACCAGAGAGACCGATTGTCTGGACGACCATTAGATCAGAGACTCCCCACACCTACACTTCATCAACTGCTTGCACCACCACCGTGACAGCTTCTAAGGAGGACTCACGATCAGAAGCTATCATTAAGTTGGACACGGCCTTTGTGGATTGCCTTGATCATTTCGGCGATCCGACACAAGAGCCTAAAAATGCCAAGCCAATTGAGATCACTAGCACCTTTCCGAGACGCGTGCTGACCCTTCAGGAATATTCTAATCTATATGATGACTCATCTGATGAGGAACCCATGGTCAGCACCACACCTGGACTGTTAAAGGAAACAACCAAGGCTAAATTGACTTCACATCAAAACACGATTGCTCCCTCTTCTGGTCGGCTATCTAGTGAGAGGAAGTCGAGAATTGATTCCTCGAGGTGTTCTCCCGAACCTCTCAAGGCTCGTCGCTCTCATCTCCCTCTCAATGATTCAGGTTCTAGAAAACCGACCAAGAAAATTTCCTTCAACATTCCGGAGAAGGAAATTTCAGAGGAATCCTCATCGGGTCCGGATAAGGTGATTTATATGAGTGAGCTCAGTTCAATTGTTCTCAAGCCTTATCTAAGCAAGCAGCCGTGTGTCGACCTGCGTTGGACGATCCCTTCACCTCACTACTATTCATCTGAGGACGATTCCGACAGCGAGACACTTGTATACTACCCACCTCCTCGATCCTGTAAGAAGGTTCGTCACAAACCTTCTTGATACATGTATATTCACACTCCTCCTTGTATATATTTTCCCTCCCTCTCTAGTGATTCGAATCACTTGCCTCGGCTCCATATCATTTCATTTTATGGCTATACTTAGGATGATCAGATCCTAAGTATAGGGGGAGAGTGACCCGAGTCTCTTCATCATTCTGTGTACATTCTCCATATCTCATCGGTTCTTATACTCACTCTTGTCCTATACGTAGGCTGACTAGAGCCTAAGTATAGGGGGATCGATGTTCGCTGTGTATATACTCCTTCATTTCCGCTCTTAACATTGCCCGCCCCATTTTTGATCTTCTTCTATACTTAGGCTGCCAGAGTCTAAGTATAGGGGGACGGAGCGACTTCTATACTCTTTTTTTTTGTTATTTTAGCTCTCCTACGCTTAGCACTAGCTATGTCTTTTTCCTCGCTTTTCGTGCTCTGAGGACATAGCACACGCTAAGTATAGGGGGCGTGTATATATTACATATATACTTTACCCATAGCTCGTACTTTCGCGTATTTTCGCGTATTTTTGTATATATTTTGCAATAATTACAGGTGGGTAAAAATTGGAAAAAAAATTATACTTGTTGTATAATACTTGTAACTTTTGTAAAAATTGAAAAAAAATGTATACTTGTATAATCTGTATAATATCTATAAACTCTTGTAAATTATTGTAACATAGGAGGTATACCAAAGTTTTGAAAAAAACAAAAAAAAATAGGCTTCTTATTTACTCTTGCGTATCCTCCTTGCAAAAGAAGAGTCTTGCATTTCATCTACATAGCATGCCATCTGCATCTCATCTGCATATCTTGCATATGCAAGGTGAAAAGCTAGTGGGTTCTGAACCAAGTTATGAGTAGATATTGAGGATGGACCTGTTTTGACCTTAATCCACCTAATTTCAGAGGAACCTTATAGGAACTGGAGTTAAAATTTCTCAGGTCAAGTGATTTAATTCTTTGAGTCCGCAAGTCTATGTTCACATGTCATCTTGATTAGTCTAAGTAGAATATCTCGTACACACGCATGATTCTTTTAGATAATGACCTAACTTGGACAAGCACAATGCACGTAGCTCTTCATTGATGAGGTGGTGAGGAGGTAGAATCCTTTACCTTGGAGTAGCACACGGGTGGAAACATCCGTCCTCCTCAAGGGAGGGTAGTGCATCTCAACCTAGTCTTGTGGTGTTGACATCTAAAGACGGGATGTTGTAGGTTGCAATAATGCTTCAAAAGAGAGATAGTCTACTGGCTCAAGAGGAAAAACTTCTGATGTACATGCTGCACCTTGTATATAGTTCAAAAAAAGGAAAAAAAAGAAAAAAGGAAAAAATGCAAGAACTCCAAAAAAATCAGACAGGCCCAAGTGAAAATAAAATACCTGTCAGAGTATGTATATTAGCAAAGAAAATGCAGCTGGATGACTTGGCTACACTGGTCAGGCATCCCAGGATAGGTAGCTACACTGGTTACCATCCATTCTTTCTCTCTACCCCCTCCTCTTGAGCTGGTCGCACTTGAACTTAGAAGGGAATACCCCGCTCCTCGAGGAAAGAGTTACTAGACCGGGTAATCAGAGTTACCTTGTTAGAGGAGGCTATTTATGAGCCATTTCTGATGTGGAGAGTTACATTTCACTTACATGGTACAAGTGAGAATCATAGTCATCAGAAATTTGCGTATGAGGATTTGTTCGGACCTGACTGTTGAGGAGTCTTGAATAGAAGACTTGTGGAACTTGAAGTTTGTTAGGTCTTAAGTTCATGTCCCAATAAGGTTCCGCCACACAAATAATACAAAGGTCGAGTCAAGCTCCATTTTCAACTTTTGTTCATGACCTTAGTATGGAACCCAAAATCATTTCACTCTTGCATTTCATTTTAGTTGCTTGGGGACGAGCAAGGTTTAAGTATAGGGGGTTGATGAATCTGTGATTCATCACTCTAAAAGTTGAAAATAGAGCTTTGTTCCCAAGTAAATAGCAGCATATTTCCCCTTATATTGCATAATTAGCATTCATGCATGCAAGCATAATATCTGCATTTTAGCATTCATATTTGCATAAAATAAGAATTACAATTCACTTGTAAATATCCACCATATTTTAATTTATTTGTATATATTTTATACTAACTCCGAATCCAATAAAACTAACTCTATAGTGTATATATTAGTAACACTAATAAAAGAAAATTTTCAAAAAAATACTAACTTGTAAAATTACCCAATAAACCCCCAAACTCAGTTGGAGACCTTAGACCTTAAAATACACATATCTCTCTCACACAGCCTCCGAATTAGGTCTACTCACTTTTAAAGTAATGTACTTTAAAGATCTTCGAAACAAGATCAATTTCATCAAAATCGGAGCTCGTACACAAAACTTGGGTTTTGGGCCCCTTTTGTATATTGTACATATTGACCGAAATGCCCCTCCATTTTATCCTTTTATTTTCTTAATTATTAAAAATCCAAAAAATTAGATTAAGTTGTAAATATTATTTTTATATTTTTTCTATCCTTATTTTGATTTTCTCTTCTTTAAAAATGACAAAAAAATTTACAAAAGATAAAATGCGGTATTTTAAATCTATAAGGTACCACCCAAAAATACTTTTTGTACAGATGACTCCTTTTGATTTTCGGCCCTTCTCGTCGAGACGAGCAACTTTCGTGTTGACCACTTTTTGATTTATTCCCTTTTGTTATTTCTTTTTGATTTTTGTTTACATTTAATCTTTCAATTTTCTGGGAGCGACATGTGGCCGCTCCTAGAGCCGCCACATGTCACCCCAATTTTTTATTTTCGGATTTATTTTTTATTATTTTCGGATTTTATTATTTTAATTATTATTATTATTTTAATTATTGTTATTTTTAGTAACCTACTTATTTTATTTATATTATATTATTATTATATTATTATTAATCTCCCTTTTACCACTTCTTTACTTGCCTTCTACTCCAAGCCTCCACCTTCCCCACTACCCCAGTCTCTCCATCCTTCTCCAACTTCCCTTTCCTCCTCTTTATATTCACCTCACCTCCTCCATTCATCATCATCCGCCGATTCGAGAGAAGAGAGGTCGAGCCCCTTCAACCTACGGGTGGCAGCTGAAGAAGACAAGTTGAGAGACACAACCTTTCAGGCGAGATTTGCGGCATCACCATTGTCGCGTTGTGAGATTCCCATCGAACTCGCTCAGCTTCGAAGGACTCCGCCATCCTTCTCGAGGCCACAACCGGAAGCCGCACACCGGGCTCCACTTTCGGCAAATCACAGGTAAGCATTCTCTCTTTTTCCCTTGTCATTTCAATTTTTTTATCTAACATTGTTTGTTTATATTGTTCATCACCAAAACATATCTTCACAGCCATCCTCATCATTTCATCCACCACATCTCTATTTCATTTCTATATTTTCTTTCTTGTTTACAAAAAAATCAAAAAAAACAAGAAGAAACAGGTCCTAGTTCCAGCCCAACCGCCACCGTCGTGGGCGCCCTCCTCCTGGCTGGTCCCCGCGCGCCCTTCCCTTCCAGCCCTCGGCCACCAGCAGGCCACATCCAGCACCGCCCCGGGCGCGCACAGCGCCAGGCCACCCGCAGACACGACCCCCCGACATCATCGCCCGGCCGCCGCCACTCCTGCACCTGACGGTCGACCCCCTCCTGCCACTGCGCAGCGCCACGATCTCGCGCTCCAGCCATTCACCGGTCACCAACCGCACACTCCGCCGGTCGTGAGCTCCAGGTCGCCCGCTCCAGCGTGCCCCCACGTGCCTCGCCTCCTTCCAGCCCCCGCGGTCGTGCCATCCGGTCGCTCGCGTGCGCGCAGCCGTCCGCGTCGCAACCCCGCCTGCGCCGCCCCTCTTCGACACGACAGCGCCCCAACGCCGCCTCTCCCTCACGCGGCCTCCGCTCCAAGGCCGCTCCGGTCGCCACGTGTTCCTGTGCCGTCCTGCCCTTTGCGTGGTGCCGCACGCCGCTTTCCAACCGCGGCCGCGCGCCGTGCGTCTCCGCGCTGTGCGCGCCCCTCGTCTTGCGCGACCAGCTGCGCCCCGACCCCACGACCTCGCCGGCCGCGCTCAGGCACCCCTCGCGTCTCCCTCCAACGCCGTTCGCCGTTGACGACCGCCGCCGCTGCCGCCTCGCGCAAGCGGTCGTAGCCCCTCAACGCTGCCCTGCCTCTGTGCGCCGCCCACCCCTTGCCGCCTTATCCTCCAAGCTCGTGCGTGCCCTAGGGAACGAAGGTTAAATTTTTTTATATCTTGAGAAAAATTGCACTTTTATTATTGTATGTTTTATTAATTGCAAATGCACCCCCGTGCACATTTCAAGTTTGTTTCTTTCATTTTCTGTATTGCAAAAAGACCCCTGACTTTGCATGAACAGTTGGACTGCGAAATAGCATCAATTTTTATCAAAAAATGGCATGTAAATGATAAACTAATTCTTTATCTTTTAGCTATTTAATTGTATTTTTGTGAGCATCTAACATTTTATTAAAAATCAGAGATTGAAAATCAGTGATATTTTACCCATTTATGCTCTGAAATTCGCACATAGTTATTTATTGCTCCAAAAATTGCGAAAAAATTGTGAATGATGCCTTTAAGTGTGCTTTAATTACTTCAAAATTGTGTCCAAATTGGAGTTGTCTTGTGCATAAAATAAATTATAGAGTGATTTATATTATTGATTTTTAATTATTTCCACGAATAACATTTTTGAGAAATCTCAAGTCTCTTGGATTCCTTATTAAACTACCTATTTGAGATAAATCAATTTCTACATACTTTAACTTCGTAGATTTATTAGGAATTAAATACTTACAATCACTCTATTTTCAGTAAAAAAATTCATAAAAAATTATTAAGTGTCAGAAAATTCCAAAAATATTAATGTAGCTTCATTTCATCATATTTAACTTCCAGTAAAATTTTCATACTTTTTGCATATCATTTGCACGAAGAATTGCATAAAAACCCCAAAAAAGTTTGCATTTTTTACATGTGCATCTTGAATCCAAAAATTCCAAAAAAATACATTTTGCATTAATCATTGGATTAGGTTTACAGGAAAAATATATATTGGTCAATTTGGATTAATTTCACATTAAAATTAAATTTGACTAAGTTGTTGATTTTCTTATTAACCTAATTCATCCGTATTGGAGCATTGGCATTTTATATTGCATAAAAAATACCAAAAAATCTCACTTGGAAAATCGTAATCTAATCCCTCTAACTTGATCCCGAGTTGTTCCTTTGCCTCCTTGAGTCGACCTTGGGCTTGCCCAGGCTAAATAAATATAAAACCGCACGTTATTTAAATTCGACGATTCATCGATCCGTGCGGTTATTTTTGATCGACGCGGATCTGTCCGACTGCAACGAAATAGCCAATTATACGACACTAAAAGGGTAGGTCCGCGGCTCGTCAGTGCTCGTCACAGTATCTCCCCATCGGTTTCCCAAAGATCATCTCAACATACGGGGAGGGAACCGGCCTGAATGCCGCTGAGAGACCCCGTGCCGGAGTTAGAGTAACTGAAGTTGAATATGGCTAGGAACTCGCACTGCTTGAGGGTCGCTGTTGCCGCCATAAAACGGAGACCGAGAATTAGGCCGAGGAGCAGTCGCACGCAGTTGAGAACATCCATGACTAATAAGATGAAGTGAGCTTTTTGGGTAATAGCAATGACGAGGATAGATAGGAAGGACTATGTGATTGGAAGGGGCTTAGAGGTCATATTATCTTTCGAGGTTCTGTCCTCAAAGGCTATGCATATATTGTTGTATATACTTTTCAAGTAGTAAACATATTGCCATTGCTTTTTGAAATTTCATTGGCTTTAATTAGGAGGATAAATATTGAGTGACACGTTTGGAATTCTCAATTTGAAACATGGCGGGAGTTTGAGTGTAGTTTTTAGCGTTGATTATATTCTTTCTAACATGCGACGTTAGTGAGATAAATCATGCATATGCTGAAAAATTGTTCAGTTCATTCCTGTTGATTCTAGCATGCTTTTTCCTTCAGCGTTGCAAGATCTTGACGCTTCACCTGCTCAACTATGAGATCATTTAACCACGTAATACTTTTGTAAAAAAAAAGGCAAGCATCCGAGTTCGAGTTATTCTAAAATGTTGTGGATGACAAAGACCAAGTGCAAGCGCACGAAAACACGGTTTTACTTGGAAATTATGCTTTTCTAAAGAGGTTATTGCTCACCCATAATCATTTTTTATGTGTCATCTACTCGTTAAGAATTATGTTAACTACCTGGCACCAAATCGTTATATCTGCATTGTTCTTTTTCCTAAGAACAATGCAGGGAGTTGCTTTTATATGTGTGTATAAGCAATACAAGGTACACATTTGCCTCTTCATCATGTTGACCTCATCATCATCGACTCCACATCAACAACACAAGCAAGAAGAAACAAAAGATCCATGAAATCACTTCCCTCACAATCGCCTCCATATTGTTGCCATTGTCTCGTCCTCGTCATCTCGTCATTGATCACTTAGCAACATAAATCCAAATCAGTCACCTTTGTAATTACAATTGATATATTTACATTTTTTTTGAATAAAAAGAGGGTGACATCCCGAGTTGGGATTCACCGCATTACCATTATATTATCATAAAAAAGAGGGGTACATTACATAGAGGTCCAATAGCGATATAGAGAGTTACAATGGGCGAGTACATTTTCAGGATAAAATCTTTGATTCTTGAAGCTGAGGTCATTCCCCCCCCCCCCCTTTCCCCCCTCCCCCATATAGCCCAAAGTGCCGCAAAAGGTAATGCGCAGTCATCCGTCAAATTCCCCCTACCGACCTTACCGACCTCCAAAAATCAAGAGTACCTCCCAAAGTAAGCCATGGTATCCCAATCTCCTTCCAAACATGTTCTGACCAAGGGCATTTGAAGAACAAATATTCTGCGTCTTCAACCTGTTCTCCGCACCTGTCACACTGTGTATCATGTATGCCAAACAACCTTCGCCTCCTTGCTTTGTCGCATAACCTGCCTCTTCTCAAGCACCAAAGGAAAACCTTGACTCTGTATGGGATCTTACTGGCCCAAACAATCTTCATATCTTGGAAAAGTTCTGGATCATGGTTCGTAGTTGCCCCTCTAAATTCTGTGTATACTTTCTTCATCGAGAATCTACCAACATCCCATTCAAAATGATCCCTGCCCCGATTGAAGCAGATAGGCAACGGCAATTCCGATCTCATTCTTTCAAATTCCTCTACACGTTGAGTATAAAGAACAGATGCGAACATAGGATCCCAAGCCCCCGACCCCCCCCCCCCCCCGCTTGTGCTAACGAGCAGTCCTTCTCTGTTGCAAGTGCAAACAACCTCGGGAATCGGTTATTGAGTGACCCATCCCCAGTCCAGTCATCCCGCCAGAATATAAAACTTTCTCCATTTCCAACCTTCGGCCGCAGTTTCGATGCCAGCAAAGGTAAAACATCACGGATACCAGACCATAGAGGGGACTCGAATTGAATTCTCCCTACCTCTAGCGAGCTCGAAATTCCGTACAGTTCACGCAGGAGTCTGATCACTAACCTGTCTGAATCACCCCAAATTTGAATGACCCACTTCGACACCAGTGCTTTATTCATGCGCGCCTCATCACGAACACCTATTCCGCCTTCACTCTATGGACGCGTTAGCTCATCCCAACCCACTAGATGCACGCCCGACCTTTGTTGTTTACCATCATACCAAAAGAATCTCCTCATCATAGTTTCGATCTTCTTGTATACTCCGACCGGCATCAGTCTGGTTGAGAAAAAGAAGATAGGGATGGCCGACAACACATGCTTAAGTAGGATCAACTTTTCCCCTTTTGAGAGGGTCATTGCCTTCCATCCAGCCAACCTCTGTTCAAACCTCTGGAGAACCATATCCCAATCTGCCTTTCTGAGCTTGCCAGCCACCAGTGGAAGACCCAAGTATATAATTGGTAGCTCACCCAGCGGACATCCCAACATGTTTGCCAATCTACCACCTTCACCCTCCTCCATCCCAATAGGAACCACCACTGATTTTTGCTTGTTGATTTGTAGACCGGACAAGTTGCTGAATATTTCCACAATCTGTACCATCCTTCTATTCATATCTTCTGTCCCCCCCAGGAAGATCAAAGTGTCATCTGCATATTGCAAAAGTGGCTTAATAATGGTCCCACAACGAAATCCCTCGCACCACCCCGCATCTATTGCACGCCTGAACAGAATTGCCAACGCATCTGCCACTAGGACAAACAGCATGGGAGCTAATGGACATCCTTGACGAATCCCCCGCTGAGGTTGGAAGAAACCGCCTTCAGGTCTCCCATTCACCAGGACTGCAAACGAGGAAGTCGTGACGCATCTCTTCATCCATGCAATCCATTGGTCGGGGAAACCACGACGTCACAGAGATAATTACAGGGAGCTCCAGTCCACACAAGCGTAAGCTTTTGTATAGTCAATCTTCCACAACATCCCTTTTTTCTTCGTACGCCTCCAATGAAGGCAGATTTCGGATGCCATGATCAATCCATCCGCCATCTGCCGACCAGGGATGAAGGCAGACTGACCTTGTAGGATAACCGAGTCGAGGACGCATTTTAACCTGTTTGCAAGAACTTTGACCACTATAAGGTAGATGCCGTTGGATAGTGCAATTGGTATGTAATCTTCAACTCGAAGTGGGTGTTCTTTCTTGGGGAGAAGGAAAAGCAGCACCCTATTGATCTTCTCGAAACCCATGTTCCCCTCCCAGAATTCATTAATCACGTCCATGACCTCATCCTTCAGTAGGTCCCAGAACTCTCTCTAGAAGGGTATTGGAAATCCATCAGGACCAGGGGCACCATCTGCATTCAAGCCCCAGACCGCCTTCTTCACCTCCTCCTCCTCAAAGGGTGCTTCGAGCCCCACTGCATGCTCGTCTGACAACTTCTCCACCCCTCTCCCATGCCACCCCATCCTTCCCCCCGCCTCCTTCTAGACTCAGTCACAAAGTGTCCCTTAAGAGCATGCCCCAACTGCGCGTCCCCCACCACTCTCACCCCCCCAACCTCCGGCTCCTGGATGAGATTTCTCCTTCTTCTTCCTGAAGCCACTGAATGGAAGAACCTTGTGTTTGCATCCCCTTCTCGCAATCATTTTTGCCTGGATCTCTGCCTCCATTCCACTTCTTCCTTCCTGTCCTCAAGCAGTAGTTCCTCTAGAAGTCGTTCTCTTTCGGCAAGTTCCTCCTGACTCAGCCCTCCCTGGTCATCCATCATGTCTAGACACACGACCTCATCTTGGACATCTTTCCTTTTAGCCCTTCTCCTTCTTCTCACTTCCCTCCCATATGACATCGGGAATTTTCTCAGCAACGTCAACTTGCTCGCCAGTCGGGCCACCGCCGAACCTTCAGGCCTCCAACCAGACCATTGCAAAGCCACTTCCTCCTTGAACCCTTCCTCTAAAAGCCATGGTCGCTCGAACCGGAAGTAGAATCTAGGCCTTGCTTGCTCTTCTGATGACCAAAGAATCGGTGTATGATCAGAGTGGGCCCGAGGCAATGCCCAAGCTCGAGACAGAGGGAAGAGCTCCGTCCCTTCATGCGAAAGGAGAAATCTATCCAATCTAGATATTGACCTCCTATTATGTCACGTATATACGCATCCTGCCACATCCAGAATCGTCAACCCCAATGTTTAAATACAATTCACAAAAGCTGTAGACCCAGCATCACGACCACCACTTCCCACGGGGCGATCCTCCGGAAGGATAGTTAAGTTGAGATCTCCTCCAATAAGCCATACTCCATACTCCCTTGTTGAACCCACCTGGTCCAAATCTACCGCAAGCGGACCATGTGTGCCACCTGAGGGACCATACACATTCGTCATCGTGAATGAAAAACCATCAAGTCGATGCTTCAGCCGCACCGATAGCATGAAGAGAGATCTTCGCTCGCCCAATTTTTCAAAAACCGCCTTCTTCCTGCCAATGAGGAGTCCACCTACCGCGCCTTGGGCCTCAACCTCAGCAAACTCAAAAGCATCCATGTCCCCCAAGTCACGCCACAAGCATTCTCCTCTCCTCGAGACCTTCGTCTCTTGTAATAGAACAATGTCAGCATGTGCATCAGAAATTAGATTCTTGACCACCAACCGTTTCTCAGGGCGGCCCAATCCCCTTACATTCCAGGAGAGCATTTTCATGATGAAACTTTGTTCTTCCTCTTCAACGGTGCCACCACCCCCAAGCTTTCCGCGAAACTTCGGTCCAGTAGGCTAAAATAACTTGGGCACCCAAACAGAGATCGTGACCCTTCGTCTTCGGATACAAGAGAGCCACCCAATTGAGCTCCAGAAGAAAACGCTGTTGTTTTCCTCCTCCGCCTTCTCCCTTCTGCCGCCCCCTTCCTCTCGAAACTCCAACCAAACCTAGGACAAACTCCACCCCTTGCAATTCTATCTTCCACAGTCAGCTTCGTATGAGATTTCTCGATGTCATTGACCACCACACTTTCTTTCAAGGCCACATCCTCCACGCCCCCCTCGCGACATCCCCCACATCCACCTCCCTCTAAATCCTGGACCACCACTTCCTGTTGAGCCATCAAAACGACCTCCAGTTCAGACCTGAACTCTGAGAATCATCTCTCCTATCCACTTCGACCGAAAGAGGTGCTGACACAGAGGGGACATCCTCCCTGAGTTGTCGCACGTCAGGCAGAGAGTCCAAACCATTCTTAGACAATGGCTCAACCCCCAGCGAAGACGTGCCACCATCTACCTCAACCCCCTCCGAGTACATGCAGGTAGCGAACGGAGAGGACGCCGGCCACTTTAAAAGAGCATCCGTAGGCTGCAATTGCGGATTTGGGAGTCGGACGCCCGCCTCCAATTCGTGCGCCTCCAATTCGTGCGAGCCATCAGCATTGAAATTATGTGCATTGGCGCCACCCCCCGTTTCAACACGAATAGGCAACGTGCATTCTATTTCGTCATGTGAAAGGGGTGCATTTAAAATCCATGCACTGACTCCTACTTCCGTTGCAATTTGAGGAGGCAACGACAAATCCAAATCTGGAATTTCCTTCAAAGGAGGAGCGGTGGGCATTGGCCTTTCAATGACCGAAGACACCTCAGACATTTGATTCGCAATCAATGTGCATGTGCTGTCACCCCCGGCCGTTTCAAATTGACAAGGTAATGACGATCCTTTATCCCGTGTTTCCTTAAAATGAAGCGTCGTATCAGCCAACGGTTCCAATATCGGTCGATCCGAATTCCGTGTACACCGTTCTCCCACAATGAATGACCCAAACCGAAATTCAGGCGAAACAACAGGAGTCGTTTGACCTTCTGCAACGTTCGATGCCGTCCTTGTCGCCGGTGATCGCCCGGCGGGCTCCAACCTCTTCCCCAATCCGGTGCCATGGGGGCCTCTTTCGCCACCGTTCACCAGATGATTCAGAACCATCGACGAAGCTCCAACTGTTGCTAACTCCAGACAGAGTTCACGACCATCAAGCCAAATACGCCACCAACCAAGATTACATGGCTGGAGCCCCCGAACACGAAGAATGAGTTCTGGCTTCACACCACGAGAGACACCATCACAAAGAATCTCTTCCACAACGGCAATCCCACCCAGAATCAAGCAATCCCACCCAGAATCATCCGCACCTTCTCAAACGTCCGCCACAGGAAAGGAATTCCCCGCACAAGGGACGACGGACAAAGCTAGAGCTGGAAGGAGGCCATCCGTATCATGTACTGATCTCCACTGAATGAGAGACTTCCTGGAGGCCGACATCGCTAACAAGGATGCCGCCTCGTTTTGTCGGAGACCGCGTGCTAGCACCCTCCAAGGATCTACCAGTGCCACGTCTCCCCGAAACTGCTCTCCCGCCACCTTCCCACGTCCGACACTCCCTTGAACAGCACCTCCCTTCCACCCCCTTCTCCAATCAAAAGATTGACATTCTTCCCCCGCACCGAAGCCATCCGGCTCCCACTTTTGCAAGCGCTACTCCGGGTGCGCGAACCCGTGACACTTGAAACAACGAATAGGCTCCCGACACTGACTTGCCCAGTGATCGAGTGCACTGCACCAAAAACAACCCCTTCCAAATGGTCGAAACCTTGACGATGTGTGAATCGACCTGCTCACCGGCGCCCAATTATTACGATGTCGACGGCGGACCATCAACCAGCCCCATCATGATCCGGGGCCAAGGTTGGTTGAAGATGCTTTGAACGGCTCTGGCTAAGCTCCGATCTCCAGCCATCAACGACCTCTCTCCGACCACGCTCCGCTCTCCTTTTAGCCATCAACCAACCAACAAGTCGATATCAAAAACTACAAGACATTATAAATAACATATCAATCAAAGTAAACAAAGAGTTTTAGAGTAAGCATTACACAATCTCAAGATCTTTTTTTTGGCAAAAGGGAACAGATTATCTATTTTTGTACCACATATTTTTTTTGACATGACACCAAAAAACAGAAAAAATTTCTCGAAAAAAATATTTTTTCGTTCACAATTTATTTGTTACCAAAAATTTTTGTCATATTTGCAATTAGGTATTGTGCGGGAACCCAATTGAGTCTTTGTAATTGGAAGGATAGAACAAGTAAATAGACTGATCCAAATTAAGTGCTACAGTTATCCAATATACAAGAATTTCTATTTTATGAACATATATATTAGGATTTTTATCAGTTGTGCCCCTCCGACATCTTGCAATTTCAGTTATGCCCCTATCTTTTTGGGAATATCAGTTGTGCCCTCGACTTGTTGTCGTTTTATCACTTGTGCCCTCCATAACTTTAGTCATCACTGGGTTGAACTTAACCATGGTTTTTCAAACCATGGTACAGTTAGATGGGCAAAAACCGTCCAAATAACCCCCATTCATCTTCCCTACACCACCTCCTCCTCTTCATCCTCTTCCTCTCCCTCCCTTCTCCTCCTCCTTGACAAGACATCATAAAATCATCTCTGCCTTAAACTGTGAATGGTGTTGCGGATGATACACATGATTGTATCCAAATGGAAACACACTCCAGTCCAAATGAAAATATGCAATGCCACTGTCACCATAACCGGTACCGCTGCTGATGCTAACAATACCGGGGCAGGTGCAATCTATGGCAATCCGAACGTCTCCGACATAACGACAACTGTCACGACCATCTCTAGATATGTGAAGGGTGGGATCAGGAAGTGGGACCTAAAGAACCTCCTCCTCTTCCGCAGTGCGTCAGAGGGTCGGGCGTCCGGTGCGAAGGCCAAATTCCCGGGTATGGCATCTTCGGTGCTTTTGTTGGATCAGGACATTAAGAGGGGGAGCTTCCGGTCCATGGATGGGGTGTGCCGCAGGGTGACGACGAGGGGGGGGAGGAGCAGCTCAGGGCGGAGGGCACACCTGGGGAGGGGAGGAGGTGCTGGTGACCTGGGGGAAGTGCGGGGGCAAGGGGAGATGCGGGGGGCAAGGGAGACGCGGTGGAGGAGATCGGGGCAGAGGAAGGTGGAGGTGGGGGCAGAGGTGAGGAAGCAAAGGGCCAGCGGGGGGAGGTCGGAGGTGGGGAAGCAAGGGGCAGTGATGGGAGGTCGGGCTGTAGATGGTGGAGGATTGGCCGTGGTGGGGGCGGAGGTCGGGCTGAGGATGGCGGGGGGAGTCCAGGTTGGTGATGGAGAAGGGGCCGGAGGTAGGGAACCAAGGAGATCGGGCGCAGGGCCGGGGGGGAGCTCGGGGGCGATCAGAGAGGCGTGGGGGCGAAGGGAGGGGCTGGAGGTGGTCGAGAGGAGCTGGTGGAGGAGTAGGAGGCTGTAAGGAGGAAGGAGAAGGGGGAGGAAGAGGAAGAGGGTGTGGGAGGAGGAGGAAGAAGAAGTGGCTGGATATTTTAGTCCAATTTTTTAAATTAATGCTTATTGTGTCCTTAAAGTTAACGTCCGTTTGTGTTGGAGATGGACGGCAACTAACTCGAGGGGCACAACTGATAGAACGGCAAGAAGTTGAGGGCACAACTGATATTCCCAAAAAGATAGGGGCATAACTAAAATTGGAAGATCTCGGAGGGACACAACTGATAAAAACCTATATATATTACGATTGTTGCACTTTTGCATATGACGATGAAGCGTGTGTCTCCCACGAATCAGATAGCCTCCTTTTTCTTCACCTGCATACCCAACGTGATCTATAAACATCCCCTTGTCCTCCTCGCAGCCGATATCATCTCACAAAGTTCTCTCCAAAATGTGCACACAGACTGCAAGAAACAGGCTTATCCTTCAACTTGTATGAGTAACACAAAGGGAGGAGTGGAGGGAATTGGAGTCGGTCATGTGTGGAGAAAAGAGAGGGAGAAAGAAGGGATCATCACCAAAGTATCCTAACAGTACAAATAGTTGTCGTCCACCTTTTTTCTATAGAGAGGGTAGGAGGCCACCAATTTGGCTTGGGTGAAACCCTAGTCATCAATGACTTGAACCTATCTGCAATTTGGCTTGGTTGAGAGCCTAGTTAGCAATGACTTGAATCAATATAGTATAAATATTTTTAGTTATTTCATTTTACAAAATCATACATCATTTATATTTTTATTAATTTAAAGAAAATTTTAAGGTATTTAGATATATTTTTTTTAGATTTTTCAAAATTTATTTACAAGTATAGATAAATACATTTATTTACAAGATAGGTACATGTTAGTAAAAATGGCAAAGCCTTCTCACGTTATAAGTAGGGGTCAGCTACATGATTCTTGCTCAAATCCATGTTGAAAGATTACACTATTTTTTACACTGGCTGTCGACTACCCAACGCAGCCCCCACAAGAAGGGATTTGAATATTGGTCTTTTGGTGGTAGGCACACTGCACTACCACTAGAGAATTTAAGTGGGCACAAATATATAAAATGCATATATTATTTTTAGGGTTTCTATCAGTTGTGCCTCTCTGAGATATTACAATTTCAGTTATGCCCCTCTTATTTTGAATATCGAGTTTGCTCCCGATTTCTTGTCGTTCTATCACTTATGTTGTTGGGTTAGTTTGTCGTCCATCTCCAATGCAAACAATCATTAACCTGAGGGACATAATGGGAATCAAATTAAAAATCAAGGTTGAAAAGGTCATTTCTCTATCATATTCCTCCCCCTCATCCTCTTCCTCTTCCTTCCATTCTCTTCATCCTCCCCAGCCAACCCCCACACCTCCTTCTCTGCCCCTCCCACTCCCAGCCAACCCCCTCCTCCCTAGCCTGAGCTCCACCCCGATCTCCTCCCCCGCACCTCCTCCTCCCTAGCTCGCACCCTCCTCCCTAGCCCATCCCCTCCAGCCCCGAGCTCTGCCCCGAGCTCCTCTCTCGCACCTCCTCTCCCGCCCCTCCTCCCCAGCCCGCCCCCTCCTCCCTAACCCGACCCCCTCCAACCCTGATCTCCGCCCGAGCTCCTCCCCTACACCTCCTCCTCTGCCCCTCCTCCCTAGCCCAGCCCCCTCCAGCTCCGCGCTCCGCCCCGAGCTCCTCCCTCGCACCTCCTTCCCCACCCCTCTTCCCTGGCTTGTCCGCCTCCAGCCTCGAGTTCCAACCCGAGCTCTTCCCCCATACCCCTTCCTCCGCCCCTCCTCCCCAGCCAGCCCCTCCTCCCCATCCCAACCCCCTCTAGCCCCGAGCTCCGCCCTACCTCCCTAGTTCAACCCCCACACCTCCTTCCTCCCCTCCTCCCTAGCCCGGCCCCCTCCAGCCTCGAGCTCTGCTCTGAGCTCCTCCCTCGCACCTCCTCCCTAGCCCACCCCCTCCTCCCCTGCCCAACCCCTCCAACCCCATGCTCTGCCCCTCCTCCCCAGATCGACCCCTGCACTCCTTCCACCCAATCTGCCCCTCCAACCCATCCTCCCCTCCCCAACCCCATCTCATCCAGATCCCTCCATATGGTTTTGTCGAGGTTGTCGGGAGATGTCTGTTTGACCAGCTGATGTCCTGGAGGTTGTTCATCATCAAGAGACACAAGGAGGAGACGACCACGTACGATAGCGAGATGAGAGGAATTCAAGCTTGTGGGGCTAATGGGAAAGAAGGGAGAGATTTTATTCTGACCATAAAGACATTCTTAACCACACTGTGGTTTGAATAAATCATGATTATTTTAATTTTTTGACGCTCATCTGATGGAATGGCACAAGTGATAACGGAGAAAGAAGTGAGGGGCATAACTAATATTACTAAAAAGTAGGGGCATAATTGAAATTGCAATATCTCAGAAGGGCATAAATGATAAAAACCCTATTTTTTATTTTTATTTTTTTATTTTTTGTTTTATTTTGATTTTATATATTTATATAAAATATAAGAAAATTATTAAAAATACAATTATGGAGAAAATACAAGAATAACATATGTATTGAGCAATATACAATTGTACAGATGTTATAATACTCCAAAATGCTAACTTTCACATTTTAACTCTTATGTTAATGAAACAATCCTTATTTTAAAGATAACCTTACGCTAAGTACAATGGAAGTGAATTTGGTGAATTTTATTCATATGGAGGATATATAAAGCTTTGAATATTGATTTTATGGATTTTCGATTTATCATAGCATGTTATATGTGCAAGATTTGGAAGTATTTTTATTATTTAGTATATATTTTATATATAAATTTGGTGAAGAAAATATTTTGATTTGAAATTATCTTGATGATAAATATGATAGTGGAAAATATTTACATTGTGAATATAGTACATATGTGCATTGAACTTCTTAATTTTCTGGATTTTTATAACTTGTTGGCCCTATTTCCCCAACTTTATATGACGACAAGGCAATTCTTGACCTAGTCCCGGGGTTTAAGGTATAGTCTTATTCTTTTCTTTTTCTTTTTATTCTTTATTATTCTATTCTTGCATAAATTAAATATTAATTTTACATTCTTAGTAAATATTTTTAGATTGTTAAAACATGAGAATTAGTGATATTACATGTGTTTTCCTAGAGATTTTAGACTAAAATGTAAGAATAAAGATGATAAATCGTGGATTCATCATCCCTCGAAATGGATTGTCATGATATACAATCTATTAGGATCGCATCAACCATCCCAATTCTCATAGCATCCCTTATATTAAAAAACCTGGATATATAACTTGAAGTATATATTCCCACATTTGTATGTCTTATTCCATGTTTAAGAAGAAGCTATACTACAAGCAGATGACCCTGAGGGGACGGTCGAGGACCGTCCTCTTTGCTATGAAACCGTCCCTTCTGATCAAAGGGGACGGTCGTTGGGTCGTCACCTTTTCCACCATCTCATTTGACCAGAAGGGACGCTTACTACGAACGTCCCTTTTATCCAACCATTGGGGACGGTTGTAACCGTCCCTTCTACGTTGAAGAATAGGGACGGTTATGACCGTCCCTACTACCATGAATAGGAGGCAATGATTTTGACCGTCCCCTTTATAGGAACATAAGGGATGGTCACCTACGCTCGAAGAACCTTTCGAGACGACCACAGAAGACTTTCGGGGGCGGTTGTAACCGTCCCCTTTAGGTCTCACGGGTTGATACCGGTAACAGGGAGTCGATGTCAAACGGACGCGACGGTCGAAACCGTCTCCTTAGTTAAACAATGGGGACGGTTGCAACCGTCCCCTCCGTCCAATGACCTGTAGCGATGCCAACAGAAGGGTTTCAGGGACGGTTTAAATCGTCCCTTTTAGGTCCCATGAGTACAAAACGGAGACAGCAATGCCCTATCAAGCGGAAGGGACGGTGACAACCGTCCCCTTTGATTATCAAGGGGACGGTTACAATCGTTCCTTACGTTCTAAGTACCTATAGTGACGCCAACAGAAGATCTTTGGGGATGGTTTAAACCATCCCCTTGAATCTTTGAAAGCCAAATATGTAGACCGTGATCTATTTTGATACAGAGGGGATGCTATTGGAGAACAATAGGTGACGGTTATAACCGTCCCCAATACCCTCTAACAGCAAAAAAATAATGAATTCATGAGTATTTTTGTCATGCTCCTGCTGCAAAACCACATAGACAAAGAAGACATTTAAAAGAAACCAAATTTCTACAACATAATACGTAAAAATAAATAATTTTTCAGTTCTACATCAATGTAGCCACTAATCTTAAATTACACCAAAATGTTCAAGATAAAACTAAAATATATTACATACATATTCTTCATCCATCGTAATCTATTCCGATTCGTCACTTTCCTCACTCTCTTCATCACTTTCCTCATCATCGCCGAGTTGTACAGGTTCCACTGGTGGCTCGGCCTGGCTTTGAAGACGGCTTATGTATGCTATAACATTCACCATGTCTATACGCATCTTAGCCATCTCTTCATCCTGTGCGGACATCTTCGCCTTGACGTCGCGCAGCAGCTCCCTCTCCATCTCTCTCTCCCTCTGGCTCCCTTGCGAGGAGGTCCAAGACCCACTTGCACCACCCATTTCGTACTATGTATGGATCGTTTCTCTACGTCCTCTGCAACGTATGTGTCCACTATGTTCTGGACATGTGGCTTGGAGGAAGGCTTCATCGACGGACAAAGGGGGAGTGCTCGTTCACGTGCTATCTAGTGAGGTGGTGGTGGAGAGCCTAATCATTTCTTCCTGTATGCATAGATACATATATTATTTTCAAAATATTAATGTAAGGCATTCTAAAAATTAAAAATATATATTACTTACATGAATTGATGCGTATGCGTCATCAACCCACTACACTTCTCCTCCAAAATCTCTGCTCTTTGACCCGGCAAAAACCTCTATTCAGGTCATTTCTCTATCGTTATCCCTCAACTAAAAAAACATAAAAGAAGAATCTAAACAATCATAAAAGCAAGCATATTTCAATTAAAATTTAATAAAATTAAAAAAAGTTGAAAAACTCACAACCGAAGAAGAGGAGGCCGGGTGGCGGCGCTAGGGGAGGAGGAGGAGACTGGGACTGCGGGCTTGAGGAGGACGAGACCGAGGCGGCTGCGGTAGAGGCTTCAACGGGAGAGAGGAGGTCGGCGGTGGTGCTAGGGGAGGAGGAGGTCGGGGCGGCGCTAGAGGAGGTGGAGGTCGGGGTGGCGGACTACATGAGTAGGAAACCGGAACGGCGATGACGGAGGCCTCAACGGGGAGGTCGGGCGGCTGATCCGGAGGGAGGACTACGTCGGAGGGAGGAGGGCGGCGGAGGAATTGGGAGAACGAAGTAAATGAGGAAAGGATTCATGGCCGAGAGTATATAAGACAATCGGGGACAGTCGTACGGACGTCCCCTATAATAATGATCGGGGACGGTTATAAGTGAACCGTCCCCTTTGGTGACAGATATTTCGTAGAGTGCGCTGATTACACAAACATCGACGACGGTTAAGCAATCGTCCCTTATACCTAACTATAAGGGACGATTGTAACCATCCCCTAAAGTTTGGTATACGCGACGTCAATAGTGGAGTATAGGGGACGGTTATGACCGTCCACTAAAGTGCCTGGGTACAGAGAAAACAAACAGGAGCTTTACTCGTAAGGGATGGCTATGTAACCGTCTCCAAAGGGTCAATTATCTGAGACGGTCAGTAGCGACCGTCTCTAATACTCGACGGAGGGGACGGTTGTGGTTTGACCGTCCCCTATAGTAGCATAGGGGACGGTTGCTCTTTGACCGTCCCAATTAAGCGCCCCAAAAGATCGTTCAGTTTGTAGTGATACCTCAACCAATCATAGGGCATCAATCATATGCTTTCAAAAAGTGTAATTGATATTCCTAAATTCATATCATGTTTCCAAAATAGGATGACCACCGTTGGAATTCGCCTCCACTCCAATGTCTGATGAGTGAGCTATGTCTCCTAGTTTGTTTACAAACAAACTTATTCCTTAAAGAGATCATGCATCTCATATGCATTATGTGGACACGAGTTGTCAATATATAGGCATTGTCAGACCATCAACCTAATGGTCTGCCAAATGCTCATACGCATATGTGTGTGCGCGTGTGTGCGTGCATACAAGCGTTTGTATCTTTGATCAAAGGATGAGTTCTTGTCTCGTGGCAGTTTATGACGTGGGTCGTAATCTATCATCATGTCATCAAGTTACTCCTTCACTTGACCGGTCCAATAAATAAATCTGAATTTCTATTCATATTCAGAGGATGAAGAATATAAGCTAAACATTAATCTCTTGAGAAGATTGTCATCTCTTCTTGTACTGGATATCATTATTGCATAACATTATACAATGTTATATATTTCCTCAATTTAACTTCATATATCAACATATATGCATCAACTCGTGTGATCTAATTCTTTATATCATTTTTTATAGCTATCCAAATTGTCCAAGGTACATATCCATAATCCTTAGAAAGACTAATTAGTCATGAAAACTCAAATGCATTTTATTTCAGATGGAGTAACTTCTCCTGTGTGGTTTCAGATTCCACATCTTTAGCTTGATAAGAAATTGATTGACTTCACTAGGTAAGATAAAAGCTCCGCAAGTTCGTATGTTCCGTCATAATTTGTCGCCTTCATGCTCTTAATGAAACAAATATTTCTCATCAAAATTACATTATTTCTACTGAGAATAACTTTTTGTTCAGATAGATCTAAAATATGTACCAATTTACTCATGTACTGTAATCCATGAGCAATCCTTTCTTGGCCTTTGATTCTAACTTTCTTTTACTCACATGATTCGCAGCGCAACCAAAAACTCTCAAGTCACAACACATAGTAAGATGTCTACGCTATTCCTCGAGGGGTTTTTTTAGTTAATAATAGTGGCTGGACTTCGATTAAGTTGCAAGTTGTCTTCATGACCTTGTCCCGGAATGATTTGTTCATGTCATCATTGGATAGAATGCAAGGAGCTCTCCTCAAATGTGTTTTCTTCATCCATTTTGCGACTCAATTGTATTGTGATCTGCTTATAACTGTTAGATACCTAGCAATGCCTTTATATGTGTAGAGCTTATCAATTTTGGAAGGATGTAACTCTAAGGGCTCGTTCGGTTGGGAGGTTAGCCCTCAATTTGGGCGGGTTAGCCTCCAAACCTCACATTCCTAAGCCATTAGTGGGGCACACTCCCTTCCCATCAAAAAAATTATATATTATACCATCATATCATCTAAAAATCATAAAGTACTCAACTTCTTCTCATTATTCCAAATTTCAATACAATAGCATCACAACAACTACTCACTTTTTCAAATTTTAATACAATCATATCATAATAACTACAAACTTTTTCAAATTTCAATAAAATCTCATCACAAAGACCCTCCCAACTCTTAACCCACCAACCAAACACAACCAAATGCATCCTAAGTTATTATTTGGTTGAAGAATCTTTACTTTCTTGTATGCTTGATTATCCTTATGAATCTTCCAATGCATGTATATATGAAAGGTCTTGCTTTTGCCTTTGTCAAAATGTGCTTCATTTTGTGCATTGTCTTATCGAACCAGAACATATGTTAATTGTCAAAAACAAAGTGGTCAACTAACTCTGATTTAGATGATATTGTACATAGACCTCTATTTGGCACCCTTCATAACAACTACATCACCCTCGGTGACCTCCATGACCACCTTTAGCAATGCAATATCATCTTTTTATGTCCATAATGTCTAAGAATATCATGTTGATTGAATTAGAGGACATGCCAAACATATGTATTGTTCCCACTATGATGGAGTTTGCACCACCAGCACTATGATAATTTAAGAACCACTCCTAATTACTTAGTTTGGTATCATGTGTTATGAAAAGCCAGCTTATAAGATCTGCATGTCCTTATGGCATGTCTAATTTGAGATCGCGAAAATGAAATCATCTTCCGTGTTCTCGTACTAGTGTGTTACCCTTGCCTTCTCCTTAGGTCAATCATTCTTCTGACCTCCCATTTTTTTGCGAAAGTTACATATATCATTCGAATTATTGTATTTCTTGGTCTTTTTCATTCTTCTTGCAATCCTTAGGGCCTGTTTGGTTGGAGGGGTGACCCGGGTCGGCTCGGGTCACCCCCTCACAACCCCCGTTTGTTTAGCGGGTAGAGCGGGTTGGAGAGGGCCTTGGCGTGCGATTCTTTTGTGCACTCGAAGCTTTAATTCTGACCCGTACTGCACGTATTGTCCATTCAATGCCTCGAAGGAGGCGCAACTTTTGGCATGCCCGAGATGCATCGGTTCGAAACAAACCCCTTTCCCCTTCGCAGGTCGTCTTCCTCCGCTCTCCCTGGTCTTCCGCTGGCCCGACAACACCTGCAGGTAGGGTTTTGACAACTCGAAGAGGGCTGGCGAGTTTCCAGTAGACATATGGGCGCCCGCAGCATACATCCCATCCCTCCCCACCGCGCAGGCCTACGATGGAGCAGCGCGCCGATTCTTGTGAGTCCGCAGCTCCCCGCGCGTCTCCTCGTCCATTGAGGGGAGGGAGGCGAAGGAGCAAGGTAGAGGAGGAAGTGTCCGCCTATAAATATTGCGCGACCTTCTTGTGGATCTTGCACGAGCTCGCGCGTGTGGGTGTTAGGGTCGGAGAGGAGGACACGTTGGCGTTTGCGAGGTGCATTCTCGGAAGGTAAGCGTGATTCTCGTTATTTCGTTTTTGTCTTTTTGGATCACCCTTCTTCTGCGATGATCATCAACTGTTCGGATTTGGTGGAAGTGGTCTTCTGTGTTGAATGAGGTCTTCTTGAATGTACCCGGGATTATTTTTGTAGACATATCGGCGATGCTAATCGCATACACAACTCGTCGGACCTGTTCTGAATCTTTCTCTGCGATGATCGTCTTTTTTGTTTGATGTGTTGCTGGATTTAGTCATTACTTTCGATATGGGGATAATCGTATGTAGAGTAGTAATTTACCCCATCCACACTGCCTTGGTCAATTAGTCAGCCCTTTGTCCAAAATTTTAAAACATAACTGCATAGACCATACGATCGCAATGATCCCCTTTCAGTTCTTCTTTCTGACTCTGCTAGGTATGAACACCAATGAGGAAATGAAATAAAAGATTATTCTAGTTATATAATTTTAAAAATTGTGAGAACGACAAGATATTGAAAGAACAACAGAACCAAAGGAACAGAACTATAGAACAGTATCAGGTTGTGTGAATAACAAGTATATAGGAAATGGATCCAATCTCCATACCAAAGGCAACCTTGGATTTTTAGACATGTTTGGATAGTATCGGGACCTTGGTTGGATTTTTCTTACAATGGTTTAGTCAATCAAAATTATTGATTGGGATGGAGGTCCTGCGAGAGGTCCAATATGATCTGGATGTTGAATTTCCAGTGTCCAGAATCCGAGGATTACCTCTTTACCCAGCTGGGTTTATTCCATTTCATCCTTTTCTTATAGCATTTTCGGCTCCATCACAATATTTATGGCATCTCGTCCTTCTAATATACATCAACAGTGGCGTTATGTTTTTCTTAACTATTATTCCTGCCTGGGAATATTGAAACTTGTTGAAGATGTAAATAAATCTTGGACCATTGCCTGGGAATAACTAATGCTTCTTGAGGGATACAGACCTGCCATCAGTGGCACTTATTTTGTTTGAAAGGTTTCTTCCTATCATGGGCATTATGGCATAGATGGCATGATGGTAATTGACGGTTCTTGGGTGTTGGCAGAACCCCCAGATATGTCTACTGAATGGCAGTATTCTATGAATCGAAGTTAGTTGTATCCGTATTATGTTATGTTAATTCTCTCCATTGCTTGTAATGTTTGGATTATTCTCTGGGACGTGAAAACCATCATAGGTTATATCTTCATGGTATGCTGATTTTTGGCTTTTGTTCTGTACTTGATGAGGACGTGAAAACCATCATAGGTTTTTTATGATTCACCTTCTGAAGAATCTGATCAGTGTTCCTGTTTTAATCAACTTTGCGCAGTACAAGTTTATATCTGCTTCGATTGTGTTTTTTAATATTCTTAGAACTTTACATCAGGTTGTGTGAATATCGTGATTAAAACTTTACATGGGGTCCTTAACCATAGCTTCGTTATTCGAGGTCCAGTAGGTATTTGTTTAATCGTATTCCTTTCTCACCAACATACTTGGGCCATAATTTAATGTGCTATCCTCGAGCCTTTTCCAACTCTGCTATAACTTGTTTGCATATTTAAGTGTGATGTCAGCATGGGCGGGCAATGGTGCCCGAGGTGTCGGGCCGTCCTCCGAGGATGTTGCGCATGGGAGTGCACATTGGAATCCTGCTTTGGACAGGATATTTGTTGATACTTTGTTAGAGTTCGAGTCTTCGTGGGCTGGTAGCACGTTCACAGCGCCCGGCTGGCAGCTGATTGTGAGCAGGTTCAATACCATCAGTGGTCTTAAGTACACAAAGTCACAACTACTGTGTCGGTGGAAGAACCTAAAAAGGGACTACTCCGCTTACCTTTACCTTCGTAACAAATCCGGGTGGGGCTGGGATGCTGTCTACAACAGGCCTATTCCGCCTTCTGAGTCGGCATGGTTTGAGGTAATGTGCCTGCGTTGATGATTAATTGATGTATGTTAGTGTCCATTTGACAATTACTTTTTTTGTTACAGCTTGCTGATAGGTATCGCAAGTACCGCAACAAGCCCTTCCTTCACTACGGCGACATTCAAAGGTTTCTCAGTAAGGACATTGCAACTGGGCTTCATGCCACCTCCTCCAGGCCATGTAACTTAAATCCAGCATTGGGAGCATCTAGCTCACACCGTCAATCAAGCCAGAGGGAGCTCAATTTCGACGAGGATCTCGACGAGTGCCTGCCAGAACCTGTAGAAGAAGCGCACGACAGCGACGAGTTCTCACCCTCATCCAGGAAGCGAAATGCACGCGGCGGTGGCAGCATCGGGAAAAAGTCAAAAAGTGGAGTCTCCAGGGCGCAAGTGGGGCAGGAAATGATGGAGAATTTTCTGAAGTCATTGGCGCAGACGATAAATGAGTCGAAGAGTGGCCCAGATGAAGTGGCACATGCGGCATGCCAAGAGATAGGAGCAATGCGTCCTGATCTAAACGTACATCAGTTAAGGAAAATTGCGGTCGAATTGGCTACCCCAATTGGGCGTAACCTCTACATGCTTATGCGGCGTGACCGTGGAAAGCTGAACGACTGGATCGAAGAAACCATTTCGCAGTGATCAGTCATCGAACAAATTTATTTCCCCTTACGCGTAGAGAACATTTGCTTCATGATCTTCAACTGTTTCGAATAATTGACGCTAAACTGGGTGCTAGCAACGTGATTTAGGACAAATTGAAATTTTTGTGCACACTGCATACATTGTTTGAGGCTGAAATTTTGCTGCAGGTTGCAGGTTCTACGTTTGTCAGAAATAATGGACTAACCTAACTTTGCCTGCAGGTGTATCTGACTTCTTGTGTTAAAACGCAGGTGTATCCGACATTCTTGTCTTAACTTTTCTGTCTTGCAGATACAGGTTTTAAATAGGTCTCGATTTCATCATGATAATGCTTGCGGTTGCAGGTGTTATGTAGGTTCTACACGTTGGAGACTACCCAGTTATTGATTGATATTGCATGCAGGTTTAGGTCATTTAGTTTGGCGTATGCACCAGGCCAAACTTATCCGGATTTTAACTGAATTATATTGGCGTAGGCGATTTATGTTGAACGCAGGTGTATGTGATTTTGAGTGGCAGGTGCAGGTGTTATGCAAATCCAAAATTTGGGATGGCAGTGATAGGAAATGTTTCTTATGCAGGTTACATTTCTGTGATTTTTGTGCAGGTGTAATGCACCACTAATTAGGCCGAGAGAAGCC
The DNA here is from genome assembly GCA_037367405.1 of Ottelia alismoides. Lineage (NCBI taxonomy): Eukaryota > Viridiplantae > Streptophyta > Magnoliopsida > Alismatales > Hydrocharitaceae > Ottelia > Ottelia alismoides. Next base: position 73,225 of record JAZKJV010009578.1, on the reverse strand, counting down.
TATTGCCTAATAGCAGTCACATTCAACTCCAACCCAACCCTCATCCCAACCAAACACCTACTATTACAACCTTCCCAACCCTCTTCACATGCTACTATTCACAAGGTTGCCCCAACCCAACCCAACCCTCCAACCAAACAGGCCCTATAAGATCAATGATATCCTTTCTACGGGATACTTCCAATAATGTCGCGTGACTATCAGCAGCTTTAATAGAGACCATGTGCCCAAGTAGCGCAGTGTGGAAACTCAACATGGCTTCTTCCAAAGAAATAATATCATTTCCAACAACAAACGACTGAACAAAAAACTTATATGATAGTTAGATGGACACCAACGGAATTAGGGTTGCATATTTATCTTTTCCTTCTATGTCTATATTTTTCAATTCCAACAACAACAAAACATTTTCCCGCATTAAGTAAGGTCGGCTACATGGATTCTTTGACTTCATTCAGAACTATCTCAAATCATTCTCGAGCTTACATCTAAAAAACTGAGATCCATTCGTATAGTCTCATTCCAACACTTGTTGGGCCTTCCTCGCCCTCTCTTAGCTGCTACAACATTCCAAAACTCACATCTCCTAACCGATGCATTAGTTGACCTTTGCAAATAGTTAAACCACCTTAAGCAGTTTTCTCGCATCTTATCCTCAATCAGAGCTACACCAACTTTCATTACGATTGCATCATTCTGAATCCGATCTTTATGTGTGTGTGTGTGTGTCCACACATCCACCTTAGCATTTTCATTTCTGCTACTGCCATTCTCTGCACATGTCTATGATTCACATGCCAACATTCAAATCCATAGAACATAGCATGTCTCGCTGCTGCTTTGTAGAAATTTCCTTTGATTTTTCAAAGAATTTTCTTATCACAGAGAACAGTAGAGGCTCCTCTCCACTTTAACCATCCTGCATTTATTCTATTGTAACATCTCCATCAATTTCCCCATCGTATTGCAAAATAGATCCCAGGTGTCTAAAAGAATCCCTCTTCTAAATATTATCATCACCAATCTTCATCTTGATTCCTTCATCATTACTTCCATCAAGCGTGCACTCCATTTATTCAGTCTTAGCCCTACTTATATGAAATCCTTTACTCTCCAAAGCATATCTCTAGACCTCAATCTTCTCATTTACTCCATTTCTAATCTCATCAATCAACATAATATCATCGACAAATAGCATACATCAAGGTACCTCATCCTGAATGTGACTTGTCAACTCGTTCATAATCGAAGTAAAAAGAAATGGACTTAAAGTTGAACCTTGACGTAAGACAATGTTGATGTCAAAATTGTCAGTCTTCCCAGACTTGATCCTCACACAAGATAAAGCCCTATCATATATATCCTTTATGAGGTTAATGTATAGGACAGGTACTTGTCTCTTCTCCAAAACTCTCCACAATATCTCACGTGGGATGGAATCATAAGTTTTCTTCAATTAAGGTGTACTTAGACAGAACCATAATCCTTACACAATATATTTTTCAATTCCACTAATAAAATATTTAATATAAAAGTGTTCTTTTAGGGTGTGTTTGGTTCGTGGGTTATCCTGGGGTGGATAACTCGATTTTATGTTTGTGTGTTTGGTTGGTGGGTTAAGGGTTGAGAGGGTTTGTATGATGTGATTCTATTGGAATTTGAAAAAGTTGGTAGTTATTATGATATGATTGTATTGAAATTAGAAAAAGTAGGTGGTTATTGTTATGTGATTATATTGAAGTTTGAAATAGTGAGTAGAAGTTGAGTATTTTATGATTTTTATATGATATGATGGTATAATATATAATTTTTTTGATGGGAAGAGAGTGGGCCCCACTAGTGGGTTAAAAGTGGGGGTTTTGGGAGGTTACCCACCTAAAGTGGGGGTAACCCCCAACCGAACGGGGTCTTAAGGTGTACTTTCTTGCATGCAAAACAAGAACAAATGATGGATTAAAAAACAATGTGTTGATCGAGCTCTCCATCGTATGCAAACTACCAAACTTCAGCCACATGCTCGTTGCAAATTCTTCATTCACGACATCAAAGACCGCCTCATCTACCCAAGACAGTATGATCATCAAGCGTGCCTTCTCCTCATGTGGTGCCAAGTCAACAAGAACTTTGCCATCGACAAATCTTATATTAGTTTTTTTTTGTGAATAGCAAACACCAGAAACAATCAACAAACACAATGATTTACAAGGTTCATCGGCAACTGTGATAAGTCCTTGGACAACAGCTATCGATCATCGCTATTTGCAAAGAATAAAAGTATATAAGATTACATCCAGGCCAATCTTCAAAGCCCTAACCTTAAGGAGTTTATATAAGCACTACCAAGGCAAACAAGTCCCAATAGTAAATCAGCCCCGATTAACAATTAGAGTTCTAATTATATCTAAGATGGAGTGCACCTACCCCTCTGCTCAGAGACCCCGTTTTCGAACGATAGGCTTCATCGAGAAAATTGAACATCATGCACCTCGAGGTTCAAGGCATATCAACATAAAGAGAAACAAAATAAACATTCAAGAAAAAAAAGAAGGAAGCTATGTTTCTAGAACCATTGGATCTGCGAAGATGGACATGGATGTTGAGATCGCATATCACATGACTTGAACAAAGTCGGGCTGCAATGGATACTGGAACATAATATTATGCCATGGTTTATAAGAACATGCTCCTTTGCAATTGTTGCTCTTGGCCAACTGAAGACTAGTCTAGTAATATGTAATGACCAGACTAAATATAGATGAGAGCTACTTGACATGTTATTTTCCTGAGAGGTTCTTTATCTTTTCAACTTTGTGAGCTAAAGATGTAGAATACTACTACTACACTGCATAAAGACAACTAAAAACATAGTACCTCTAGGTTCTACCAATTTCCTATGGTTCTTCTTATCTTTAAGAACTGTTGCGAACTACTTGAAGTATAAAGCAATAGCACATCGTAGCATTACAGTAACTCTCACGTGAAATGTTAATTTTTCAAAATAAATAATCTGAGACTGTGTATCCAATGATGCCGCTACCGTGCTGACGCCTCTCTTAGATAGCCTGAACAAAATCATCTACAAAAATTTCTTATGGGTAATCATGCTTGATTGTACAAAATGATGTATGGTGTAATAGCAACAATGGGAGGAGGGAGCTTTCCTGGCTCATGTTCTACACATGCAAGGTGTAAGAGGATTCTCCCACAGATCGTAGTTGGGGAAGGTTTCTTCGGGGAGTCCTGTTCTCGTCTGGTGAGTAATCAAAACGTCTTCTACAAATGGTGCCCATCCCATGTAAGGATCCCCAAAGGACTTGGACATGACTCCCTTATCCGGCTTTATAGACTTGAGCCGGTGACCCATGTATCTTCGAGCGCCAATTATAAGCTTGGCGAAGTTCCCACCATGAGTCATGACAAAAACATCTGACTTTAAACAAACCAGGAAATCAAGAGCGGCCAGGCTCGTCACATGCTTCCTGAATTCATCCAGTTCCTCTATACTTGCTAATTCCTCCTTTGTAACCTATTAAGTTCCAAAAGTAGATGATGTTACTAAGTTGCAAACTGAAAAGGCTCGTGTTTCTGTTATTACTACAAGAGCTGCACTGGTGGTATACGAAAATGAAAATATGTGCTTTTATCTTTATCCATTTTTTGGATCTGGATATAGATATTTAAGGATGCGAAAGAATAATACATTTGAACAAGTATAAAAATCAGTCCATGATAAGTTTGGAACGTAAATCATGCAAGTACTACCTAGAAGTGTCTCAGTAGATAAATATCCATATCAAATATGAGCAGCTGAAGCATTATAATTTTACCTGTGTAAATCTAAAAACGGGTTGCCTCTACTAGGCCATCTGTCATACTTACCAAATTTGGAAACATATTCCGAAGAGGAGCCATCCGATTTACTCCACCATAAACTTGTCCAGAAGCAACATAAATTTGTGTTTCCTTTGGGTAGCCCAAAGCCCGAAGTATCACAGCCACTTCTCCAGGTTCAAGGGGGCAACGCCCTTCTTTCCTCTTCTGAAGCGCAAGATGCCATAGATGAGAACCATTCTGAAATACCAGCACGAAAAAAAATCACAAGTTAATTAATATTTGCTATTCCTTTAGCAAACATTACGCCTACCAAATTAAGAATTTGTACAGTTCACCTTGTATCTTCTAGGCCATTCTTTTTGCCTGTATGCTGCCATCATTGCCTTCTCCTCTCTTGTTCCAACAAAATCACAGAAGGACAAGCCAACCATCCCCTTCTCAAATCTCAAATGGAGCGCCCTATTTTGGATCAAAACCATATTTTGGTTTTAATACAAGATATTGGGAGCAACTATGCTAATACCTAAACTGACAATTGCCAATATAAGCAAGTACATGTATGGATTCAGACTCCCTGTTTGGTTTCTCATCCTTGATGCCAACAAATCTGCCATTTCTTCAATCTTTGGCAAAAACTTCAGCGCATGGTAATTAACTCTGCACCTAAGCCTGTTTATTTCTGCAGGAACATTATCATACCTGTAATATAAGACAAGCTTGTATTATCATATTTCTAAGGTAGCATAAATATGTAGTTACCATAAATTTCCAACAACATGATAAGAAATTGAGTCAAAAAGGCCATGGGTGCTTATCAGACAAGGATGTCGGTAGAACTAGGAAACCGTTACCATGGAAACGTGAAGTTACTATGACAAGAACAAGAAATAAAACAGGTATCTCAACTGCAAGAAATGCGGCAACACTACAAAAGAAGCAAATTTACAACTAAAGCTATATGACCACCATGGCTTACCCTAGTCTATCAACGAATGGTTTTAAGGCCATTATCTTCTTCTCTTTGATCCGAGGCAATACATTATCAATATAAAACTGAGCAGAGGCATACTTGGGAATGTTTTTCACCGTCCGCCTGAAAAAAAAAGACGAATACCAAAATATTACAAAAACAAATATTAACTTGGGATTCCATCAAAAAATAGTCAAAATTTAGAGCTAACTACTTCTGTCATATTTGCAGCTGTCTTATACAAACAATCAGAATAATACAGTCCCAAAAAGTTTTCCCATTTAAGAAAAGTTAAATTGCCGTGTTAAAAGTCCAAGAGAATATTCAAGAAGCAAAGGTCTGACGAGTAGGAGAGTAAAATGAGAGGGAGTAGTTCTAACTCTCTTTTTTCCATTAACAAATATTGACAAATTTCGTAAATGTTGAATAACATCTAGCTTTAGCCAGCTACAAAAAAAATGACAAAGCCTTCTCCCACTTAAGTAGGGTCGGCAACATGGATTCTTACTCAAATCCAAGTTGAAAGATCCGACTATTTTTTACGATGGTTGTCGGATCCCACTCCAATGGTCTAGTGGTAGTGTAGTGTGTCTACCACCTAACATACCAGGGTTCAAATCCCCCTTGTGGGGGTTGCATTAGGTAGTCGACAGCAGCGTAAAAAATAGTCGGATTTTTCCACATGGATTTGAGCAAGAATCCATGTAGCCGATCCTGCTTAAAGTGGGAGATGCTTTGCCATTGTCGATACCTAACGCAACCCCCCACAAGGGGAGATTTGAACCTTAGTCTTTTGGATGGTAGACACACTGCACTACCACCAGACCATTGAAATGGGTGCTTTAGCCAGTTACAATAATAAAAGAATTTGCACTTACCAGCCACAAAACTATAATGGTTGCCTAACTTTTTTCCACTTATCACCAAACAAAACAAATTATAGAAGTATTCATCATAATTTTTAAAAACTATATTTATACATGAAATAAAACAAAAGATAACAGGATTTTAAAAAAGATTTTGTTTGTTTCAGTTCCTTAGAAAATACACTTGAAATGTGCAAACCCTGAATATTTTTCAGATTTCAGTGTTAGTTCTTGTAAAAGAAGTACCCACTTAATGGTCTAGTGGTAGTACAGTGTGTCTACCACACAAAAGACCAAGGTTCAAATCCCACTCTTGCAGGGATTGCGTTAGGTAGTCGACGGCCAGCGTAAAAAAAAGTTGAATCTTTCAACATGGATTTGAGCAAGAATCCATGTAGCCGACCCTACTTATAGTGGGAGAAGGCTTAGCACAGTGTTAGTTCTTGTGTAGTTCTCCAGGCAGATCCCTATCCTCACATGGTCATGATATTGATCCTGCAAATATTTGACGTTTAGATTTTTTTAGGAAAACAGGCTGGGAACCCATAATGGTGCACATTCAAAACTATGTATTCACAAATTTTGAAAGAAATTAGATTCAGCAAGAACATCGGTGTATTTTATACTTCTATCACATTTCCACCAAAATTCTCTTAACAAAAAACCACCCCATTCCAAACCAGCCAAAGAACCCAAATGGGGGCCCGAAAGATCAGTATGTTCCTATTTGAGCCTCCCATATGGCACCAATGTACATCTAGCTCATGAAGTCCACCCCATAAATCGCACCCTCAATCCAGGTTCCCTAGAACTTTCATAGACAACGAATAAATGGTCAACATCCTACAGAGTATCTGAACAACGGCGGCAAGAGTGTAGAAAGATTGCATTATTAGACCAGGTCTTACTATTCACATAATACTGTTCCCCTAAAGAGTTTAGAGAGATTGAAACTTAGTATACTTCCTCTTACAAGCAAAACAGGTCGTCAAATAACTCTCAGAATTTGCTCGTGAAGGCATTAATCATCTTGCTAATAAAAACACTATGAAGAAATCTAGGTTAAAGCTGCAAACGCTTTCAGGTAAATAAATCAATGAAAAGAAGATGTGCTATGGGAAAACAAATGGCTACTATATGAGGTTATGACTAAGAACTTCCTCGTGTCTGCTAACCAACTTGATATCAGGATATGATGAGCTTAAAGTCATATCGCAAAACCCTAAATTTTACCATTAGTGATGCAAACTTTAAGTTTTGTTCTGAAATAAAATACATTCCCGGCTTTTGATTCTACAGGTTAGAAGGTAAATAATAAAAAATACACAGAAAGCATGCTTCCCGTAATTAAAGATAGCAGCAATCCAGTCTCAGATCACACAAGTACAGGGAAGATAATCAGTCGTGGAGACCTTATGTTTGTAAAAAGCTCTGTTTTATCTGTAAACCATTCAGGGATGTCACGAACTATAGGCACATCATACTTCAAATAGTCAATGAAGTGATCGACAACAAATATGTCTTCAAAATTCCTGAAAACAAAATACAAGATCATGCTCGGCAAAAACACACCATGAATATTGGAAAATAAAAAAATGATTTGAATCTCACCACCCAAGCTTACGTTTTATCTTTCCATATCTGATCTTGCTTCAGCACTGGCAAAATAAGAGTAGCATTCATTATTTTGGCTACAGCAACAGCATTGCATATCTGCAGAAAATATTGGGATAAGGGCATCTTTAAGAATCTAAAGATGGAATGAGTCATCTAAAATGGCAGTAAATAAATAGCGGAAACTGAACCCGGACTTGAATGGAATAGTATGAGTGGAGAAGAATGAAAGAATGCAATGAGATACTTTATTCAGGAGGTCTAAGGACTTGAATGGAATAGTATGAGTGGAGAAGAATGAAAGAATGCAATGAGATACTTTATTCAGGAGGTCTAAGGGTTCTTATATAGACCGAAACCCTAGAGTGCTCATAAACGAGAAATAACATTAAAGGACACCCGAAGGGTTACAATTAAATAGAATAAAATAAAGACAATTCTAACACTCCCCCTCAAGTTGGAGCATATCTATCGAGCATACAAAACTTGGAGATTATCCATGAGAGGTGTTTCATTGGTATCGCCTTCGTGAATATGTTAACAAGCTGAAAATTGGTGGAAATGTGTGGAGTAGTGATCTTCCCTCCTCGTACAGCATCACGAACAAAGTGACAGTCAATCTCAATGTGCTTGGTCCGCTCATGAAAAACAGGATTGGTAGCAATGTATGTAGTTGACTTGTCACAGTACAGAGGAACAGGAGTAGTGACAACAAACCAAGTTCCTATAGAAAAGTGAGTAACCAAGTAATCTCGCAGGTGGCTTAAGTCATCGCCTTGTATTTTGCTTCTGCACTCGATCTGGAGATTGTGGTTTGCTTCTTGCTCTGTCAAATAACAAGCTTTCTACCAACCATCATAGCATATCCTGTAGCGAATCGACAATCCTCAGGTGAACTAGCATAATGTGCATCAGCATAAGCAGATACATCAGTGTCCATTGACTCGATAGAAGACGCCTTGCCTTGGGGATTTCTTCAAGTACCGCAGGATCAGAAGAACATCATGTCAATGATTATACAGTGGTCTCTGCATGTGTTGAATGGCTCTGCTCGCAATATAAGATATATTCGGCATAGTGATAGTAAGGTAAAGCAGTTGCAAACTAGACTTTTGTATCGTGTAGTGTCTTCAAATGCAGAATCAACTGGAGTAGAATGCCACCTCATGTCCGCACGGATGTCATAAGACTTGCATACAAGTAGTCCAACCGCAATATAGATGTCCAAGCAATTGTGAGAGATGAAGTCCATCTTTAGTATGCATGGTTTAAAAAAACTCACCTCAAGGTGCACGAGGCATACGTCTCGAGGCGAGGCGGTCCAAAATCTCCCCAGAATGACCGCCTCAGAGGGGTTCTGAGAGGCGACTGCCTCAGCTGGTCGAGGTGGAGGTGAGGCGATCCTCGAGGCATTTTCTATTTTCTAAGTATTTTTTTATACAAATCATTTGTCCTATTGGCAATTTCAGATGTTTATAAAGGTCTAGTTGTTTGGGATATAATTATACAAGATGAATGATTAAATTTGACCGCTTTCGTGTTCAGATTTACCATTAAACATGTCCAATTATGTCAATTGACACTTACCATTATACCCTTAAACATATGAATCGGCAAATGTCATAGAAGACCTTACTCGTACATGTATTTTTAAGGAATTGCGAAATTATGAGCTAACTCAGCCATGACCGGTCCCAAGAATGGGTAAATGAGGAGTGTTGCATTAGGTAGCCGACAACCAACGTAAAACAGTCGGAGACAACTTCCTAAATAGTATTTTAAAAAAAAAATACTATTTATGAAGTTGCCTCATGACAATCAGATCTTTTCAACATGGATTTAAGCAAACATTTAAATTTCGTTGGGACGTTCCCTACTTATGACGAGTTGCATCATCCGAATGCAATGAAAAATTGGCAAGGGCCGCTACATCGCAGCCTGAATGTAGTTCAAAATTTGCAAGGGTTATCGCATGAGGAACACATGCGAGTAAATAAGCTAGTTTTGTTGCATCACCGTTCGGATGTAGTCTAAAATGTGCAAGGGTTCTCGCACGATGGACAGATGCAGGTAAAGAAGTTAGTCCAAAAGAGGTTGCAACGGAAGTTGTGGATAGGTAGTTGGAAATTGACACTTTAACTGGAAAATTGATGGAGATAGTGGATACGATGGAAAGAAGGAAGATTCAAATACTATGTCTTCAAGAGAATAAATGGATTGGAGAGAAAGCAAGGGAGATCGAGAAGACAGGATTTGAACTTTGGTATTCATGTAAAGATAAGGGAAGAAATGACATATGAGTGGTTGTCCATAAGAATTTGAAGGATTGTGTGGTTGAGGTGCAAAGATTCGGATCGTATTATTTTGCTAAAATTAGTGCTTGAAGAAGAAATTCTGAATAACATCTCAGTTCATGCACTGCAAATTGGTTTAGATGAATAGACTAAACAAGCTTTTTGGGAGGATCTGGATAAGATTTTGCAAGGAATCCCACAAAGAGAGAAGATCTGCATGGGTAGAGATCTTAATAGACATGTAGGAAAGGATGCTTCAGGGTTTGCTAGTGTTCATGGAGGCCATGACTTCGAGGATAGAAATGAAGAGGGAAAAATCATTCTGGATTTTGAAATGGCATATGATCTTTTCATAGTGTTGAAATAGAGACGTGGAAGCGGTAAATCAATCAAGAGCAATAAACATGAAGAACAAGAAGGTTTAACGTGGAACCCTACTCCCTAAGGAGCGGAATGAAACAACGGGAGAAGCCCTCAAAGGGGTTGGATGTTCTATTAAATTTCTCAAAGAGTACAGGGGGTATGGGGCTTCTTATATAGCCTCACAGACAGTCCGGAGTCCCACCGCTCATCCATGTGGGACTAAACATGAGTGGGGTAATTGGATCTTGGAGAGATCCAATTACCCACCTATTACATTCTCTAACACTCCCCCTCAAGCTAGAGCTGAGAAAGCTGCAGCTTGTAAGAAAAAGAAAGTATACAACACATCTTCACAAAATACATCACAAGAAGAACACATATCCGATGCTGGTAGAAGACCTCGCACGAGGACGAGTCTGCGACTTTCAGGTTATCGGAACGTATCTCTCTCGTGCTTGTAGAGCCGTTGCGATATCAGGACACTGGAACGTATCTCTGTTGTGCCTGCAGGTCACTGGAAAGTACCTCGATCGTGTCTGGAGAAGAATCGTTGCAGAAGAAGTCTAGCACGGGGAGTTGATCGGGTCGTAAAAGAATTATACGCCCTGATGAAGAATTTGATGCTCGGTGAAGACGGATGATCAAAGAAATTTGGAGTGACGGCCTGTCAGTCGTGGACGTGCATGAGTCTTGAAGAATAGACTTCTGACTCCCCCTTTCTCCCATACTCGATAGAATAAGAGCATGGATCAAGTTGGGAAAAACCAAAACATGTATTTTTTAATCATTTTTTTGCACAATTCACTTTTTTTGTATGGTTTCTCTCTTTTTTCTTGTATGTAGCCCCCCTTTTTTTTGAAAAACAAAACATGGCCCAATATGGCACAAAATAGAACATCCCCTTCTTTCTTTCTTTTATAAATTTTAAATCGGCCCGATTGGGCCCAATATCCTCAGCTCTCTCTCTCTTTTCGGATGGGCTCCCCTTTTTTCTATTTTTTTTAAATACATGGCCCAAACAAGGCACAAACTGCAGCAGCTCCCCTTTTTTCATTTTTTTAATACACCCATCTTTTGGGCTCAAAGATAAACGACCCCCTCTTTTTTTCAATAACACGGGACCAACTTGTGGCTAAAATTGAAGCCCGATTTGGGCTTTAAATCTCGGCTAGGGCTTTAGTCAGGGCCTCATCCCTGGATAAGAAAGGTATCCCTTTCTAGGGTCCCCTCGATGGGAACCCAACTTCGAATGACACCGCCGCTTGGGTAACCTCGCCTGGAGATGCGCGTGGGAGGGATTATAGGACTCATTGCCTGGAGGTCTTCGTGCGTTGGAGGTGGATCGGTGGTGTCGACATCGCCTGGATTGCAAGGAAGCGGCTTTCTTGGGGTCACGACGCCTGCGCGAGGGGGTTATGGCTGGAGGAGCGCCACCGTTGGAGCATCGTAAGATGGAAGGGTCTCAATGCATGAAGAGGGGAGAATCGTTGCCATGAGGATCTTGGAGCGGAGAAGGAACCGTCTGGAGCTTGCGGTCGCGTGAGATGGAGGCCACTGCCTGCGCCTGGAGGGACTAGGAATAGGGGTGGCGCCACCTGAAGTATATGGAAGAGGAGGACGAGTTGCTTCTCCACCTCTTGCATCGTCATGGGTTCATGTGTGCACCTCCGCATAGAGTTGTGCGAGGAGATGGAGAAGAGGAATCGCGTCTGGGGGTTCTGATCTACGAGAATCGTGCGAAGGTAACGCCAGGAGATTCTGGTATTGGGTTGCTTGGAAGATTAATCGAATGCCTTTGTTTCTTGCCTGGAAGATTTAAGCACGGAGAACTGCATTCCTCAATGTAACTTGTTGGAATCAGTGGTCATGAACATAAAAACAATATCTTGAACCTGAAGCTTCAGAACTTTGAAAAAAAATATGCAGATTTATTATTTCAATAAACCCTAAAATCGAATCTGGAACTTGATTATGAACTTAACGATACATACTAATAATCTTCAGCGAATAAATCTTCAAGAACAAAATATCAAAATTGAGTCTCGAACAAATGATGAAAAAATAACTCCTCGAGAATCGAACTTGCTCGGATACCATGTTGAAATAGAAACGCGAAAGCGGTAAATTAATCAAGAGCAATAAACATGAAGAACAACAAGGTTTAACGTGGAACCCTACTCCCTAAGGAGCGGGATGAAACTACGAGAGAAGCCCTCAAAGGGGTTGGATATTCTATTAAATTTCTCAAAAAGTACAGGGGGAGTGGGGCTCCTTATATAGCCTCACAGACAGTCTGGAGTCCATTACCGCTCATCCATGTGGGACTAAACATGAGTGGGGTAATTGGATCTTGGAGAGATCCAATTACCCACCTATTACATTCACTAACACATAGCAAACTCTCTCTTCAAGAAGAGGGAGGAGCGTTTAATTACTTATAAGAGTGGTCCAACTAGAACATAGATAGATTACTTTGCATTGAGGAGAAGACATCGATTGTGTTGCAAAGACTGCAAAGTAATCCCAGGAGAGAGTTTGACAACCCAACATCGCTTTTTAGTCATGGATGTGTAAATAAAAGGGTTGGTAAAGAAAAGGAGGGTTCCCAAGATCACTAGAACTAGATGGTGGAATCTTCAACTGAAGCAATCAAGCTTCATGGAGAAGGTTTTAGAAGATTTATCTTGGGATGATAGCAGAAGTGCAAACGAGATGTGGGAGGCGGTAGCATCTTGTATCCGAAAGGTGACCAAAGGGATACTAGGTGAGTCAAAGGGAGGAGCTACAGGCCAAAAGGAGGTTTGGTGGTGGAGTGGAGGGGTGCAAGAGAATCTCAAAAAGAAAAGAGCATGCTTTAAAGATATGTCTAAGGATAGAACAGAGGAAATTGTCACAAACTACAAAATAGTGAAGAAAGCAAAAAAGGATGTGTAAGCGAAGCTAAATCAAAAGCTTATCAAGTTTTGTACAAAAATATTGACTCTAAGGAGGGCCAGAAGGATATATTCAGGTTGGCCAAAGCAAGAGAAAGAAAGGCCAAAGACCTTTCTCAAGTGAGATGCATTAAGGATAAGGAAGGTCGCGTGCTTGTTACTCAGAAGGATATAGAGACTAGATGGAAGCAGTATTTCCATAAACTTTTCATTGGGGAAGGAAATAGAGAGATCACTTTGGGTGATCTAGCTAATAGTGAAAGTTACTTGAATCGTGCAAGCTATAGACAAATACAGAGAAAGGAAGCAGAGGAGGCTTTGAAGGTTGTGAGACCTGGGAAATGTGTATGACCGGATGGCATCACTTTAGAAGTATGAAGAGTTCTAGGTGAGCGCGGTTTGACTTGGCTTATGAATTTATTCAATAAAATTTAGCGAAGCAAGAAAATGCATGAAGATTGGAGAAGTATCGTGGTGCCTCTTTATAAGAACAAAGGAGATATTCAAAATTGTTCAAATTATAGAGGTTCAAGCTGATGAGCCACACTATGAAAATTTGAGAACGTGTGATTGAAAGAAGGTTGAGGCAAGTTTACAATGTAAAAGAAAATCAATTCGGATTCATGTCAGGTCGCTCAACTATTGAAGCCATCCATTTGTTGAGGGAACAGTGGAGATTTATAGAGCTAAAAGGAAGAACCTCCGTATGATTTTTATTGATTTGGAGAAGGCTTATGATTCTGTCCCACGGGAGATATTGTGGTGAGTTTTGGAGAAGAGATAAGTACATGTCCTATATATTAACCTCATAAAGGATATGTATGATAGGCCTTTATCCTATGTAAGGTTCCGGTCTGGGAAGACTGACTAATTTGACACCAACATTAATTTACATCAAAGTTCAACTTTGAGTTCATTTCATTTTACTTTGATTATGGACAAGTTGACAAGTCAAATTCAAGATGAGATACCTTGGTGTATGTTATTTGTTGATGATATTGTGTTGATTGATGAGACTAAAGATGGAGTAAATAAAAAGCTTGAGGTTTGGAGCATGCATTGGAAACTAAAGGATTTCGCATAAGTGTAGATACGTGGGATCTATTTTGCAACATGATGGGGAAATTGATGGAGATGTTACTAATAGAATAAATGCATGTTGGATAAAGTGGAGAAGAGCCTCTGTTGTTCTCTATGATGAGAAAATTCATTTAAAAATCAAAGGAAATTTTTACAAAGCAACTGTGAGACCTACTATGTTCTATGGATCTGAATGTTGGCCTGTGAACCATAGACATGTGCAAAGAATGCCAATAGCATAAATAAAAATGCTAAGGTGGATGTGTGGACACACGTAAATTTCGAATTCGAAATAATGCAATCAGAAATAAAGTAAATGTAGCTCCGATCGATGATAAGATGCGATAAAATCGCTTAAGATGGTTTGGTCATTTGCAAAGAAGGTTAGTTGATGCACTAGTTAGGAGATGCGAGTTTTAAGATGTTGAGCCGGCTAAGAGAGGGTAAGGACGACCCAAGAAGTGTTGGAATGAGACTATACGAAGGGATCTTAGTTTTTTGGATATAAGCTCGAAATTGACCCAAGATAGATCTGAATGGAGGCATAGAATCCATGTAGCAGACCCTACTTAGATGTGGGAAAAGGCTTTGTTGTTGTTGTCAAATAATGAGCTATGTAATATACCAAGAAGAACAAACAAGATAAAATTTAAGGGGAGTTTATATACTACTCACACAAACAAATCCATATACCCGAACAGAAATAAAACCCTCACTAAAAAATTTTGCGCTATAACAGGAGGGGGTGCATACGACGATTCTTCAACCTGGGTTAGATGGTCAGAATTCAGGGGGATATCAATAGATTCATTCTCTGATTGGATAGAAATTTAGTAAAAAGGCATATACAATTGTATATCTTTTCTTTTGGTGTTACTATCTTTATAATTTCATCATATGTTATAGTAATATACATATCATATGTTAGTCAGAATAAATATAATTTCATTAGTATATATTTTATTGTAGTTTTTATCCTTATAAACGGAGGCTTACGCCTCGACCGCCTCGAGGCTACGTATCTCCTCGATTCCAAGGAAACTGCCCTATTCTGTTTTTAGTTTTTCAGACATTTATAGTATGTATCACTTCTATGCCAAGGAAGCAACGGAGTTGGCCAAGGTCCTTCATGACAAAAACCTTCCGAAGGAAAGACTTGGTCTCTGAAATGTCTTCATCATCATCACTTGTGACAACCATATCATCAACATAAACCACAAGTATGACGGTACCAGTGGACCGTCGTTTGACAAAAACAAAGTAATCATATGTTGTCCTCTAGAAGTTAAGAGTGTTGATCTCGGTAGTAATTGTATGAAAACATGCTTGAATACTCTGCTTTAGGCTATAGATAGCCTTGCGAAATCGACACACTCGCCCTCAACGTCATAATCCGAAGGTTGCATCATGTAAACTTCCTCCTCAAGATCTCCATAGAGGAAAGCATTCTTCACATCGAGCTGAAACATAGGTCATCCGTTATTGGTAGTCACTGAAAGGATAGTGCGAATCGAGCCCATCCTCGTCACTGGGGGAAAAGTCTCAAAGCAGTCAACCCCATAAGTCTGTGTAAATCCTTTGGCAAATAGTCGTGCTTTCAATCTGTCAACAGACCCATCGGCCAACTGTTTAGTCGTGACGACACATCTGCAAGCCACAGGTCAAATTCCCATGGGATACGGCATTGAAGGTCGTATCAGCGATATATCGGTATCGAGAGGTTGGGGGTATCGAAATCGGAGTGTATATCTTTTACAGGGATATCGGCGATATATCGCCATATCGGCCCATATAAGTCAAAAATGAATGGATTCAGTACAAAAAAAATACAGGATATCGACCGATATCGCCGATATTTCATCGATATCACTATATATCAATGTTATTATTCATGCAATTTTGATTCCACTACCTATCTAGCTATACCTAGTATTAAAACAATCTGTGATTTAAATACTTTGTTCCGAGTCGGGGACGCTGCCCCCCGCACCCTGCAGGGGGGGCCAACCTGGGCCCCCCCTAGCCCCCTCAGGCTCGTTGATCGGGCAGCGAGACCCCCGTACTGGTAGGGTATGGTGCGACGGGAGGGAGCATACAATGGTTCTTCAACTTGGTGTATATTTACAAGTTATTTCATATTGTAAAACTTGAATGAAATCCATTTCCAATATCTATATAAGTCAATTCTTCAAAAAAACTATAAGTCAAGAATCAACATTAATATCGATATGTTCGAAATGATCGATATATGCAATATAAGCTTTATATATGATCGATATGTGTGATCTAAGAGTATATTTGTAAATTATTTAGTGATCTAAGAACTTGGATAAACTCCATTTTCAATATATATATATAGGTCAACATTACCGCCATATCAATATATGCGATATAAGGTTCATAGATGATCGATATGTGTTATCTAAGAGAGTAAGAGTCCATTTGTAAATTATTTAGTGATCAAAGTACTTGAATGAACTCCATTTTCAATATATATAGTATGTCAACAACTAACAATATCAGCGATATGTTCGATATGACCGATATGTGCACTATAAGGATCATAGTCCTCATAAATGACCTATATGTATTTTCTAGGTGTATATTTTAGTATTTCATGTTATAAGAACTTGAATAAAATCCATTTCCAATTATAAGTCAAGAATCAATATTAATATCGATATGTTCGATATGACCAATATGTGTGATATCTATATGTGCAATATATGGTCTATAAATGATCGATATGTGTGATATAAGTGTTTATTTGTAGGTTATTTGTTGGTTTGATATCTTGGATGACGTTAGTTTCTGCAAAATGGCAAAAAAATGGCTTTTTGGAACCAGTTTTGACATTTCCACCGATATCGTCGATATATCGACGATATATCCCGATATATCCTTTTTCGGGCGGACCGAAACGATATCGATATCGATACGTCCTTCCATGGGATACGGTACAAGGTCACATGTTCCCATGTATGTAAGAGCATTGATTTCCTCATCCAATGCTTGTCGCCAGCCATAATCATGTAAAGCGTTGTGATGATATCTGAGAACAAAAATGGTCATGAGAGCATCTCGTCGTCTGCATATCTCTTAACATAGCATGATAACCTATCAGTAAAAGTAAAAGTGATATGAGAGATCGGGTGGAAAGTACATGCCTTTTTGGTCTGTAGATAGCTGTGGGGAACTCTTGAGAAACATCTGGGCAGCAGTGGTGGGACCACTTAAAGATAGCATCTCATCCTGCAGAAAAGGAATAAGCAACAGGAGCAGGCACAGATGTATGCTTTTGCTTATAAACAATCAGTGGTGGAGGTAGATCCAAGGAAATATCCGTGACAGACTGGATAAAGAAGCTAGACTATTCAAAGAAAGTAACATCCGCAAAAATATAGTTCGATACCCAGCAAGGTCATAGCACCTGTAGCCCTTTTGGGTCCGTGAATAGCCAAGAAAAACACACTTGACCGCCTATGTGACAACTTATCAACAGCATGGAAATTGTGGACAAATTCAGTACATCCAAAATTTAGCAGAGGTAATGGGAAGGGTGACTCATTAGGGTAGAGTAATGCAAAAGAAGTGGCCTCTTTTAGGACCGAAAATGGGACCCTGTTGATAAGATAGACAGCTGTAACAATGGCATCACCCCAGTATGTCTTTGAAACCTTCATCTAAGTGAGAAACAACCGAGCAATGACAAGAAGATGTTTAAGTTTTCTTTCTACTACTCCATTTTGTTGAGGTATACAGATAGGAAGTTTGGTGAACAGTTCCATGGGAAGCAAAGAATGACGTCAATTCTTGTTGGGTGAATTCTAGAGCATTATCAGTACGAAAATTTAAACATAAGTAGAGAAGAATGTATTGATGTACTTGTTGGAGTACTTGATTGTATGCGTCACTTGAGGGAGATGGGTAAATGGATCCCTCCACGATCCATTTACCTTATCCATATGTTTAGTCACACATCTACCAGTGGTGGGACTTGGAGGCTCTGTGGAGGCTATATAAGGAGCCACAGATCTCATGTATCCATTGAGAAAAGTGCAATGCATAACCTGGCCCTTCGAGGCCTTCTCCCACGGTTTCATCCCGCTCCTTAGGGAGTAGGGTTCCACGTTAAATCTTCGTGTTCCGATTTCTTTATCTTTATTTCTGATTCTGCTTCCGCTTTCTATTTTTTAACATGGTATCAGAGCGGGTCGATTCTCGAGGATTTTTAAGTTCTATACTTTTATTCGAGATTTATTTCTTTGGAGTTCTTGTTATTGAAGATTTGATATTTAAAGATCACAACAGGTTCCAGTTTCTAGGGTTTTCTTCAAACCCTAGTTGTGCTTCAAAGTTTTCTGTCGGCATATGCAAGCATCGATCATCGTTGGGGCATGCTAGATATCTGGATTCCTGGTCCTCTGGGCCCGATCCCATCTCCTTACCTCATTCCCATCTCCAGGCCGCAGGGCCCCTCCAAACCGCAGCTCCAGCAGTGGAGCCCTATCTCCATCGGTACGGCGTGCTCTGTACTCCTTCAAGGTCTTCACGCTTCTCTGTACTCCCCCTGGCGGCGCCCTCCATTCCTGGCCTCCTGGCGGTGCCAGGTCCTCTGCCTCCTTTCCTGGAGCTCCCGGCGCCAGGTCCTCTGCCTCCTTTCTTGGAGCTCAAGAGCGCGCCCAGGTGCTTAGCGATGCACCCATCGAGCCCCTTCAGGGGCGGCGGCCTTTCACGAGAGATGGGGTTCCCAAGGGAACCCTAATGTGTCATTTTAAAAAATATTGAGAGGGGAGGGGAGGTCTGCCGTATATAAAAAAAGAGTGTATTAAAAAAAAGAAGGGCTGAGTTTCACAACCCAATGTTTGGCCGACAAAAAAAGAGAAAGTAAGAATATTGGGCCCAAGTGGGCCGAAAAAAAGAGAAAAGAGGTAGTCCAGATTTGCAAAAAAAATGAGAAAGGTGTATACAAATTAAAAAGCCGTACGCAATTTCAAAAAAAAGTGATGTGAAAAGCCAAAAAAAAGGGGACGCTTATTTGTTTTGTTTCTCCTCATCATTGTTGTCTTCTCCCAACTGGGTCGATATTTGTCATTCCAATCAGTCTGGGAGAAAGGGGAGTATGTGTAGAGTCACAGGCCAGTTTGTCAGATTTTCCAGATTCTCCGAACTTCAGATTGCAAGCCATTCAGATTCCAGACTCTACGGTTCAGATCCAGTTTCAGACTCTACGTCAGATGTTTCCGAGTCTCCAGTTTCAGACACGCACGAGTATGCGGTCTTTTCAGATGTGCAGATGTTTGCCATCTTTTGTAGTGGTCCCCATCTTTTCTTCTTATTTTGTTCGGCCAGAGTTTTCATGTGAGCTATAGGGACTCCAGAATAGAAGGTCATCCCCTATGTCATGTTGGTAAGGGTTTTCATGTGGTATCATAGGTACTCCAGTGTACCATTCTCTGTGCCAGATGGGAGAGACCCAACTCCTCGACGAGGAGACTTTCAGACTCCATTCTCCAGCGACCATGGACTCCGATGAGGATTGCACTTCCACGGCCTTCTTCCAGTTCAGCCCTTTTTTAGAGATGGAGCAGTTGTCCACATTATTATGGCGGGCCAGAGTTCTCCGACAAGGAGACTAATTTCCAGTTGCAGTGACTATGACAGGCGCAGTTCAGAGCACATGCTCTCCGACGAGGAGATTCAACAGACTCACACTCCAGTCCGTTCGTCCTCCTCACATGCACGGCATGAGAACTAACGTCCTCGACAGTAGAAGTAAATTCGTATGGGCGATACCCGTGGAAACTTATTCCACGGAACCCCCAGGCGAACTTATAATTTGTTAAGTACCCCAAGGAAGCCGTCACTTCAAGTCACGGCATCCATTGGGGTTTATTTACATGGGGAAAAAACGCATGGAAGCCGTCTCTTGAAGACGCGGCTTCGGTTTTGGCCAAAGCCGCCTCTTCAAGAGGCGGCTTCCATGTAAATATATCACATGTAAACATACCCCAATGGAAGTCGTGACTTGAAGTGACGGCTTCCTTGGGGTATTTAACAAATTATAAGTTCGCATGGGGGTTCCGTGGAATAAGTTTCCACGGGTAACGCCCAGATGAATTTACTTCCTCGACAGTAGCAGTTGTGCGCGTTGAGTTGATATTGTTTGTAGTGTCATGTATTGTGAGTTGAGTTTCTTTCTGTTTGTCCAAGTTGAGCATTGCATGCTCCAGCTTGAGGGAGAGTGTTGGAGTACTTGATTATTGTTAGAGTATTTGGTTGTGCGCCATATGTGTTGTAGGAGGGTAAATAGATCTCTCCAGGATCCATTTACCCCATCCATATGTTTAGTCCCACATCTATCAGTGGTGGGACTTGGAGGCTCTGTGGAGGCTATATAAGGAGCCCCAGACCTCCTTTTATCCATATAGAAAAAGCAATGAAGCATTGAGGGCTTCTCTTGTGGTTTCATCCCGCTCCTTAAGGAGTACGGTTCCACATAAAAATCTTTCGTTCCATGTTTCATATTTCTGTTCTTATGCTATGTTTATCATTTAGCTTTCGCTTCCTATTTTCTAACATGGTATCAGAGCGGGTTCGATTCTCGAGAAATTATTTTCATTATTTTGTTCGAGATTCGATTTAGTTATTATTTGTTCTTGAAGATTATTGCGTCCGGATTTGTTCGAGTTCAAGTCCAAGTTCTACGGTTTTCAAGTTCTGGAAATCTCGTTCTAAGTTCTGGAAATTTTAAGTTTTTCTGAGCATGTTCATAATCTGATGATTCACTCAAGTTGAAAGTCTAGAGTTTCCTCCTGAAACTCTAGGTGAGATTTCCAGTAGCCGACCCTTCTATCAAATGGCTTGTTCTTCGTGTGAAACCCTCGCTGGGTGCACAAGCCCTTCCTCATCCTGAAGCCGTACGATCCTAGAGGCAATGGCCATCCGCCGTCGACTCTCCCAGACGTTGGGGCTCCCGCAAGCCCAAGCCATCTCGCTCCTGGCGGCAATGGCCATCCGGCTCTCCAACCAGATGTGTGCGGCGCCATCTCCGCGCTCCAACAGACGCGTTGCTCCCATCCACTCGCAGCCCTATCATGCGCAGGCGCATCTCCCAGCAGGCAGAGGCGATCGGCCTCCTTCACGTGTCTCCAAGCAGGTGGAGGCAATCAGTAGATGGGTTCTCAAATCCAGGGGATGTGCGCAGGCGGTACAAGGGCTCCAGGCGACGAGCCCGGGCGACGATGCTTGTCTCCCCAGCCTCGAGCGTCGCCCCTTCGATCTCTAACATCCCAGGCGGCCTCGTGGAGCCCAACCCCCCCCCCCTCCCTGCGCGAAGGCGATGCCAAAATGCAACCCACCTCGCGCGAGATCCCAGGCGATTCCCCCTCACACGGTTCCCATCCAGATCGCCCTCAAGGGCGATGATCCTCTCAGGTGCGAGATCGCCTCCTCCGCTTCATCACAGCAAGACCTCCAGGCCGCAGCAACGGTGGCAAAACCAGGCGTCACCTCTTCTCCGCACGCACAAAGAACCCCGCACGAGCACCTCTCCAGGAGGGGGTACCATCTCCAGGAAAAGATACCCCACGCGGGGGCGGCGGCTTTGAGAGATGGGGTTCCCACGATGGGAACCCTAAGCCCGAAGGTCCTGTTTATAAAAAAAGTTTTTTAAGACCAACAGTGGGCTGGAAAATGAAGGGCGGCCCAGCTTTCAAAAAAAAGGAAGTTTGTTAAAAAAAGAAGGAAGAAAGTCGTATAAAAGAGAGAGAGAGAGAGAGATTGAACGGCTATTAAGAAAATGGTTTAGCCGAAAAAAATGCAAGGAAAGCCAAAAGAAAAAAAATGTGAAACGGCTTTGAAAAAAAATGTTTTCATAAAAAAATTGTGTGACGGCTTAAAAAATTGAAAAAAAACTGTAAGGAATTTTTTGAGAATATTCATGTTGTTTTCCCCCATGTTTTTTTCTTCTCCCAACTTGGTCGCTATTCATTGTTTTCCGACAAGTATGGGAGAAAGGGGGAATATTGTGTATAGCCACCGATCTTCTAGAGATGTCAGATTTTCCAGACCAACCAGTTGTTCAGACTCTACAGTTTTTTCAGGTGAAGAATTTCCATGCGCAATTTCAGACTCGACGTTCAGATGATTCCGAGTCCTCAGTTTCAGATATGCACATGTTTGCGGTCTTCTTTTCAGATGAGCACATGTTTTCCATCTTTTATCGTGGTCCCCATCATCTCTTGTTTTGTCGGACAGAGTTTTCATGTGAACCATAGGGACTCCAGAGTAGAGGATCATTACCTATGCCATGTTGGCAAGGGTTTTCATGTGGCATCATAGGTACTCCATAGTAGAGTACCATTCTCTGTGCCAGATGGGAGAGACCCAGTTCTCCGATGAGGAGACTTTTTTCAGACTCCATTCTCCAGCGACCGTGGACTCCGACGAGGATTGCACTTCCACGGCCTTTTTTCCAGTTCAGCCCTTTTCAGAGATGGAGCAGTTGTCCACATGTTGTGGCAGGCCAAAGTACTCCGACGAGGAGACTCATTTCCAGTTGCAGTGACTCTGGCAGGCGCAGTTCAGAGCACATGCTCTCCGATGAGGAGATTCAGCAGACTCACACTCCAGCCCGTTCGTCCTCCTCACTAGCACGGCATGAGAAGCAACGTCGTCGACAGCAGCAGTTGCGCGCGTTGAATTGATATTGTCCGTAGTGTCTTGTAGCGTGAGTTGAGTTTCTTTCTGTTTGTCCAAGTTGAGCATTGCATGCTCCAGCTTGAGGGGGAGTGTTAGAGTATTTGGTTGTGCGCCATATGTGTTGTAGGAGGGTAAATGGATCTCTCCAGGATCCATTTACCCCATCCATATGTTTAGTCCCACATCTACCAGTAGTGGGACTTGGAGGCTCTGTGGAGGCTATAAAAGGAGCCACAGACCTCCTTTATCCATAGAGAAAAAGCAATGAAGCATATGCCTCTTTGAGGGCTTCTCCCGTGGTTTCATCCCGCTCCTTAGGGAGTAGGGTTCCACGTAAAAATCTTTTGTTCCATGTTTCATATTTCTGCTCTTATGCTCTGTTTATCGTTTAGCTTCTGCTTCCTATTTTCTAACAATTGTATGTGTAACTTGAGGGAGATAGGTAAATAGATCCCTCCAGGATCCATTTACCTCATTCATATGTTTAGCCCCACATCTACTAGTGGTGGGACTTGGAGGCTCTGTAGAGGCTATATTAGGAGCCCCAGACCTCCTGTATCCATTGAGAAAAGTGCAATGCATAACCTGGCCCTTTGAGGCCTTCTCCCGTGGTTTCATCCCGCTCCTTAGGGAGTAGGGTTCCAAGTTAAATCTTCGTGTTCCAGTTTCTTTAGCTTTATTTCTGATTCTGCTTCCGTTTCCTATTTTCTAACAGTACTGAAAGAAATTCTTGACAATTTTATCGATCTCCAAACGTTCAGATAGATCTACGAGGATCGACTATAATCATCGACAAAACAACAAAATAATTATGTCTACTTAGAGTATGGACCGGATAAGGTCCCCATATATCACAATGGACAAGAGCAAAAACAACATTACACGGGGCTCAGCACGTGTAGGAAAAAATGATCGATGATGTTTCCCGAACTGACACGCCTCGCACTCAAAGGGCTTCGGCATAGAAAGTTCAGGAAATATCATCGAGATATCCTTGGCAGAATGATGTCTAAGGTGAAGATGCCAAAGCACTCGTCGGAGATAGACGCATTGCCAACAAAATTCGAATCAAGCGAAATATCAATATAATAGAGGTCATTCATCTCATGCCCCCCACCAAAAATCTGTTTCGTTCGGAAGTCCTAAAAATAATAACAGAACTCATCAAAAATCGCCTGATAATTAAGCTCAGTACATAGCTTCTGAACAGATAATATGCTAAGAGGAAAAGCATGGGCACAATAAACTCCAATCAGTCAGAGCTTGGAGAAGTCCACAGTTCCGACAAGAATGACGAGGGAATGGGCACCTATAGCAACCCGAACCATTTTCACAGAGGAAGAGGGTTGAGAGAAGGTAAGTAGACTACCTTCTCTAGTCAAATGTGTAGACGTCTCGAAGTCAATAATCCATGTGGGGCTAAGCAGAGACAGAGTTGGCTATTATACCTGAAGTTGTAGCCAAACTAGCAGTAATAGCAGAGGTAATACTTTCATTGGTGGGGACGTTGGAGTTCTATATAAGCGCCTCAGACATGAGCATTCGAAAGTACTAAATGGTGATGGCGTTCCACCAGAATATTGATCAGACGAGTCCTCTACAGTATCATAAGATGTCTTATAAGAGGTTGTCTCATAGGCACTGTTGGTATTAGATTGTATGCCAAACTTTGCCCAACATCGATCCGGCAGATGCTTCCAATGTCCTCATGAATGCACGCTGGATACTGAGGTGAAGTAAACTCATGGCCACGGCAATGGCCAAAGTCTCGCCCACATCCTGAGTCATGTCCACGACCACGACCAAGGTCACAGCCTCTACCTCCATGGAAACTCCGTCGCCCTCTATTCCCGAACAATACATAGTGAGCAGAATTCTTTGCAGAGGGCATAGCAGAATACGTATAGCAGATGTCTCTATTTCTTAGAGACGACCAAAGATAGTATGAATCGGTTGCAAAGTATCAGCCGTCAGAAACTGTTCCTTCACAGCTTCGTATCATGGATGCAATCCAAAAAGGAAGCGACAAACCTGCCAATCAGATCACTCTTCCACCAGTTTGTCGCAACAAGCCGGCTGAAAAATCAGAAGCTCCTCAAATAAATTGGTTAGATGCATGTAATCCTCGACGAGACAAGAATCCCCGTGAGTTGTAGATCAAATCCATGTATAAATGTTTACGAGTCGAGACTTGGTCGTCTTTTGGGAATAAGTTCATTCCAAATTCTCCCATATTTCTTTTGCAGAGTCACTGTAGGGAAGATTTGACGTAAAATTTGATTCGATGCTATTGGTCATCCAAGTGATGACATGGTAATTGTCTGCATACCACATACCATACTCCTTGTCCGTCTCCTCGAGTGGATCTTTAGTCAGGATATCATCATTGCATGGACCACCAATGAACACCTTGAACAAACGAGACCATAGCACATAGTTTTACGTGCCCTTTAGTTTGATAGATGTGCCATCACAGAAGAAGTTGGGTACAAGGGCTTGGTCTCAGAGAGGGAGTGATGCCATCGTGGTCAAGAAGGTCAAGAAAAAGTGACCTAAAAGATGATGTTGCTTTAGTCAAGCATGTGGGATACCTAGGTCATCGTTGTAGGGTCCTTGTGCTACTTGGATGGCAAGAAATGGCCTGGGATGCCACAATTGTCCTTGGCAGGGCCCCAGTTGGGTTGTTGGATGCAACAGTGTCATTGGGTGGTAGATCATGCCATAGGCAGAGCAGCGTGGCCTGGTCGATTGGTTTAGGATGGGCTACAGGAGGCAGATCAGGCCGATTAGGCTGCAGCGTGGTGTGGTTGGGTGGCACTACTTCCCAGCAACGTGGAGGTCAGTAGGCGGCAGATCAGCATGGATGGAGGGTTGCATGCCGCAAGCAAAACAACGTGGCTCTGCCCAGCAACGGTTGTGCGCGTGAGGAGTTGCCCTAAGGTCCTTGCATGGTGCCCTAGTTGCTAGATGGGGCCCGATTAAGGGTGTTGGAGGAGAAGAGAGACGAGAGGCCGATGGTGGCGGTGGGATCGAGATCAGAACACTGATCTCGGACCGATGCTCTGATATCATGTGGACAAGAATGAGCGAACGCAATGAGATACTTTATTCAGGAGGTCTATAGGTTCTTATATAGACCGCAACCCTAGAGCACTCATAAACAGGAAAGTACATAAAAGGCCCCAAAGGATTATAACCAAATAGAATAAAATAAAGTCGACTCTACCCGTATGCATCATGTATATTTTTAGTATAAGTTAACAAATCAATAGAGGAAATTACCATGGACTCCTTTTTTTGAGTCGAAAAGAGGGGGTAACACTCAAAGGTGTTCACCCCAAAGTTTTATTATAAAAAGAGAGAAAATAACAGGTACAGGAAAACAAACTACAGGACCCACTCCGCCACTAAACTTGTAGAATGCACCCAAACATTTTCCTTATAGAACCTTTGACCCGAGAAGAGTAGCGCATTCCTGACCAGCCAAATAGCTCAAACGATAGCAAGAGGTTGCAGCAGAATTCGTCGAGGCCGCAGTATGTTCATCACCATGGACTCCTTATAAGATCTTTTCTAACAAATCTTTAAAGGGAGAGTCTTCACAATTGCAAACAAAACTAAGAATCTGTAGGAGCCAAATTTGCAGGGCACTTGGAGGCTACTTTGGGTATTAATAATAATCAAACAATTGGGAAAAAAACTCAAGGATACTCACAGCAAATATACAGTTCTGCCGTGGGCACTATCTGAATGACTGCTATAGCATCACCTCCCCATTCTTATAAGTTTCCGGTCGATAGTAGATGCGACAATGCCAAATATTTGGCAATGATGCTTGTTTGTGCACATTGTAGTATCACTGTATCCAGTCTATAATGGTCCCACTAAATAAGCAATTTAATAACCTTTTACGGAATTCTTGAGCGAGCACTGTCGCCGTCCTGTAATTACTTCAAACAACTTACTAACCCCACCCCAAGATTCATTCTCTAAGGGAGCGTTTGGTTCGGGAATAAGAAGGAATAATGGTTGGGAATAAGCTGGTTATTCATGTTCGGCTGAAAAGATAGAAATAAGGAGAATAAGGTGGAATAAGGGTAGGTAAATGTTATTCTCCGTTCGGTTGGCACGTGAAGGGCAAAGAATAAAGGGTTATAAGTTAATGGATAAAGAGGAATAATGGAAGAGGGGAAGGGGAATAGGGGAGTGGATAAAGAGGAATAAGGGAAGAGGAATAAGGGAGTGGAATAAGAGAGTGGACAATGAGGAACAAGGGAACATGGGAATAAGGGCTTATTCTGATCACTACTCTCCTTCCAAACAAGGCCTAAGAGATATTGGCAAATGCACATTTCGCATACATCTATCTCTTCATCTGGTTATCAGTGCCTACATAAGGAGCTTCTAGAGAAAACACCATGAGCCAACTAGAGGAGACTGTTAACCTGTTGTAGACTCCATTATTTTATAATATTTATGGCAAGCCCCCGTTAAATGGCAATCAAACGACAACTAACGGAAATGTTCACACGGATGCTCAAAGTTATAAATTGTGAAATATACAGTCACAAATAAACAGAAAATGTGGATCTTAATTACCTCGCCCATTGGAGTGGATCTTATGAAAAAAAAGGAAATATCAAGGATCTAACGGGATGGATGCAGATGCAAATTTGTCTTACCATATGTGTATGTTTTTTGATGGAAAATGAGGTTAGAAAAAATGATATATGAAAGGAGACGGTTTCCCTGGAAGTGAGTCATAGCCTCGAGGCGATCAAGGCTTACGCCTCAGTTTTATAAAGAAAAATGCTTGTAAAACTATGATAAAATATATATATATATATCAATGAAATTATATACTTATTTAACTAACATATAATATATAGCACTATAATATAAGATGGAATATAAAAACACCAAAAGAAAAGATATACCAACTCCATATACCCTTCTACTAAATTTTCATCCAATCAAAGTGTAGAAAAATATGAAGCGGAAGCAAAAACATGGAACAAAGATAAACATCAAAGAACAACGGAATTTAACGTGGAACCCTACTCCGAGAGGAGCGGGATGAAACCACGGGAGAAGCCCCTGAATTGGGCGTTTCTTCTATTGAAGTTCTCAATGAGTACAGGGGGTGTGTGGCTCCTTATATAGCCCCACGGACAGACCCAATAGTGACCGCTCCCCCATGTGGTACTAAACACATGGGTGGATTCTTTTCTTTTCCAACACTCCCCCTCAAGTTGGTAGCTGGGACAGCTGCAACTTGCAATAATAAAGAAAAATATACATCATTACATCTTCACTTGAAATCACCACAATAAACGTATGTATCCGCAACTGGTAGACAAACCCGCTTGCTGACGGGAATATCAGGTCACCGGAACGTATCTCTGTCGTGCCTGGAAGGTCACCGGACTGTCTCTGTCGTGCATGCATGGTCACCGGATCTGTCTCAGTCGTGCCTGCGGGTCACCGGACTTTGTCTCCGTCGTGCCTTGAAGAAAACAAATCCAGTGCGGAGTCGATGTCGAGGATAGAGACACCACGACGAAGATCGATGCACAGTGAAGATGTCTTGATATTCTGTGAAATCCGGAGTGTTTGGTCTGTCAGTCAATGATGCAGGATGCGTATGGCTTTGACTCCCCCTTTCTCCCAAACTTGTGAGAATAATGAAAATAATAGACAAGTTGGGAGAAGCAAACATGAATCACATTTTTTATGTGTACGACTTTTTCCTTGGACGCGACTTTTTTCCTTTTTTTTTGAATTTTTTTTGTTAGCATATGTGTACGGCTTTTTCTTGTACGCGCCTCTTTTCTCTTTTTTTCTTTTTTTTTTTGTAACTAACAAGCCCTCTTTTTTTTCCGTTGGGCCTCCAATAACAAAGTCCCTTTTTTTGGTAAACAGATCCCCTATTTTTTTTTTTTTGAAATACATGCGTACGACCCTTTTTTTTGTACGCGTCTTTCTTTTTTTGAAAAAAAAACTTGCAACCTCCTTTTTTTAACAAATTTTCTGCCCCTTTTTTTTGTTTTTTTATTCCAACTTTTGCCCCACATGGACCCTTTCGGTAGAGACACATTTTTTTTTGTTTTGTCAATTCTAGGCCCACCATATGGGCGTCTAGCACCACCCTTTCATTTTTTTTTACAATAGGCCATCGGCATAATAACCCTTCCTTTTCTTTTCTATAAACAGACCTCCCCCCCCCCCCAGTTTTTTTAAATGGGCCCGTCACAACCCTAGGGTTCCCGTGTTGAGAACCCTCCTGTACGCCAGCATCGCCCCGCACAAAGGTCACGTGCACCGAGTGCTATTTCTGGAAGTGCGCGTGATGCATGCGTTTGGAGGGCTGAAGACGATCGCCGCCTTGGGGGTTTTTCAGAGAGGGGGGGCTTCGTGCGGGCTTCGCGCATGGAGGAGGAGGCTGGGCGGCGCGGTCCTTTGCCGCCTGCAGAGAAGTAGATCGGCGCCGCGATGGGCACACGCCGGCTGATGGAACGCCGCCATCGGAACGAGGGGCTCACGCGCCGCCTGTAGATTGAAGATTGGGGCAGCCACGCCTGGGCTGCACAACCCTGATGGAAGTGTCTTGTCCGCCCCAGGAATGCACTGGGGATCGTAGCGCCGCCTGGAGAAGGGGAGGCCGCTCGAGGGGCTGCGGCGATGGGGCTCGCCGTCGGGAAGGCACAACGCGAGGAGATCTGGGCTCGCACGACGCGTGCGATTCGCGCGGAGGAAGATGAGGGCGCCGCCTGTTGCGAAATCGATTTGCGGCACCACTTGTTTACTGGTGGGGCTCACACAGTACGCACGCTTGACCTGGAGATCGGGGCCGCTGCTGTGCCCTACGGTGGGGACCTGGATCTGTGCCGCCAAGGGTCGAAGAACCCTAGGGTTCCAAGAAACCCAAAGGCAGCCTGGAGATCTTCGCATCTTAAAAAAAATCGATGATGGTCTTTAAACTATGCAGAGATTGGGGTTTCAATAGTCAAAATTTGGACTGAACTTGAACACTAATAATCATCATCAAGAACATGAATCTCGAAAAAAAACTTGAAATCCTCGAGAATCGACCCGCTCTGATACCATGTAGAAAAATATAAAGCAGAAGCAAAAACATGGAACAAAGATAAACATCAAAGAACAACGGAATTTAACGTGGAACCTTACTCCGAGAGGAGCGGGATGAAACCACGGGAGAAGCCCCTGAATTGGGCGTTTCTTCTATTGAAGTTCTCAATGAGTACAGGGGGTGTGGGGCTCCTTATATAGCCCCACGGACAGACCCAATAGTGACCGCTCCCCCATGTGGTACTAAACACATGGGTGGATTCTTTTCTTTTCCAACACAAAGATAATTACAAAGACTTCATATTTGTCACTAAAATATTTGTGGTGCATAAAAATCACGATTAAATATATGGCAATGAAATTTACATGTTATGTAGCTAACATACACCATTAAGTTGTCGCGAATCGTTCTAGTTTATTTTGCTCAGTACATTACATAGCTCATTATGGGATCTATCCTGACAGTAGCAAGTGAAGCCGTCTAGATGGGGATCTCACTGTTGACACGTTATGTTTGCTCTGAGATTTGCGAATTCGTATGTTAAGGATGTAGAGTTGACAGTTTACTAAAATAATTGGATGTCTTTAATGATAAATAGGAACACAAAAGAGACATCAAATTTAAGCTATTGTCTTGTATAAATATATTCTAAACAACTAGACCTTTATAAGCATTTGAAACTACCAATAGGACAATTAAAATCCTTAATAAAATACTCCAAAATCCCTAAAACACCTCAAAAAATGCCTACCACTAGCACTGCCTCACGCCTCGGATCGCCTCGATCAAACTAGGTGGCCACCTCGAGGCTATTATGGACCGCCTCGCCTCGAGGCGTGCCTTTTTTTTAGAGAAAAAAGGGCGGCCTCCCATTGCAATGACCCACCTCAATGTGTATGTGTGTGTATATCAAAAAGGTTGTGTTACATCATATCATATTGTATTACATTTGCCACGAGGAACACAACACCCTACAATGCCCAATTACTTATACGTATAAAACACCCGCCACCCAAAGATGAACATGTTCATGGCGCACCAAATGGACCACATCACCGCAAAGGATACGAGTTGTCCTCATGCACAAAGTGACAGATCGATCTATTAACTCTCCAAAAGGTGGTACAATCCTAACTCACAAGGCACGCGATGTTGGCCATGTTCCACACCTCCACTAAGAAAGGACAAGAGAAAAACAAGTCGTCTGCATCCTCTACCGCTGAAAAAGGACAAGAGAAAAACAAAGGATTCGAGGCATGCCTTTTAATACAACTGATACAAATAATAGATGGATGTGAAAGGTGTAAAACCATATCCTTGAAATTAGACACGAAAAACAATATTTGACAAATGGAAATGGATAATATCACTAGACGGATACGGATTATCCGTATATAGTGGTCTCCAAATAAAATGTCTTAACATATAGATAACACAATGTTAACAATATAATATTGTGTATTACTAATTTGATCTAAAATTATAATATAAATAATGAGTTTCAATTATATATAATAAAAACATGAAAACGGATGGGCTCACGGTTTTGTATCATAACTAAAAGCATTTGCTTAGAAGGTTTTACTATTGTATACTGTTAAGATATTAGTTATCTTTATTACTGTTTTTTTATTTTCTGTTTCTTTTTTCTACTTCTTGTAATTTGCCCAATAGGTTTCTCGCCTATATAAGAGAATGTTAGGGCCTCTCATAATGAATTAGCTCTTTCTATTTTTCCAAATTGGTATCAGAGCGGCGGTCCTAGATCGGAGCTTCTGTACCGAAATCCTAACCCTAGACTCCACCTCAAGCCCCTTTCGCGCGTGCCGCCTCGGGCCTCCCGTCGCGCCTCTCCATCGTTGCCGAGGTCCACCGTTGAGGGTCCCTCCTCCCGCCGAGGTCTCCTCCTCCCGTTGAGGTCCACCGCCTCCTCCCCGATGTGTCTCTCGGCCGCCGCCTAGGCTCCTCTTCCCTCGTCGCCTAGGCCCCGCTGTCTCCTAGGCCCCCGTCGAGTCTTCTTCTTGATGGGTTTGGTTGCTTGAGTCTACACATGCAACCGAACCCTTGTATGTCAGTGTAGACAAAAGTCTATACAACTCTAGTCTTCTCTTGTCATCATGTCAAAAAGCAAGGCCGATATTCCTTCCACAGGCACCTTCAGAGGTTACGCGCCTAATGTGAAGATGGATGGGTCAAACTACGAAATGTGGGCTATGCAGTTCATGAGTATGATGAAGTCTACAGGTAAGAAACACATTCTTACCGAGGAAGAGCCTGCTGAGAAGACTGGGGTTAATGCCTCATGGGAGGTGGATGATGCATATGCCAAGGTTTGGCTTTCAGGTACATTAGCAATAGAGATCGCCAATGATATACTCCATCAGCCCACCGCCAAGGCGATGTGGGACACTTTGGCTTCCACCTATGCCGTAGCCAGAGCCTCTTCGAACTCCTCAGATATCGCGTATGCGTTCACTAGTAGCAATGGTGCAGATATGACAGAATGGATTATGGATTCCGGTGCTTCTCATCATCTTTGTGGAGATAGAGCACAATTGAGGTCCTACAGGACCATACCACCGGATAGATGGGTTACATTGCCAATTGCGACCACTTACCAATTACAGGACAGGGGGAGGTGCATCTAACGCCATCTATGCGTCTTCAGAATGTTTTATATGCTCCTGACTTTCAGATGAATTTACTTTCCATTAGTCAGATTACTAAGGATCTGCATTGTCGGGCCATATATGATCCATCTTCTCTTGTGTTTCAGGACATACTCACGGGCAGGCTAATTGGATGTGGCCGTGAACAGCGGAGACTCTACAGACTGGTCCAACCTCTTCATGTTGGTGTTTCCACTATACCTACTGAACCAGTCTCTCCATATCTGTGGCACCTTCGTTTTGGTCACCTTCTTCAGCAGAAGCTATGTCATGTTCTCCCTCAGATTTCCACGAGATCCTCCTTTCAGTGTGAGGCATGCCAGCTTGGGAAGCATCATCATTCCTCCTTTCCATCCCGCCAGAGTCGGAGCAGTTCCCAATTGTTTGAGCTCCTTCATTTAGATATCTAGGGTCCTAGTCGTGTTCCTGATCATCAGGGACATCATTTTTATCTTGTAGCTGTTGATGATTTTTCTAGACTTTCCTGGGTATTTCTTTTGAAGAATAAGTTTGAGGCCGGATCCATGATTAAATATTTTATTAATGAAGTTAGGAATCGTTTTTCTGCTAAGGTAAAATACCTTCGCACTGATAATGCCTTAGAATTCTGCACCTTACAGCTTTCTGAGTTTCTTAGATCTCTTGGCATTGTTCATCGGACCTCATGTGCCTATACTTCACAGCAAAATGATGTTGCCGAACGCAAACACCGTCATTTACTTGATGTGACCAGAACCTTGTTGATACAGAGTCGTGCTCCTCGCTCTTGCTGGGGCGATGTTGTCCTTACTGCATACTATTTGGTGAATCGCATGCCCTCATCTGTGTTGGGGGAGAAGATTCCTTTCTCGATTGCGTTTCCCGATATTGATCTTTTCTCCCTTACACCTCATGTGTTTTGGATATGTAGTGTTTGTTCATGATGTCTCTCCAGGTCGTGACAAGCTCTCTCCTAGAGCTGTCAATGTTGGCTACTCTCGTACCCAGAAGGGGTACCGTTGCTTTGATCCGCTAAGGCAGAAGTATTTTGTCAGTGCTGACGTTACTTTCTTTGAGTCCGTTATGTATTTTTCTCCTACAGGTGACAGACTAGCCCCATCTGACTCTGACGATGAGATCTACATGCCTCCACCTCCTATTGTCGTTCCTCCGCCTCCCTTTACTCGTGTTCTACCACCAACTCCTCAACCGCCACCACCACCATCACCACCACCAGCACCACTACCACCACTATTACCACATGCTCCTGTGGCTCCACCTCCTGCTCTGACTCAGTTTTTGCCACGCGTTTTTCCTCGCAGGCCTAGCTCGACTCCCCGTGCTCACAGGTCTTGCCCATCATCCAGCACGCCTCATGTATGTACTAAGCACATTGTTTCTATTGATGGCACTACTGAGTTGTCTGTGCAGTAGGATTCCATACAGGATGAGCAGGTGCCCTCTCAAGAGGGGAACTCATAGGTTACAGACTTAGCAGATGATCTTGATGTACCGATTGCTTTGCGAAAGCCGAAACGACAGTGTGCTACTTATCCTCTTGCAGCCTAGGTTTCCTTGAGCAGGTTGTCAGAGGAGTTCAGGAGATTTACCTTGGCACTATCTAATGCGGAGATACCACGGACATATCAGGAGGCCCTAAAGGGCAGTCACTAGAGGTTAGCCATGGAGGAGGAGATGGCTGCACTACATTCACGTGGCACGTGGAGTCTTGTTTCTTCTTCAGTCGATGCATCTATTGTGGGATGCAAATGAGTGCTCACTGTGAAACACCGTGCGGATGGCAACGTGGATCGTTATAAGGCGAGACTTGTGGCACGTGGGTTCACCCAGACATATAGGGTGGACTATCATGATACTTTCTCTCCAGTTGCCAGACATTCTACTCTGTGTATTCTACTTTCTGTTGTTGTGATACGAGATTGGACCCTGTATCAGCTTGATGTGAAGAATCCCTTCCTCTATGGAGATCTACAGGAGGAGGTCGACATGCAGCAGCCACCTGGGTTTGCTGTTGAGGGGGAGTGTCAGAAGGTTTGCAGGCTACACAAGGCTATCTACGGCCTTAAGCAGAGTCCAAGAGCATGGTTCCAGAAGCTCTCGGACTTGATAGAGAAGCATGGATTTGTGAGATCGACTGTCGGTCGCTCCTTGTTTGTGCAGAGGACCCAGAGAGGTATTATTGTCATTCTTATTTGAGTTGATGATATTATTGTTACAGGGGATGACGAGTAGGGCATTCAGGATGCCAAGGACTTCCTAGGTCAGTGACAGATACGTAATTCAGCCCTTTAATAGTGTTAAATTAACACTTCTAATGTCATTGCAGTCGGACTAACTTGGATCGATCAAGGCCCATTTAATTAAATTAACAATTAAATGGTTACTTGGGCAAGCCCAAGATCGAACTCAGGGACACGAGCCTCTTCCGTAATATTTAGATTCTAATCTATTGAATTAAGTGTTGGATTAATAATCGTAGGTCAATGAATGCATGAAGACACGATGCATGAATAAACATGAAGATATGCATTTTTTATTTGATTTTTATCATGCGACAAATGCAAGGGCAGGCAATATTGAAATGATGCAAAATATGCCTCAATTAAAAAATATTTGAGCAATTAGGTGTAGTCGAGTTCATATTCGAATCATGAAGCAAATTTCATTAATGTAATGATATAAGGCATGAATAGTCATTCGACAAAAAACACTATGTTAATGACTTTAATCATCAAAAATCAGAGTGTATAATCAGAAGTCTAAGCATGCCATTAAGAAGACGATGAAACTAGCTTCGAAATGCAACTGAAATCAACAGAAACTGAGATACGATGCTCAAGATATGCATAAAAGAAGATCAAGGCATAAATGCAAGAAAACATAAAAGACACATAGCAAACAGGTCCTTGGGAGGGACTGAAATGTAAATAAAATAAAGTACGGGACCTTCCCTATAAATAACCCATATGTGTGGGGGTATTTTTGCAATTATTAAAATCCGTGAGGGTATAGGTGCAAAATACCCCAGTCGCGTGTGGATTGCACGTGAGTTCTGGACATGTTTGCAATTTGGAGAAGTTGGCGGGGCCTCCATGCAATTTGCCCAGACCGCGCGTGAAGAGCACATGAGGCCAGGCTCAGGTGACGCTGGAGGTTCGATGGAGGCTCGGCGTGTGGTTCAGCCTCGAAGCAGGCTCGATGGAGGCTCTGGCTCGGAGAAGGCTTGGCAATGGTTCGATAGACCCATACCTACAGGCTCGGAGGTTGAGGCTCGGGTCTGCCCTGCGCTTGACACGTGGATGTCCAAGGACCGTTAGATCTTGAGGATCCAACGGTAGTTGTACCCTGAGCTGGTGAATATGCGGTTGCGTCAGCGCCGTTGGATGGGCACCGGGGAGGAGCATCGAACGGCACATGTATGCTATGGATCTTCCTCCTCCGCCGCGGGGCTGGTGGTTGGTTCTGACCTCCGGTGAAGCCCTCCCGTGCTCCGCCTTCTTGCTCAGGCCCGGTAAAGCTCCCCAGAACTCCATGGAAGGTTGGCGAGGTAGCTGGAGCCCATGGGGATGCGCCGAGCTATCTGGAGGTGGCCAACCAAGTCTGGACGCAGGAGGAGGAGCTGCGCAAGTTCTTCTCCGACGATGCTCTGGCTATTGAAGTGTGAAGTACCTACAGGGTTAATCTCATAGCCGAAGCGTGCGGTGCACAATGTGGGTGCGAGGTGGAACGAGACGGAAGACCGTGATGGGGCGCAGCAAGCGGCGGTCGGTTGTCTTCTCCGGCGAGCCCGGAGGAGGGGGTCGGAGTGGATTGAAGTTGTAAGGAGGAGAAAAGGTGATCGGAGTAGTGCGTGTGGATGACGGAATGTGATGAAGATGAAGGATTGATCGGTGAAAGTAGATAAGGCGAGGAGTGTCCTAATTAATTAGAAGAAGAAGCAAAGGATATACAAGGGGGATTAGAGAGCTTACCTGGGTGAATGGCGGAGCGGTGGCCTGGAATTGAGCCTCTTGGAGAGGCTCAGGGTCTTCGCATGTCGAGGGCGGTCGATCCTCGGAGCTCGAGTGGGGCGGAGCCACCGCAACGCAACCATGAAAGGCGGCGGGTCTCACCGGGGACGATGGTCGTCTTCACTCGATCCTAACCCATCCCTCTGTCACAGGGAGGTGGAGGAGGGCTGGGCCTCGCCCCTCGTGAAGGTGGACGACGGTGAAATGCGGAGAAGATGGGGTATTTGAAGAGGGAGCTCGGCGGGTGAGATGGCGGAGGCCGTGGCTTTCGTGGGTGATATGGAATGAGAAGGCTGGCTATTGAGTCACGGCTCGCTGAGCCAGGCTCGGGCTCGGCTCGATAAGGGCTCGTGAGCTTGGCTCATTAAGCTATTGAGCCGAGCCCGAGCCAGATTTTTGGGCTCGATAGCTTATCGAGCCAAGCCCGAGCCGAGCCCTGCTCAGCTCGATAACTCAATAACGGGCTCGATAAGGAATATATATATTCTATTTGTGAAACTACAATGATTTTTATTTTTATTTGTATTAGTTTTGCAGCATTGTTAATGGTGGATTATGTGTTTATGTTGTTTATGTAACAACAATGTTGGGTGGACTATGTTGTAGACTTGGATTTTCTACCTTTTATCTATGTTAATCTAGGTTACAGTTAGATATTTAGTATTTTTTCCTTTTTTATTAACAAGCAGAATGTTACAATATATATTATAATTTAACTTTTATATACAACTTGGATGGTGGCCTACTGGTAAGGTGGACGATCTTTAAAAATGAGGTCCCGGGTTCGAGCTCAGACAAAACACTTTTTCACCAAAAAAACACCTATTTCCTTAACGAGCCTGAATAGGCTCGAGCCCAGACCAGGCTCGATAAGAGGCTCGGGCTCGATAAAGGGCTCGACTCAAGACTTGTCGAGCCCGAGCTGGCTCGATAAGGGCTCAAGCCCGAGCCAGCTCGGCAGGGCTCGATCGAGCTCGAGCCCAGTTGGGCTTATCGAGCCAGAGCCCGAGCCCAGCCCTGGCTCGGCTCGTTAGGCTCGATAGCCAGCCCAATGGAACGAGTAGAGGGGAGACGTGGAGTGAGTGATGACCCGCGAGGATGACGGTTGATGTGGCTATGTCGTGGGCTCGTTGGGAAGTAGATGTGGTGGCAGAAGAAGCGAGGGAAATGGGAAGGGGAACTACCGTCTGAGAGATGGGCGACGTGGGCGAGGGACGAACGGAGGTAAACGAGTGGTGAAGGCGCCAGCGGACGGTTGCGATGGAGACCGGATTTTGATAGAAGGGTGGTGGTCGATTGCGGGGAGGAACGGCTGAGATGTAGGCGTCTTGGAGCTGGAGGAGATCGAGCGGCGCATGATGAGCCACATGGCGAGCTAAGGTTTAGGCGCTAAAGGACGGAGGGGATGGCGTCTGGAGTTTGATCGGAGGGTTGAGATAAAAGCGGAAACTGACGGAGCCGATCTGGAAAGAAGGAGAGCAATCGGACGGCAAAAGGAGGAGAGTGTGTGGCATGCGCAAAGACGGGTCGCGTGGCGCAACCAGAAGGCGTCACGTGGCCCAATCAGAGTATTGCGACAAAGAAATTAAGAAATGAGGGGGAAAATGACCGAATTTGGAAAAACTCAAAACATTAAAGTTGTAGGTCTCGATGAGAGCTACAAGTTTTATATTGACCAAAGACGGAGATGAGGTCAAACAAAGATAAAAAAATATTTTTGAGAGTATTTTTAAGGGTAAAAAACACTATGAATTTTAGTTTTGCCATTTTTTATATTTTTTTTATTTATTCAAGGGGTCAGATAATTACAGGGATTAATCTGGTTTTTATTGACTCTTAGTCTAAGCTAGGGGGTTAATTTCAGCGAATTAAGAGCATGAAACTGGGTTTCATCAGTCAGCAGCTTGTGACCAAGGATCTTGGACATTTACATTACTTCCTTGGACTGGAGTTTGCCAGGAACCAGCGAGGTCTTGTGATGATCCAATGGAAGTATGTTACAGATCTTCTTTCAGAGACAGGCATGGCAGATTGCAGACATGCCACTACTCCTATTGACCCGAGCATGAAGCTCTATGATGATGATACTGAGGAGGTCGACAAGAGGAGGTATAGAGAGCTTGTTGACAAGTTATTATATGTGACTATTACCAGGCCCGACATAACCTTTGTCGTGAGCAAAGTGAGTCAGTTTATGGAGTAACCCAGACAGGCGCATATGGATGCAGTTCATATGATTCTGAGATACCTGAAGACGTCACCTGGTACGGAACTTCTTTTCAGCAGAGGCACATCTCTCTCAGTTACAGCATGTGCAGATGCAGATTATGCTGGGTGTCCAAAGGATAGAAAGTCTACGTAGGTTTTGTTGTATTCATAGGGAATTCTCTTGTTTCATGGAAGAGTGAGAAGCAAATCGTGGTTGCCATATCAAATGCTGAATTGGAATACAGGGCCACGACGCAAGCTAGCACAGAGATGATGTGGGTCAGATCAGTACTTACTGACCTAACTATAGAGGTGCCTCTTCCCATGCACCTCCAATGTGATAATCAGGTTGCTCTTTTCATTGCCAACAACCCAGCCTTTCATGAGAGGACGAAGCACATAGAGGTGGACTGTCACTATACACGTGACATGATACAGAAAAGTCTTATCGCCACTACACATGTCAGCTCGGGAGATCAGACAGTAGATGTACTTACAAAGGCCCTAGCCAGAGGACCTTATCAGAGATGTTGTTCCAAGCTGAGTCGGATTGATATCTACGCTCCAGCTTGAGGGGGAGTGTTAAGATATTAGTTATCTTTATTACTGTTTTCTTATTTTCTATTTCTTTTTTCTACTTCTTGTAATTTGCCCAATAGGTTCCTCTCCTATATAAGAGAACCCTAGGGCCTGTCATAATGAATTAGCTCTTTCTATTTTTCCAACTTATACTATAAAAAAATATTCCACTGATATTATATATGCGTATATATTTGCAAAAGAAAGGTATAAGGAGAGATGTTAGATGTCTTCCCTGTCACCAGAAAGAGGTCAGCAATAACCCTCAGGAGCCTGCTGCCGTCTATAAACATTCTCTACCAGCCATTTTCAAATGAAAAGCCGAAGGATATTAACCTTAGTCAGGGCTCTGACCTTCTAAATGCATTTATAATCACAGTGTATTAGAGTCAATTGACACTCATGTATGAATTAGTTTCTTGTAGGGAGTGATCACAGAGAATCTCTCGCCATTCCAAACATAAAAAACAAGAAAAGGTCTACGAGAGATCCCATCAAGGAGATAGGAATATCGCAAATAGTCATCAAACCTCGCTTATGAGAAATTCAAGGCAAAAGTTGGGTTCAAACTTCTTTACTCAGTTGTAGAATAAGACCAAATCTACTTACAGTGCCCCTCAAACAGGTGGATAACTCTCCAATCAATCCAGTCTCGAAAACCACAAAGAAAAGTGGGAACCATCCCCAAACCTCTTGCTAAGGAAATCTGAGATTAAGACTCCGGGAACAGGCTGCATACGAGAAATTCAAGGTAAAACTTGGGTTCCAACTTCCTCACTCAGTTGTAGAATAAGATCAACAATCTACTCGCAATATGAATAACTCTCCAATCCGTCCAGTCACGAAAACAATAAAGAAAAGTGGAAACCATCCCCTTAACCTTTTGGCTGAGGAAATCTGTGATTAAGGCCTTGAGGACAGCCTGCTCCACTCATTTAAACCTAACATCCGTCCATAGCATGTGAACATGGTGTTCTCAAAGATCCCATCCGAGTTAAAAAGCAAGCACAAAGCCCACTTGTCCAGACACATTATAAGCTACAGTTGCCACCAATTGTTTAACATGTATGTAGACGCATATAGAGTAGTGCTTGTACCTCTTCGTTATTTTATTTTTCAGTTGTATGCTTTATGTAATTTACACATAGGCTACTCTCCTATATAAGAGAGCCTAGGGCTTATGGAATAAACAAGTCGTTCATGTTTCCCAACATGGTATCAGAGCGACGGTCCTAGACCGGAGTTCTCGAAACCCTAACCCTACCCTACCCCACCCGCCGGCCTCTCCCTCTTCGATCGACGCCGCCCTCCCTCTTCGATCGGCGCCTCCCTCTCTTGGGCCGCACGCACGGCGCCGCCTCCATCGTGCATTGGCTCCTCTCTTCGCCAGCGTGCGGTAGCGTGCGGCGGCGCATCGCCAGCGTGTTCGCCAGCGTGTTGGCTCCTGCGCATCGCTGTGCGGTGGCGCAGTAGCGTGTGGTGCCTCGTTGTGAGCAGATAGAGCCACCATCTGCTGCTACTCTAGATCAACGGTTCGACGACCTGGTTGCCCGTCTGAGGGGCATTATTCCACCATCTGGTCCAGCACCAACTACAGAGACTCACTCTGATGCCGTTGCTTCTGCCTCTGCGTCTACCAGTGCTTCAGGTAGTATACTTGCACTCAACAGTAGTAGATCAGATACATTACCATGGATTAAGAACTTAGTCCGCTGCTGGTAGAAGCCCTCGCTCGAGGACGGGTCTGCGATTTTCAGGTCACCGGAACGTATCTCTGCTATGCCTATAGAGTCGCTGCGATATCAGATCACCGGAACGTATCTCTGTCGTGCCTGCAGGTCACCAGAACATATCTATATCGTGGCTGGAGAAGAATCGTTGTAGAAGAAGTCCAACGTGGAGTAGTAGTCGGGTCATAAAAGAAGACGTATACACCCTGACAAAGAAGTCGATGCTCGGTGAAGACGGATGATCTGAGTAGTAGTCTGGAGTGTCGGTCTGTTAGTCGTGGTAGGGCAACAGACGTTTTGAGAATCATCTCTGACTCTCCCTTTCTCCCATACTTGATATAATAAAGAGTATGGAGGATCAAGTTGGGAGAAACAAAAAGTTGGGAGAAACAAGTCGTGATGAAGCAAGGGCTGTTGGAGGGGGGGGCTCCAGGCAGCGCCGACGACGCAGTAGGTGTGGCTGGAGCTGCTGGAGCTTCGGGCGGCGCTTTAGGTGTCGCTGGAGGTGGCAGCTGGTGCTGCTGGGGACTCAGACTGCCTTGCGTGGGACCATCGAATCCACGAGCGACACAGGAGGTCCAGCCTTCTCTCCTTGTCAGCGGAGAGAGGGCTGGTGGTGGCGGCGGATTTAGGGTATTAGTCTTCGATCTACGACCGTCGCTCTGATACTGTAGAGTATGAACAACTGGCCCAAAAAATCTGAATCTGACCTGAAACCTGAGTAATCTAAATCATAGCCGAAGAACTCCATACAGTACTCCCCCTTTCTCCCATACTTGTCGGAAAACAATGACATCAACAAAGTGGGGAGAAAATAAAACAAAAAAAATGAATTGTTTTTTTTTCATACGGATTTTTTTGTACGATTCCCCTTTTTCTCGGCTTTTTTTTAATAGTCGGCTCATTTTTCTCCTTTTTTATCACGTACGATTTTTTTGTACGTACTTTTTTTTCAAATAAAATTTAATACAAACGCTTCCCCCCAATATTTTTTTTTCATTGAGCCTTCTCAAAAAATCCCCATTTTTCTTACTTGGGTCGAACTACAACAGGACCCCTTTTTTAAAGCAGCAACAGTACCCCACTTGGGCTTGCTCTTATTTAGGGTTCCAACTGGAACCCTTCTCCTGAAGGAAGCTGCCCCTCGATAGGGGGTTCTTCTCTTGTCACCTGCTCTGACGAAGGGAATTAGAGGGGCGCGAGGGAGATACCGCCTGAGAAGCTCTGCCTGGAGCATCACCACCTAGGGGAGGTGGCCATCGTCGCATGGGAGGGGCCTTTGCCTCCGCCACCGAAATGTGGTTACGTCGCCTGATTCAGGGAATGGCGCCGCCGCTTGACGCGACTGAGATCAGCACGATGGAGGCGCGATAAAGGGGGAGTAGGCACATTGGAGGGCTTGCGCGTCGCCCTGATGGGGGTCATGCTCTTGTGTGCTGCCTCGATGGGAGGTCACGGGGCGGGTTCTGCCTGGAGACGTCACCTGGATAGGGTCTCCTCGACTGGGACTTCTGGGTCGTGCGCTTGGAGGTGCCTCACCACCATGTGCGACTGGAGGTGCTTGATGACGTGATGTTGTTCGATGCGGCTGAAGCAGTCACGCTAGATAAGATCTGTGACAAAGTGACCTAGGAGAAGAACCTAGGATGAACTCATCGCCACTGTTCGACTTGGAGATCTGCGCAAGGTGGCCTGAGACTGGCGGTGCTTGAGCCGCCGTAAGGAGAATGGTAGCGCAGTGGCTAGAAGATCATTAGGCTGGAGCAGACGGAAAAAACCTAGAACCGAATTAGGATTTCAAAAGAAACCATAGAACCCACTCTGAACTTGAACAAATCACAAACATGATCTTCATAAAAAATGATCTTCGAGAACGAACAATAATTGAATCAAATCTCAAATAAACAAAAACACAAACTCCTCGAGAATCGAACCCACTCTGATACCATGTTAGAAAATATAATGCGGAAGTGAATATCAGAGATAGAATAAACATTGAAGAACATGGAATTTTACGTGGAACCTTACTCCCTAAAGAGCGGGATGAAACCACGGGAGAAAGCCTCAAAGGGCCGATCTATGCATTGCGCTTTCTCATCTGATACAGGAGGTCGGGGGCTTCTTATATAGCCTCCACAGACTCTTCAAGTCCTACCACTGGTAGATGTAGGACTAAACTCTGGATATGGTAAATGAATCTTGGAGAGATCTATTTACCCATCTATACATATGATGCATATACTCCAACAAATATAGTACATTATGAAGTATTATAAATTTATAACACCAAGTAGACTTATACCCAGGTTACGTAGAAGAAAATTCTGTCACTACGTACCGAAGATTATGACATCCCTGTCTTATCAACAAAATGTGAGAACTAAATTGATAAAATACTAGAAGATTATAACATTGACGCAACACGTACTGCAATTCGTTGCTGATTTAGACCACCCTCTGCATGAATGAATATATAGCCATTTGTCTCATTTTCCAGAGGAGCTGCAGCACAAAATAAATGTTGGGTAATGAAACTCTACAAGTACAAAGTGAACAGCAAAAGTGCTTAAAAAAGCTTAATTATTACCAAAAAGATCCTTTACATGCATGTCCTCTTAAAGAGGCAGCAAGGATAAAATCTTATAAAGACATGTTTTCCTCTAATCCACCTATAAATGTCATTTATTTAACAGATATATGAGTCTACAGATCCACCTGAGAAGCAGTTAAACGTTAACACAACAGCAATACAGCAGATTCATATATAATGAACAAAATTACGTTGCTAAGATGATATGAATACCGAAAAAAGAGGTCTTTAATGTAATCTTTCCTCATCAATTTAGTCGGTTTCTGTTGTACCACTTGTATGCAATATTAGAGGTAATAATCATCAGGTCCTTGACTGAGATTTTGTGCATCTCTGGCATTCTCACAGGCGTAAATGTAAAACCCCTAATTAAAAATAATGGGCATATCGTTTTCCCATGAACAAATGATTGTTATGAGTTAAAATTAGAAATTCAAGTTCTTGAAAAGACAGGTTTTGCATCAATTCTCGAGTTAAAACATAAAGCACGTTAAATCATGGAAGCATATGCTCAAATAAATTAGTTAACAAGGAC
Source organism: Ottelia alismoides (assembly GCA_037367405.1). NCBI lineage: Eukaryota > Viridiplantae > Streptophyta > Magnoliopsida > Alismatales > Hydrocharitaceae > Ottelia > Ottelia alismoides. The sequence continues at coordinate 29,157 of JAZKJV010009578.1, read as the reverse complement.
ATAAAGAAGTTTGGAGAGTTTTAGATAAGCGTAGTTTGACTGGGCTTAAAAATTTATTAAATGTTCTTTAGCGAAGCAAGAAAATGCATGAAGACTGGAGAAGAAGCATCGTGGTGCCTCTTTATAAGAACAAAGGAGACATTCAAAATTGATCAAATTACAAAGGTATCAAGTTGATGAGTCACACTATGAAAACTTGAGAACGTGTAATCGAAAAAGTTGAGGAAAGTTTACAAAGTAAAAGAAAACCAATTCGGATTTATACCAAGTCGCTCAACTATTGTAGTCATCCACTTGTTGAGGAGAACAATGGAGATTTATAAAGCGAAAAGGAAGAATCTCCATATAGTTTTTATTGATTTGGAGAAGGCTTGTGATTCTGTCCCAAGAGAGATATTGTCGAGAGTTTTGGAGAAGAGATAAGTACATGCCCTATACATTAACCTCATAAAGGATATGTATGGTAGGACTTCATTTCGTGTAAGGATAAAGTCTGGGAAGAATGACTATTTTGACATCAACATTAGCCCGCATCAAGGTTCAGCTTTGAGTCCATTCCTTTTTATTTGATTATGGACGAGTTGAAACTCACGTTCAGGATGAGATACCTTGGTGTGTGTTATTCGTTGATGATATTGTGTTGATTGATGAGACTAGCAATGGAATAAATGAGAAGCTTGAGGTCTGGAGATATGCAATGGAGACTAAAGGTTTTTGTACAAGTCGAGTTAAAACTGAATATATGGAGTGCACTTTTGATTGAAGTAATGGTGAAGGAATCGAGATGAAGATTGGTGATTATAACATTCAGAACAGAGATTCTTTTAGATATGTTAGAAAATAGGAATGTGGAAAGCAACATTAATAAACAGAGCATGAACTAGAAAGATAAACATGGAACATCAAGATTTTTACGTGGAACCCTACTCCCTTAGGAGCGGGATGAAACCATGGGAGAACGCCTCAGAGGGCTGATAGTCTATTGATTTTCTCTACTGAATACAATGGGTGTGGGGGTCTATATATAGCCCCTACTGAGTCTCCACATCTCCAAACGGGTAGATGTGGGACTAAACAACTTGAGGGGGTAAATGGATCCTGGAGGTATCCATTTACCCACCTATAACATAAGAGGCACACAACCAAATACTCCAACACTCCCCCACAAGCTGGAGCATTCAATGCTCAGCTTGGACAAACAGAAAGAAACTCAACTCACAATACATGACACTACAGACAATATCAACTCATTGCACACAACTGTCAGTTGTTGTCAATGACGTTGCTTCTCATGGCATGTTGGTGAGGAGGACGAATGGGCTGGAGTGTGAGTCGAATTGAATTTCCTCGTCGGAGAGCATGTGCTTTGTACTGCTCCTGTCAGAGTCACTGCAATTGAAAATAAGTCTCTACACGGAGAACTCTGGCCCGCCACAACATGTTGACAATTGCTCCATCTCTAAAAAGGCCGAAAAGAGCATCGCTAATTATCCATACGAAGATCTGAAGATGATTCTCTCTCATAAGGACCTCAAAGTGGGTTCTCTCTCATAGGAACCTTGGAAGAATCTCGTACTGGAGTTCACGATAGCTGGAGAGTGGAGTCTGAAGAAGTCTCCTCGTCGGAGAACTGGGTCTCTCCCATCTGGCACAGAGAATGGTACTCTACTCTGGAGTCCCTATGAAACCACATGAAAACCCTACCCAACATGGCATAGGAAATGGTCCTCTACCCTTAAGTCCCTATGACTCACAAGAAAACTCTGGCCAAAAACAAGAATGACGGGGACCACGATAAAAGATGGCAAACATGTCCACATCTGAAAAGACTGCATACATGTGTGTATCTAAAATGAAGACTCAGAAACATCTGACGTTGAGTCTGAAATCTGACAAAATCTCTGTAGAGTCTGGAACATCTGGCTGGTCATGCAATCTGGACTGGAGAATCTGGATCTGAATCATCTGACAATCTCGCCTGTAACTCTACACAATACTCCCCCGTTCTCCCATACTAGTCGGAATACATGACATTAACTATGTTGGGAGAAGACAATAAAAGGGGGGAAACATGAAACAAATAAGCCGATAATCATCATTTTTTTCGGTTTTTTAAATCATTTTTTTAAAGATGTTTCATTCTTCCCTTTTTTACGGTTTATTTTTCCTTTTTAAAAAAATAAGGCCACTCTTTTTTTCTGCCTCTTTTCCTATATTTTTGCCTTTTTTTCAACAGCCCCCTGGAATATATGTAGCATTACATTTTTTCTGCAGCCCAACAGAAAAACAAAGCAAAAATTTTTTTATAAAGAGCCATCGGGCTCGCTCAGGCCTCTTGAAGGAAACGTACGCCGCCCCCCCTTTAGGGTTCCCGCAAGAGAAGGGGATTACTGCCACCGCAGATGTCGCCTTGTGCCTGGGAAAGAGGAGCATCGAGCTCTGACCTTTCTTGCGCATGTAGCCGTGAAGACGATGCACCTCCTGCACGTTGGAGATATGGCCGCTAAAGGAGAAGGGTCGCCTGCGCGAAGTGTGCGCATGGGGCTGTGCGCGTGGGGCTCGCGTGAGCAGTGGCTCCTTCGCCGCCTGGAGCTGCTTCAGAGAAGGCGGAGGGAGAGGGTTGCGCTGCTAGAAGATGTTTCACTGCCGCCTGGAGCCCGCGGGGCTAGGACTGGATGTGGCACGTTGCCATCGGCCAGATGGAGATTGGATGTGGCACGCCGCTAGGGCTTGGGATGGGGTCCATATGAGCGAGAGAGGAATGAGAGGCGTGTTGGATTTCGATCTGTGTTGGGGATCGCATGAGGATGCTTTGGGAACCACCGCCTAATGGGGGGGTTGGGGTCCGCCTTGTTGGACAAAGATCTGCGGCCTGCTTGATGTTGGAGATGCGTCAGATATGCGGTTCTTGGAGAAGGTCGCCTGAGTTAGGGCTTTCAAACCCTATGTTGCACGATGGGAAATACGTCTAGAGAAGGGGAGTCGCCTGGAGGTGGCGACTATGGCATGATCTGGAGGTTGCTACCTTGCGGCGGCCTGGAAATGTGAAAAGAAAACACCGCCCAGGAGAAAGGAGCGGCAGGAACAAATCTTGGATGAGTAGATGCTTGTGCGGCAACAGAACCATAATCGTGCAGAAGTTAGGGTTTCAGAAAACCCTAAACAGCAACTTGAACATGAATGTACTTGCAAATCTTCAAGAATCCTAAAAATTTCTCGATGTCGATCTTCAAAACAAGAACCTAATCTCATGATAATCAAATCTCGAATCAAAACAAATAACAAATACTCAATAATCGAACCCACTCTGATATCATATTCTGAGATTAGGATTTATAGAACCCTAGAAATTAAGGTTTCGCCGAAACCCTTGAAATTGAACTTGAACTAATAACATGATCTTCGTAAGAATGATCTTCAAGAACTTATGACAATCGAATCTTGAATCTCGAACAAAAATAAAGAACATAATATATAGCCCCCATTGAGTCTCCACAACTCCAAACTGGTAGATGTGGGACTAAACAACTTCATGGGGTAAATGGATCCTGGAGGTATTCATTTACCCACCTACAACATAAGAGGCGGACAACCAAATACTCCAACAAGATACTTGAGATCTATTTTGCAACATGATGGGGAAATTGATAGAAATATTACTAATTGAATAGATGCAGTTGGCTAAAGTGGAGAGGAGACTCTATTGTTTAATGTGATAAGAAAATTCCTTTGAAAATTAAAGGAAATTTTTACAAAGCAGCCGTGAGATGTACTATGCTCTATGGATCTGAATGTTGGCATGTGAACCATAGACATGTCTAGAGAATGGTAGTAGAAGAAATGAAAATGCTAAGGTGGATGTGTGGACACACAAGTAAAGATCCGATCTGGAATGATGCAATCAGAATGAATGTTGGTGTAACTCTGATCGAGGATAAGATGTGAGAAAACTGCTTAAGGTGGTTTGGTCATTTGCAAATGAGGTCAGTTGATGCACCAGTTAGGAGATGCAAGTTTTGAGAGGTTGAACTGGCTAAAAGAGAGCGAGGAGGGCCCAAGATGTGTTGGAATGAGAGTATACGAAGGGATCTTAGTTTTTTGGATCTAAGTTCGAGAATAACCCAATATATATCTGAATGGAGGCAAAGAATCAATGTAGTTGACCCTACTTATGTGGAAAAAAGCTTTGTTGTTATTGTAAGCACATAAATAATTTTTTAATAAAAATGGAATGCGTCACTCGCGGACCTAAACCGTGGACACATCCTTCTTGATGGAACAAGGAGATGCCTCATCGGGTGTTGCTTGACCTTCCACCTCTCTCTCTCTCTATGCTCCAAGTAGAAAGCTTGGCAAGCAATCGATTATTATATTTACGGCTTCCATTGACAAATCAAAGATTCTTTCATTTACGCCTTCCATTGTCAAGACAAAGTCCCATGGGATCCGCTAGGTTTGGCTTAGTTTCCCTTAAAGTGGAAGCAGAGCTTACAAGTTACAACAGCATGAATTATGCCAACTCTCTAGCATGCCATGATCAAGATTTTATATAGAAATGCAGAACAAAGTTATTCCCCTAGAATCAAGGACAAGGCAAGGTGTATCCCAAAGGTGATCGTGGTGTGAGCCTCAACATTTCTCTCAAAAATATGCACTTAAATAAAAAAATATCATATGAATATTAAGAAAACTATAATATTACACAAATCTACATATATTTAAAGCAATTAAAGTACTTTTCATGTATTGTTCAATGTGAAATGGAACACACATTGTTGTTATTTCTAGTGGTAAATTGAAACGTAAAAAATATTACAACAATTACAAAACATAATATAAGTTTCAAATTTTAATTTCTAATCCATGTCAGAAATGCATACAAATTAATGCAATCCCTAGAAATTGGTGAAAGCACAAAAATAGATTAAAATCGTACCAATATGTTGTCATTTATGCTAAATATCTCGTCTCTAAGGAGGGCTAGAAGTGTACATTCAGGTTGGCCAAAGCAAGAGAAAGAAAGACCAAAAACCTTTCTCAAGTGAGATACACGTGCTTGTTACTCAGAAAGATATAGAGACTAGATGGAAGCAGTATTTCGATAAGCTTTTCATTGGGGAAGGAAATAGAGAGATCATTTTGGGTGGTCAAGCTAGTAGTGAAAGTTACTTGAATCGTGCAAGCTATAGACGAATACAATGAAAGGAAGTAGAAGAGGCTTTGAAGGTTATGAGACATGGGAAAGGCGTAGGACCGGATGCAGTTCAAAATTTGCAAGAGTTCTCTCATGAAGGATGCATGGGAATAAAGAAAATAGTCCAAAAGAGACTGCAAAAGAAGTTTAGGATAGGTAGTTGGACTATTGGCATTTTGACTTGCAAATCGATGGAGATAGTAGATACGATGGAAAGAATGAAGATTTCAGATACTTTGTCTCCAAGAGACAAAATGTGTGGGAAATAAAGCAAGGGAGATCGAAAAGACAAGCTTCAAATTATGGTATTCAGGTAAAGAGAGGGGTAGAAATGGTATTGGAATGGTTCTTTATAAGGATTTGAATGATAGTGTGGTTGAGGGGTAAAGATTTGCAGAACGGATTATTTTGCTAAAATTGGTACTGGAAGAAGAAGTTATGAATATAATCTCAGTTAATCACCGCAAGTTTGTTTAGAGGAAAGGCCTAAACAAGCTTTTTAGGAGGACTTGGATAAGATTATGCATAGTATCCCACAAAGAGAGATGATTTTCCTAGGTGGAGATTTTAATGGATATGTGAGAAAGGATGCTTCAGGATATGCTAGTGTTCACAGAGGTCATGGCTTCGAGGATAGAATGAAGAGGGAAAAGTCATTTTGGAATTTTTAACGGCTTATGACCTTTTCGTCGTAAACACTCTCTTCAAGAGAGGGAGGTGCATTTAATTACTTATATGAGTGGCCCGACTAAAACGCAGATAGAGTACTTTACGATGAGGATAAGAGATTGTTTGTGTTGTAAAGACTGCAAAGTAATCCCAGGAGAGAGACTGACATTGCAACATCGCTTGCTAGTCATGGATGTGCAAATAAAAGGGTTTGCAAAGAAGAAAATGATTCCCAGTATCGTTAAAACTAAATGATGGAATCTTCAATTGAAGCAATCAAGCTTCAATGAGAAGGCTTTAGAAGACTTATCTTGAGATTAAATAGAAGTGCCAACGAAATGTGGGAGGCGGTAGCATCTTGTATCCGAAGGATTGCCAAAGAGATGCTAGGCGAGTCTAAGGGAAGACTTCCAAACCAAAAGGAGGCTTGGTGGTGGATAAAGGGGTGCAAGACAAGTTTAAATTAAAAAAACTTGCTTTAAAGCTATGTATAAGGATAGAACAAATGAAACTATCATAAACTACAAAACTTCGAAGAAGGAAGCAAAGAAGGTTGTAAGTGAAGCTAAGTCGAAAGCTTATAAAGTTTTGTATAAAAAGCTAGACTCGAAGGAGGCCAAAAGGATATATTCAGATTGACTCAAGCAAGAGAAAGAACGACCAAAGATTTCTCTCAAGTGAAATGCATTAAGGATGAGGAAGGACACGTGTTTGTTACTCAGAAGGATATATAGACTAGATGGAAGCAGTATTTCCATAAGATTTTCATTGGAGGAGGGAATAAATATATTACTTTGGGAGATCTTGTTTATAGTGAATGTTACCTGAACCGTGCAAGCTATAGACAGATACAAAGGAAGGAAGTAGAGGAGGTATTAAAGGTTACGAAACCTAGGAAAGATGTGGGGCATGATGGCATTCATATTGAAGTTTGGAGAGTTCTAGGTGAACAAGGTTTGACTTGTCACAAATTTATTCAATGTTATATGATGAAGCAAGAAAATGCATGAAGAATTGAGGAGAAGCATTGTGTTGACTCTTTATAAGAATAAAGGAGACATTCAAAATTGTTCAAATTATAGAGGTATCAAACTGATGAGTCGTACTATGAAAATTTGAGAATGTGTGATCGAAAGATGGTTGAGGTAAGTTTCGAAAGTAACTGAAAAACAATTCGGATTCATGCCAGGTCACTCAACTATTAAAGTTACCACTTGTTGAGGACAACAATGGAGATTTATAGAGATAAAAAGAACCTCCATATGATTTTTATTGATTTGGAGAAGGCTTATGATCCTGTCCCACGGGAGATATTATGGAAAGATTTAAAGAAGAGACAAGTACATGTCATATATATTAACCTTATAAAGCATATGTATGATGGGGCTTCATCTTGTGTAAGGATCCAGTCTAGGAAGACTGACACAAGTACATGTCATATATATTAACCTTATAAAGGATATGTATGATGGGGCCTCATCTTGTGTAAGGATCCAGTCTAGGAAGACTGACTATTTTAACAACTGCATCGATGTGCATCAAGGTTCAGCTTTGAGTCCATTCCTTTTTACTTTGATTACGGATGAGTTGATTAGTCACATTCAGGATGAGATACCTTGGTGTATGTTGTTCGCCAATGATATTGTGCTGATTGATGAGACAAGAGATGGAGTAAATGAGAAGCTGGAGGTTTTGAGGCATGCCTTAGAGACTAAAGGATTTCGTATATATAGGGCTAAGACTGAAGATATGAAGCGCGCATTTGATGGAAACAACAGTGAAGGACTAGAGGTGAAGATTGGAGACGATATCATTCAGAAGAAAGATTCTTTTAGATACTTGGGATCTATTTTGCAACAAGATGGGGAAATTAATGGAGATGTTACTCATAAAATAAATGCAGGTTGGCTAAAGTGGGAGAAGCTTCTATTGTTCTTCGTGATAAGAAAATCCATTCAAAAAAGTCAAAGGAAAGTATTGCAAAGCAGCTGTGAGACCTGTTATAATCTATAGATCATAATGTTGGCATGTAAACCATAGACATATGCAGAGAATGACAGTATCAGAAATGAAAATGCTAAAGTGGATGTATGGTCTTACACGAGATGATTGGATTCGGAATGATGCAATCAGAAGGAAAATTGATATAGTTCCGATAGAGGATAAGATGAGAGAGAACTGCTTAAGATGGTTTGGTCATTTGCAAAGAATGTCGGTTGATGGACCAGGTAGAATATGTGAGATTTGGGATGTTGAGCCAGTTAAGAGAGGGTGAGGAAGGTCCAAGAAGTTTTGGAATGAGACTATCTGAAGGGATCTTAGTTATTTGAATTTAAACCCGAGAATGACCCAGAATAGATCTGAACGGATGCAAAAAAATCTAGGGATTTTATCAGTTGTGCCCCTCCGAGATATTGCAATATAAGTTATGCCCCTTCCTTTTTGGGAATATCCGTTATGCCACCGACTTCTTGTCGTTCTATCACTTGTACCCCTCTGTTACTTTGGATGTCAATAACTTGAACTTAACCATCGTTTAATCAAACCATGATGTAGTTAAGAGGGGTATATCTGGAAAAAAATCCCCCACCTCCTCCTTTGCCCCTTCGACCCCTCTAACCTCGATGCCTTCTGCATGTGGGCCTCTGACAACAAGGTTTCTCGCTTTTGTCGCCGCTAGGGGAAGGGGATCCCGACGACGACAGTGAGAAAGGTGATACGGGCGATGCGATGACAGAGGAGTCATTCTTCTGCTTTTCGAGGCAAACACTCATGAGATGGGTCCATGCGAAGGAGGGGGAGGCTGGGGGCGGAGGAGAGGAGGGGGCGGAGAAGGGGGAGGATACGAGCAGAGAGGAGGGGCGGAGGAGAGGGAGGCTGTGGGCGTAGGATAGGAGGGGCGGAGGAGTGGGAGGTTAGTGGCGGAGGAGGATGGAGGTAGGTGATGCAGCATGATGCTACGTGATCACTTTCTTTTAGTCGAACATTTTTTTTGTTTTTTTTATTTATTTATGTAAAAGGCTCATTATACAAGGCCTTAGCATCTTTTCTTTTCCTTTTTTCTTTTTCTATTTATAGTAAGATAGTTGCTTGTTTGGGGGGATTTGGCCTCTATAAAGGCACCCCATTAGCTAGGGTTGGAATTAGTTTTGAATGAAATTATTTTTCCCCTCACTTATTCTCCTTCTCTCTCCCTCTCTCTCTCTCTCCCTTTCTCGTTTCCCGTAGTGATGCAATCTAATGGAGGTCGCGAACTAGAGGGCAATTTTAAAACTTGGAACTAATGGACTAAATGACGGAAACAAGACAATGACGTGCAATGCAAAAATCACGGGAGACGAAAATACGACGATTTGACGGGGGGTAAAAGATGCCTAAATTTCAGCAACAAATGACAATAAGTATTCGAGTTCTAGCACCGTTTTCTCCACAATTTCAGGGCAACACAAATAGCTAAAGACTATTGGAAATAAAGAGCGATGTTTGCGGCAACGAAGCCTCAATAATTCACCAAACCAAACAGCACTATAGCAGTCCACAACACTAAGTTGATATGGTGGAATATTAAGCAGGTAAAACACTCATACCATAACCAGCAAGGGGGAGAATGCTAGCTTCAGATCTGGCCGTAGGCAGCGGGTAGCGGGATGGTCACGTCGGCGCTCTAGCAGGTGCAGGGACGCGGACGACGGTGGACTCACAACGGCTTCGATAGGTGGCTGGTGGCAGCAGGGAGGAGGGGCGCTGGCAGCTGGGAGTCGTCGGGGAGGAGAATGGCGCGGGTGGCGCGCGGAGGGAGGACTAATGGGAGGTGTGTGGCTGAGAGGGTGGCTGGGCGGCGGAAGGTGGGAGGAGGCGGGGGCGCGATGGTGAGCGTATGGAGGGAGTGCGGCTCGGCGACGGCAGGGATGGCAAGGTTGGGGTGGCGGAAGGCGTGGTGCTGAGTAAGGCAGGCAGCAGGCGCGAGATGGGGAAGGGCGGATGGCGAGGAGGGAAGACGGCGGGGAAGGCGATGGGCGTGGAAGGGTGCGGGATTGGGAAGGTGGCGGGGTGGCGAGTTGGATCCGGGGAAGGGAGAGGCGCAGGTGGGAAGGGGAGAAAGGAGGCGGCGTCGGGAGAGATTAGGGTACGAGAAAAGGGAAGGGCGTGAGTAGAGAGAGAGGGCAGAAGAGAGAGAATAAGTGAGGGGAAAATAAAACTTCATTCAACTTGAAATCCAACCCTAGCTATTGGGGTGCCTTTATAGAGGCCAAATCCCCCAAATAAGCAACAACCTTTCTAAAAATAGAAAAAGAAAGAAGACGGAAAAGAAAAGATGATAAGGCCTTGTATAATGAGCCTTTTACATAAATAAATAAAAATAAATAAAACAAATGTCGACTAAAAGGAAGTGATCACGTAGCATCATGCTGCATCAACTCCCCCCTGCTGAGAAGAATCTCGCTCCGTCGAGATGGCATCGTGGTAGTTCTGAAGTATATCGGGGCGGAGTTGTTGGAGTTCATCCTTGTCAATCCAGGTGCAATCTGTAAGAGGGCGTCCCTTCCATTTGACTAGATAGCGACGGAAGAGACCACGTCTAGTCATCATATCTCGGATGTCGGCAATATCTTCAATCTGATCGGCATCAGTCACGGCTGGTGGTTGGCGCGTATCATCAGCGGAAGCTACTGGCGTGGTGGCATCTGTCTGTTCATCCCCGTGATATAAGAAGAGATCTGATACATTAAATACCGACGATGTCTGGACGTCTGGCAGTAGATTAAGTAAGCATTGGGCCCAATCTTCTTAAGGATTCGGAATGGACCAATCTTTCGGACACTCAATTTTTGGTGGACTCTCTAAGGAAACCTCTCTTTTTCAGGTGGACCATCACTAATTCTCCAACTCTGAACTCACTCTCTCTACGGTGGAGGTTGGCTTGGGCTTGGTATTTCTGGGTCATAGTTTGGAGTTTGGCTCAGATTTCTGTATAGATATGGGTTAGATGTTCGACCAGATCCTCAGCAGTTGCACTACTTCTCCCTTGCATGGTCGTGGGTGTTAGGTCTAGAAATTGGATAAGTGGAAAACCGTACACACTCTCAAATGGTGATTTTCCAGTGGACCTATTAGTGGAACTGTTATACACGAATTCGGCTTGGGGAAGAATTAGATCCCATATGGACGGAGAGTCCCCTGCAAGACATCGCAATAAATTTCCTAATGATTTGTTAACTACTTCGGTTTTCCCATCTGTTTGTGGATGATAAGCAGTGTTGTATTGCAAACGAGTACCCAGACGAGACCAAAGCGTGCGCCAAAAATGACTCAAAAACATGGTATCACGATCCGAAGTGAAAGAACGAGGAACACCATGCAATCGAACGACATCACGAAAAAACAAATCAGCGACATGAGATGCATCTGAGGTTTTTTTACATGCAATGGAATGTGTCATTTTAGAAAATCTGTCCACAACCACAAAAATAGAGTCAACTTTCCATACCGTGAGGGGTAAGCCTAGCACAAAATCCATAGTGATATCTTCCCAGGGTCGCAGAGGAATCGGCAGAGGTGTATACAACCCAGTGTTCTACCTATGGCCCTTGAATCTTTGACATGTTTGGCATCTTTGTACGAACTTTGTAACATCCTTTCGCAATTGCGGCCAATAAAATCGCTCTTGGAGAAGAGTCAAGGTCTTGTCCCTTCCAAAGTGTCCAGCTAAACCACCGTTATGCAGTTCGGAAATTAAGTTCTCGCGAAGGGAGGTGGCAGGAAAGCATAGTCGGTGGGCCTTGAACAGGAACCCTTCATGAAGGGCATAAGTGGTTGTCGGATCCTGTCCAGTATCAACACATTCCGCATAAGCTTGTCCGAAGTCCGGATCAGTGGGGTAGAGATCCTTGAGTGTGTCAAATCCTGTAGTGTTGACGGTCATTGTGGTTAGGGCATGTGCTCGTCTGCTTAACGCGTCGGCTACGCGATTCAGGGTTCCAGCCTTGTGTTAGAGATGGAACGTGTATTCTTGGAGGAAACTAACACATTTTGCGTGACACTTGTTAAGGGTCTTTTGTGATTTCAGATATCTTAAGGCTTCATGATCAGAGTTAAGGACAAATTCACGCTGGATCAGATAATGCCTCCAATGCTTGAGAGTTTGCACCACAGCATAGAATTCGACATCATAAGTGGAGTACCGTGATCGAGCTTCATTCAATGCCACAGGTCGTCCTTCCTGACTCAGGACGGCACCAATCCCAACATGTGAAGCGTCGCAGTCAACTACGAAAACCTTGGAGAAGTCACGGAGTGCCAAGACAGGGGCATGGGTCAATTGATGTTTTAGCCTTTGAAAGCTGGTTTCTGCTTCAAGTGACCACGCGGCTGCGCCTTTACGCGTGCAATCTACCAACGGAGCCGCACAAGTGCTAAAGTTCCGGATGAAGCGTCGGTAGAAAGAAGCCAATCCCAGAAAGCTGCGAATATCAGTGAGGGTTTTGGGCACGGGCCAGCTCTGAATGGCTTGAATCTTGGAGGGGTCAACTCTAAGTCCATCGGCAGTGACAATGTATTCCAAGAAGAGGATCGTGTCAGACATGAAGGAGCATTTCTTAAGGTGGGCATACAATTGTTGGGTTCTCAAGGTTTCCAGGACTTGTCGTAAGTGAGATAAGTGGTCGTCTTTGGTCAAGCTGTAGATCAATATGTCATCAAAGTACACAACCACAAACTTACCGATGAAGGGCAGTAATACATGATTCATGGTTCGCATGAAAGTGCTGGGAGCATTAGACAAGCCGAAGGGCATTACTGTCCATTCATAAAGGCCCTCTTTGGTCTTGAAAGCAGTTTTCCACTCGTCTCCAGGTCGGAGGCGAATCTGATGGTACCCACTGCGAAGATCTATTTTGGAAAATAATTTGGCACCTGATAGCATGTCGAGCATGTCATCAAGGCGTGGAATCGGAAAACGATTCTTGATCGTGATCTTGTTGATAGCACGACTGTCCATGCACATCCTCCATGTGCCATCTTTTTTTGGGGTGAGCAGAGCAGGAACCGCCACGGGACTCATACTCTCTCGAACATACCCTCGACGTAGAAGATCAGTGACCTGCTTGTTCATTTCTTCGTGCACACTGGGGCTCATCCGATAATGTGGTAAGTGGGGTAGACTGGCTCCAGGGACTAGGTCAATGTGATGTTGAATGTCTCGCAACAGGGGTAGTCCTTCAGGCAACTCTTCAGGCACAATGTCAGCAAACTCCCGGATGAGGGGCTTTACCTCAGGCGGGACTTCGGGTGTAGTCATCTCCTGTTTGCTCACTTCACGTCCCATTAATGCATAAATAGTGGAGCTCTCCTGAACCTTACGTTGGAATGTATGGGCTTCCATCAACAATATGGGACCTGTAGTTGAAGGCTTTGGCGGTGGGGTACTTTTACCAGATTGTGTAGTCGCAGCTCGAAGGGTAGCCACCTGGCGAGGGCTAAGGGCTTCGCGTTGTGGTCTGAGGGTCACACGCACCTTGTCTATGAGAAATGAGTAAGTGTTCATTTTTCCTCTGAGCTCAGTGTCTCGATCGAATTGCCAAGGTCTACCAAGTAGTAGATGACAGACATCCATAGGGGCTACATGGCACCACACCTCGTCTTTATATGAAGGCCCAATCGAGAAACTAACGAGGCTCTGACGGTGGATCGGAAGTTGAGTACCACCTCGAAACCAGGCCACACTGTAAGGTTTCTCGAGGGGTTGAGTTGGTAGACCCAACTTATCGACCATTTCTTGAGAAGCGAAGTTCTCAACGCTTCCTCCATCAATGATCAGCGAACAGCGACGCCCTCCTGATGTGCAGGTGGTTCGGAATATGCTGCATCGCAGCCAACTATCAGCGTCGTTGGCAACGGGTGTAAGCAAGATGTTTGTGGGTGCACTGTCAGGAGTTATATAGTCCTCATGTTCTATTACCAGGAAAGGTCCTCACACATCTCCATCCACTCCCAGAAGCTCATAGTCATCAGTTTCCGTGGTTATAGCGGTCAAAGTGGTTTGATCCTCTTCAGATGGTTCCTGTTGGTCAGGGTCAGGGTCTTCAAGGTCCTCAACGGTGCATAAATGGACGGGTCTAGCCTTATGGTTTGGGCAATTTGCCGCGCGATGTCCCTTTTGATAACATCGGAAACAGGTATCAGGTCCTACAACAGGTCGACTACCCAAGATGCCTGGTCCAGGGTTTCCAGTAGGTGGTCGGTTGACGGCAGGAGTTGATGGTTTGGCTTGGGATTTACCTGCAACAATCGAAGTAGAAGTTATCGGTTTGGAAGTCGCCATCGGGGTACTAGTGCGTGGGACAGAGTTTACAGAAAAAGACATCCTCCTTGTCTGGGCCTTAGCAAGCTTAGTCTCAGCCCGTTCAGCTTGCTTATAAGCTTCGTCAACATCTCGACAGTTGTGGAGGTAGAGTTCATCCAGGATAACTTGGCGAAGTCCTTGCATATAGCGGGTGACTTCCTGGACAGGAGTCTCCTGCAATCAGTTGCGATGAATGAGGGATTGAAACCCTTCGGTGTATTCTCTCACGCTCATGGTGCCTTGTTTCCACGATTGCAGTCGCGCATATAGATCTCGCTTGTAATCTTCAGGCACGAACTTGGTTTTCAGTTTGGCTTTCATCTTGCTCCAACTGCGGATCTTACTCTTTCCTTTTCGTTTGCGTTCAGATTGCAAACGGTCCCACCATAGCAGAGCATGTTCCTTTAGTTGGATTGTGACAAATTGAACTTTTCGTTCGCTAGGCATAGTCTTCCAGACAAAGAAGTGTTCGACGGTTTGGAGCCAATCAAAAAAGACATCAGGGTCTCGTCCACCGTCGAATTCCGGGACATCAAGGCGGATGCCTCGATCCCGTCCATCATCGGGCCTTGGGCCATGCCGTGACAGGAATTGAAGGCCACTAGAGGGCTGGGCGTATATCGTGGGATGTGTGGCTCTTGGGTTTTGGAAATGAAAGGGGTGTCATCTCTTAATCCTTCATCCTCGCTCTCCTGTGAAAGATAGTCGCTAACGTGTCCGTCGGAGGTGGAAGAACTAGAATGTCGGGAGTTCCGACTAGTACGCCGACCCCTGTTGGGTGTCTTGTCATTATGTTCTTTCCCTATCATTTTACAATTTAAGGTGGCAATTTGTCCGTTCAGTTGTTCGAACATCCGTAGCATTTTAGCATCCAAGGACTCTAACGTTAACTCAGTGTGTGGGGTGTAGGCGGTTTTAGAGGAATTATGTTGTCGGCCATGGGAACCCTAGGTTTTCTGCTCTCTTTTGCTTTGGGATTTTTTTTTGTGTGTTTTGTTTTGTTGTTTTGTTTTTTTTAATGCAATGAAACAAACGAAGACCAAATTGAGTCAATCTAATGGAGGTCGCGAACTAAACGGTAATTTTAAAACTTGGAACTAATGGACTAAATGACGGAAACAAGACAATGACGTGCAATGCAAAAATCACGGGAGAAGAAAATAAGACGATTTGACGGGTGGTAAAAGATGCCTAAATTTCAGCAACAAATGATAATAAGTATTCGAGTTCTAGCACCGTTTTCTCCACAATTTCAGGGCAACTCAAATAGTTAAAGACTATTGGAAATAAAGAGCGATGTTTGCGGCAACGAAGCCTCAATAATTCACCAAACCAAACAGCACTATAGCAGTCCACAACACTAAGTTGATATGGTGGAATATTAAGCAGGTAAAACACTCATACCATAACCAGCAAAGGGGGGAATGCTAGCTTCAAATCTGGCCGTAGGCAGCGGGTAGCGGGATGGTCATGTCGGCGCTCTAGCAGGTGCAGGGACGCGGACAGCGGTGGACTCACAACGGCTTCGACAGGTGGCTAGCGGCGGCAGGGAGGAGGGGCGTTGGCGGCTGGGAGTCGCCGGGGAGGAGAATGGCGCGGGTGGCGTGCGGAGGGAGGACTAATGGGAGGTTTGTGGCTGAGAGGGTGGCTGGGCGGCGGAAGGTGGTAGGAGGCAGGGGCGCGATGGTGAGCGTGCGGAGGGAGTGCGGCTCGGCGACGGCAGGGATGGCAAGGTTGGGGTGGCGGAAGGCGTGGTGCTGAGTAAGGCAGGCAGCAGGCGCGAGATGGGGAAGGGAGGATGGCGAGGAGGGAAGACGGCGGGGAAGGCGCTGGGCGTGGAAGGGTGCGGGATTGGGAAGGTGGCGGGGTGGCGATTTGGATCCGAGGAAGGGAGAGGCGCAGGTGGGAAGGGGAGAAAGGAGGCGGCGTCGGGAGAGATTAGGGTACGGGAAAAGGGAGGAGCGGGAGTAGAGAGAGAGAGGGCAGGAGAGAGAGAATAAGTGAGGGGAAAATAAAACTTCATTCAACTTGAAATCCAACCCTAGCTATTGGGGTGCCTTTATAGAAGCCAAATCCCCAAATAAGCAACAACCTTTCTAAAATAGAAAAAGAAAGAAGACGGAAAAGAAAAGATGATAAGGCCTTGTATAATGAGCCTTTTACATAAATAAATAAAAATAAATAAAATAAATCTCGACTAAAAGGAAGTGATCACGTAGCATCATGCTGCATCACGCAGCCTCACTTCCCTTTCCCCCCGTGCTTCTTTCCCCTCCCCGAACCCTAACTTTCCCCTGCCGCCTTCTCCATTCCTGCACCCATCTTCCTCCCGCCGCCATCCCTTCTCCAACCCTCTCCCCGCACTCGCCAGCCCTTTCCCCCTCGCGCTCCTGCCACCTTTTCTCCCCTTTCTCACCAGTGCTCCCCCACCGAACCCCAGCCCTCCCTGACGCCGCCTTCGACCCCCCCCCCCTTCCAGATCGCCGCCATCCCCCTCACCCAACCCCATTTTCGCCGCCTCCTCTCCTCTCTAATCCCATCCCGCCAACCCACAGACCGCCGCCCACGCTTGTGCTGCCGCCAACTCTTCCCAGTCAGTTGTTGTGTCGTCGCCACCCCGTCTTTCCCCGGACGTAGGCCACCTCGCGCCGTTGTAGGCATCCCAGCCCCAGTTTTGCCACCGACCAGGTCTGAAGCTTGCAAACTCCCCTCGCCGGTTGTGGTATGAGCACCATTTCCATCAATTATTTTGCCGCATAATATTATTTTCGTGGACTGTTGTGTTGCTGCATGGTTTGGTGACGTATTGAGATCCCTAGTTGTTGCAACACTGTTATATTTTCCCAAGAACTATTAACTATTCGGGTTGCCTGAATTTGTGATAAGATTGTGTTGTACGTAGAACATCTCTCGATCTTTGTTGCTGAAATTTGTAGGCATCAAATTTTTTCTAAGTGTCGTAGCATTTCCATTGAGTCACCTTTCCAGTTAGAAAACTCGTCTGCATCTCATCCAATTTTCGTTCGTATTGCATATCGTTTGCAACAATTTGCATCAATTTGGTATCAGATCCCATCGATCCGTTTCGTTTGTTTTATTGCATATTAAAACAAAACAAAAAAAACACAAAAAATAAAAAAAAGAGAGAAAAGAAAAGGACATAGGATTTCCATGGCCGAAAAACCGACTACCTCTAAACCGGCTATACCCCACATACTGAGCTATCGTTAGAATCCTTGCCTGCTCAAATGCAGCAAATGCAGCTTATGTACGGACAAATGAGCGGACAAATTGCCACCCTAAATAGTCGCATGCTAGGGAAGGATCATAGTGATGAGACGCCAAACAAAGCTCGGCATACTAATCGGAGACAATACTCCCGGAGTAACACATCCCGCGACTCTAGCTCTTCTACTTCTGATGGACACGTTAGCGACTATCTTTCACAGGAAAGCGAAGATGAAGGATTAGAGATGACACCCCTTTCACTTCAAAGAATCAAGATCCACATACTCCTGGATATACTTCACAACCTGCTAGTGGATATCAATTCCCTCTACGACCTAGCCCTAGGTCCGATGACGGATGGGATCGAGGCATCCATCTTGATGTTCCTGAATTTGACGGAGGACGAGACCCTGATGTCTTTTTGGATTGGCTCCAAACTGTCGAACAATTCTTTGTATGGAAGATTATGACTAGCGAACGAAAAGTTCAATTTGTCACAATCAAACTAAAAGGACATGCCCTGCTATGGTGGGACCTTTTGCAATCTGAAAGCAAACGAAAAGGAAAAGGTAAGATTCGCAGTTGGAGCAAGATGAAGGCCAAACTAAAAACAAAGTTTGTGCCTGAAGATTACCAGCGAGATCTGTATGCGCGATTGCAATCTTGGCGACAAGATACCATGAGCGTGAGAGAGTACACCGAAGGATTCCAACCCCTCATTCATCGCAACCGACTACAGGAGACTCCTGTCCAGGAAGTCACTCGCTACATGCAAGGACTTCGTCAAGTTATCCAAGATGAACTCTACCTCCACAACTGTCAAAACGTCGACGAAGCCTACAAGCAAGTTGAACGGGCTGAGACTAAGCTTGCTAAGGCCCAGACAAGGAGAACGACTTTTTCTGTGAACTTCGTCCCACGAACTAGTACCCCGATGATGACCTCCAAACTAATAGTTTCCCCATCGGTTGTTGCGGGTAAATCTCAAGCTAGACCATCAACCTTTGTTGTCGCACGACCATCTACTGGAAACCTCGGACCGGGCATCTTGGAAAGCCGACCTGTTTTAGGACCTGATACTTGTTTCCGATGTTATCAAAGGGGACATCGAGCAGCTGAGTGCCCAAACCAGGCCATGCCCGCCCATTTGTGCACCATCGAAGACCCTGAAGACCCTGCCCCTGACCATCAGGAGGCGCAAGAAGAGGATCAAGCCGCTTTGACTGCTATCACTTCGGGAGCTGATGAACTCGAACTTCTTGGAGTAGATGGAGATACATCCGGACCTTTCCTGGTAATTGAACATGAGAACTTTATTGCTCCTGACAGCGCACCCACAGACATCTTGCTCACACCCGTTGCCAATGACGCTGATAGTTGGCTGCGACGCAGCATATTCCAAACCACATGCACCACAGGAGGGCGACGTTGTTCGTTGATCATTGATGGGGAAGCGTTGAGAACTTCGTGTCTCAAGAAATGGTCGACAAGTTGGGTCTACCAACTCAACCACTCGAGAAACCATACAGTGTGGCTTGGTTTCGAGGTGGCACTCAACTTCCGATCCACCGTCAAAGCCTCGTTAGCTTCTAGATTGGGCCTTCATATAAAAACGAGGTGTGGTGCCATGTAGCCCCTATGGATGTCGGTCATGTACTACTTGGGAGACCTTGGCAGCTCGATCGAGACACTGAACACAGAGGAAAATTGAACACTTATTCATTTCTCATAGACAATGTGCGTGTGACCCTTAGACCACAACGTGAAGCCCTTAGCCCTCGACAGGTGGCTACACTCCGATCCGCGACCGCATAACCTGGTAAAAATACTCCACCGTCAAAACCTTCGACAACTGGTCCAGTATTGTTGATGGAAGTCCAGACATTCCAACGTGAAGTTCAGGAGAGCTCTACTATTTACGCATTGATGGGATGTGAGGTAGTCAAACAAGAAGCGACTACACCCGAAGTTCCGTCCGAGGTGAAACCCATCCTTCGGGAGTTTGCTGACATTATGCCTGAAGAGTTGCCAGAAGGACTACCCCCATAGCGAGACATTCAGCATCACATTGACCTAGTTCCTGAAGCAAGCTTACCCCATTTACCACATTATCGGATGAGCCCAAGTGAGCACGAAGAAATGAACAAGCAGGTCACTGATCTTCTACGTCGTGGGTATGTTCGAGAGAGTATGAGCCCAGTGGCGGTTCCTGCTCTACTTACCCCGAAAAAGATGGCGCATGGAGGATGTATGTAGATAGTCGTGTTATCAACAAGATAACGATCAAGTATCGTTTTCCGATTCCGCGCCTTGATGACATGCTCGATATGCTATCGGGTACCAAATATTTTCCAAAATGGATCTTCGCAGCGGATACCAATCAGATTCGCCTCCGACCTGGAGACGAGTGGAAGACTGCTTTTAAGACTAAAGAGGGCCTTTATGAATGGACAGTAATGCCCTTCGGCCTGTCTAATGCTCCCAGCACTTTCATGTGAACCATGAATCATGTATTGCGACCCCTTCATTGGTAAATTTGTGGTTGTGTACTTCATGACATATTGATCTACAGCCTGACCAAAGACGACAGCTTAGCCCACTTGCGACAAGTCTTGGAAACCTTAAGAGCCCAACAATTGTTTGTCCACCTTAAGAAATGCTCCTTCATGTCTGACACGGTCCTCTTCTTGGGATACATTGTCACTGTCGATGGACTTAAGGTTGACCCCTCCAAGATTCAGGCCATTCAGAGCTGGCCCGTGCCCAAAACCCTCACTAAGATTCGCAGCTTTCTGGAATTGGCTTCTTTCTACCGACGTTTCATCCGGAACTTTAGCACTTGTGCGGCTCCGTTAGTAGATTGTACACGCAAAGGTGCACCCACTTGGACTCCTGAAGCAGAAAACAGTTTTCAAAAGCTAAAACATCAGTTGACCCATGCCCTGTCTTGGCACTTCCTGACTTCACCAAGGTTTTCGCAGTTGATTGCGATGCCTCACATGTCGGGATTGGTGCCGTCCTGAGTCAAGAAGGACGACATGTAGCATTCTACAGTGAAAAGTTGAACGAAGCTCGATCACGGTACTCTACATATGATGTCGAATTCTATGATGTGGTACAAGCTCTCAAGCATTGGAGGCACTATCTAATCCAGCGTGAATTTGTCCTTAATTCTGATCATGAAGCCTTAAGATATCTGAACTCCCAGAAGACCATTAACAAGCGTCATGCAAAATGGGTTAGTTTCCTCCAAGAATACACGTTCGATCTCAAGCACAAGGCTGGAACCCTTAATCGTGTGGCCGACGCATTGAGCAGACGAGCACAAGTCCTGACCACAATGACCGTAAGCACAACAGGATTTGACGCACTCAAGGATCTTTACCCCACTGACCCTGACTTCGGACAAGCCTACGCAGAGTGTGTTGACACTGGACAGGATTCGACCGTCACTTATGTCCTTCATGAGGGATTCCTGTTCAAGGCCCACCGACTGTGCATTCCCGCCACATCCCTTCGAGAGAATTTAATTTCAGAACTGCATAACGGTGGTTTAGTTGGATACTTTGGAAGGGATAAGACCTTGATTCTTCTCCAAGAGCGATTTTATTGGCCGCAATTGCGAAAGGATGTTACAAAATTTGTACAAAAATGCCTAACATGTCAGAGATTCAAAGGCCATAGGCAGAACACTGGGTTGTATACACCACTACCGATTCCTCTACGACCCTGGGAAGACATCACTATGGATTTTGTGCTAGGCTTACCCCTCACGGTACGGAAAGTTGACTATTTTTGTGGTTGCGGACAGATTTTCTAAAATGGCACACTTCATTGCTTGTAAAAAACCTCAGATGCATCTCATGTCGCTGATTTGTTTTTTCGTGATGTTGTTCGATTGCATGGTGTTCCTCGTTCTTTCACCTCGGATCGTGATACCAAGTTTTTGAGTCATTTTTTACGCACGCTTTGGTCTCGTCTTGGTACTCGTTTGCAATACAGCACTGCTTATCATCCACAAACAGATGGGCAAACCGAAGTAGTTAATAGATCTTTAGGGAATTTATTGCGATGTCTTGCAAGGGACTCTCCGTCTAAATGGGATCTAATTCTTCCCCAAGCCGAATTCGCGTATAACAGTTCCACTAATAGGTCCACCGGAAAATCGCCATTTGAGAGTGTGTACGGCTTTCCACTTACCCAATTCTAGACCTTACACCCACAACCGTACAAGGGAGGAGTAGCGCAGCCGCTGAGGACCTGGTCGAACACTTAACCAATATCCATACCGAAATCCGAGCCAAACTTCAAACCATGACCCAGAAATACCAAGCCCAAGCCAACCTCCATCGTAGAGAGAGTGAGTTCAGAGTTGGAGAATTAGTGATGGTCCACCTAAAAAAAGAGAGGTTTCCTTTGAGTGTCCACTAAAAATTGAGTGCCCGAAAGATTGGTCCATTTTGAATCCACAAAAAGATTGGGTAGAATGCGTACCTACTAGATCTACCGCCAGATGTCCAGATATCGTCAGTCTTTAATGTTTCAGATCTCTTCTTATATCACGGAGATGAGCAGACAGATGCAACCACGCCAGCAGTTCCCGCTGATGATACGCACCAACCACCAGCCGCGACTGATGCCGATCAGATTGAAGATATTGTCGACATCCGAGATATGACGACTAGACGTGGTCTCTTCCGTCGCTATCTAGTCAAATGGAAGGGACGACCTCTGACAGATTGCACCTGGATTGACGAGGATGAACTTCAGCAACTCCGCCCTGATATACTTCAGAACTACCACGATGCCATCTCGACCAAGGCCCTAAATGTCGGTTTCGATCACCATTTCAGTATCGACCAAAACAGAATTTCGGTGGAATTTCGGTGGAATTTCGATCGGAATTTCGGTCATTTCAGTCATTTTTTGTACTAAGGCCTCCATATTTCGGTCATTTCGGTCGAATTTCGATTTCGACTGGATATCGATATTCGACAGAAATTCGACCGAATTTCGCTGAAATTTGAGGCCATGATCTCGACGGTTCGAGATTCTTCTCAGCAGGAGGGAGTTGATGCAGCATGATGCTACGTGATCACTTTCTTTTAGTCGAACATTTGTTTTTTTTTATTTATGTAAAAGGCTCATTATACAAGGCCTTAGCATCTTTTCTTTTCCTTTTTTCTTTTTTCTATTTATAGTAAGGTAGTTGCTTGTTTGGGGGGATTTGGCCTCTATAAAGGCACCCCATTAGCTATGGTTGGAATTAGTTTTGAATGAAATTATTTTTCCCCTCACTTATTCTCCTTCTCTCTCCCTCTCTCTCTCTCCCTTTCTCGTTTCCCACAGCCTCACTTCCCTTCCCCCCGTGCTTCTTTCCCTTCCCCCGAACCCTAACTTCCCCCGCCGCCTTCTCCATTCCCGCACCCATCTTCCTCCTGCTGCCATCCCTTCTCCAACCCTCTCCCCGCACTCGCTAGCCCTTTCCCCTCGCGCTCCTGCCACCTTTTCTCCCATTTCTCACCCGTGCTCCCCACCGAATCCCGGCCCTCCTTGACGCCGCCTTCGACCCCCCCCCTCCAGATCGCCGCCTTCCCCCTCACCCAACCCTATTTCCGCCGCCTCCTCTCCTCTCTAATCCCATCCTGCCAACCCACAGACCGCCGCCCACGCCTGTGTTGCCGCCAACTCTTCCCGGTCAGTTGTCGTGCCATCGCCACCCCATCTTTCCCCAGACGCAGGCCACCTCGCGCCGCTGTAGGCATCCCAGCCCCAGTTTTTGTCGCCGACTAGGTCTGAAGCTTGCAAACTTCCCTCGTCGGTTGTGGTATGAGCGCCATTTCCACCAATTATTTTGCCGCATAATATTAGTTTCGTGGACTGTTGTGTTGCTGCTTGGTTTGGTGACGTATTGAGATCCCTAGTTGTTGCAACACTGCTATATTTTCCCAAGAACTATTAACTATTCGGGTTGCAATGAATTTGTGATAAGATTGTGTCGTACGTAGAACATCTCTCGATCTTTGTTGTTGAAATTTGTAGGCATCAAAATTTTCCTAAGTGTCGTAGCATTTCCATTGAGTCACTTTCCAGTTTAGAAAACTCATCTGCATCTCATCCAATTTTCGTTCGTATTGCATATCGTTTGCAACAATTTGCATCAGTAGGGGGGAGGATGGGGACAAAGGAAGAGGATGATGGGGACGGAGGAGAGGATAAGGGAGGGAGGAGGGGATCACCTTGGGGAAGAGGAGGGGAGGGAGGGAGGGAGGGCGTTGGCCACGGGAGGAGGAGAAAGGGGAGGGAGAAGGGGATCGACTTAAGGAGGAGGAGGAGGGGAGGGAGGAGGGCGTTGGCTACGGGAGGAGGGAGGAGGAGGAGGGGAGGGGGGGAGGGAGGAAGGCGTCGTCCAGGAAGGGGTGGGGAGGGGAGGGAGGAGGGGGTCGACCTGGGGAGAAGGGGAGGGAGGAGGGCATCGACCACGGGAGGAGAAAAGGGAGGGAAGAAGGCGTCGGCCAGGGGAGGAGGAGGGAGGAGGCTTGGGGAGGAGGGAGGGGAGGGAGGAAGAGGTCGACCTGGGGAGGAGGGAAGGGAAGAGGGCATTGGCCACGAGAGGAGAGGAGGGTGTTGTCCACAGGAGGAGGAGGGGAGGGAGGAGGGGGTCAACCTGGGGAGGAGGAAGGGAAAGAAGAGGGTGTTGGCCACGAGAGGATGAGGGAAGGGAGGAGGGAGTCGACCTGGGGAGGAGGGGGAGGGGCAGGAGGAGAGGGTCGACTTGGGGAGGGGAGGGAGGGAGGAGGGCATCAGCCACAGGAGGAGGGGAGGGAGGAGGGCGTCGGCCAAGGAAGAGGGGAGGGAGGGAGGGTGGAGGGAGAGGGTGAGGGTGAGGGTGAGGAGGGTCAAAAAAGACCATTCAGTCCATTTTTTCTAATTTATTTCTACTTGTGTCCTTAAAGTTAACGTCTGTTTGCATTGGGAATGGATGGCAACTATCCGAGGGCTAAGTGATAGAGCGGCAAGAAGTCGGAGGCACAACGAATATTCTCAAAAAGGGAGGGGCATAAGGGATATTACAATATCTCGGAGGGGCACAATTGATAAAAATCCTAAAGTATACGTAGCTGACCCTACTTAATTGTGAGAAAAAACTTTGTTGCTGTTGATCAGTGATAAAAGATACAAGGTTACTTGGGGAAAGTTAAGAAAAAAATCTAATATTCACCAAAAATTCCAGACCAAAATAGGAAAAAGCAAGAATAAAACATTGGTAGTAAAAAAGTGTTCACAAAATTGCAATAACCATTGACATATCTAAGTCTGAGGTATCTCAATAATAATGGCATGCCCGCTTATATCATCCATATTGTCGATATTTTAGTATCTAAAAAGATGTCCCCCTAATGTCTCCTATGTTATCGAAGTAATAGATAAGTTGCTCGATATGTTGTTGACATTTAAGGAGAACTCCACTCATATCAACATCGAAAAAACCTAGCGAAACGGCACGTCGTCGACCATATTGAGGCATCTAAATGGTTTTGACAAACCATGGTTTAGTTTGCTTTGATAGACGATCAACTAGCAAAAGGATAAAACTGTTAAAGGTTTAAAAAAGCATGAGCACAAGTGTTATTGTCAAAAAAGGTAGGGGTGTAAGTGTAACTACGAAAACTCAAAAGGGCACAAGAGTAAAAATCCCATTAACTTAATAGGATATATTTCATCTCACTCTAAAATAGAAAGTTTATTATGTGCTCCTAAAATTGAAGATGCATGAAGTAGAGATATATCCTATATGATATCTACATACTAATATTAGCTTGGGTCAAACTCTTGTTTTTTTTAAAGGATGGTTTGGCGCAAAGGCTTCTACGGTTTAGGGAAAGGATCAAAGCACTTTGGATCTATTGCACACAACCTTAGCCTTCCACTTCTTTTTAAGGAGTTGTTTCCAACTTTCTACAACTCATGTCCATGACCACTTTTTGGACGTACGTTGTCAACTTCTACTATTGCACCAAGGTAAAATAGTACATGAATGAATGTTCTTTTACTTATGGACATTTTGATTGGCATGTCATATACCATTTGTGGACATTCAGACAAGCACCTTGTATAGGAACGATATTGTCATGTGAATGAAAATACATTTCACATTACTCATTTACTATGGTTCTCTTCTTTATATATTCACAATGTTAAATATTAATTGCATGTTATTGGTATTTGTCAAGTGTCTAGATCATGGGCATTGTTGGTAATAAGTGTCCCACACCGCCGGTCCGGCGGTTGGCAAGATGGGGCGCCACACCCCTTCAACCTCCTATTTTTCCACAAAATACAAAAATGTTATTATGTAAAAGCTGTTAACTTTAGCTAAAGGGTAGATAGCTTCCTTAGCTTTGTGTATTCGCAATATGCCATGGCTCTAACTTGCTTATATAATGAATTTTATTTACCATTTTCACTTTTTAGGTAAAAAGATGGGCATCCACAATGATGCAAATCCGCATTAAGTATTATAGAGCATTGTGAATAGCATCTTCACTTGTATGTTGTTTGGGTTTATAATAGCACTTCTTACCGATGTGGAACAACGAAAAGGCTTCGCAAATATACACGGCTCAAATAAATGGCAAAATCAATTTTAAGTTGAAAACTAGTTTCTTTCATTTATTTTTTTACATTGGAAAAACTGAATTTTTTTAACCTTGACCAGGAATTTATCAAAGTTGGTAGCAAAATTTTCTGAGATCAACTTTTCAAAAAGACACTGGGGTTCTACTTATACCCATGGGTGACCTATTCTTAAACACACACATGTGCATTAAAATAATGAAACATATAACTTTCAAATAGAAAAAAAAAAGATTCACACGTTAAAAAGGATATTTATATGTCACAAGCCATACACGAAAGAAAACTTGAAGATTTACAAGCATAAAAAAATCAACTTCCTCATCAAATACTAACCAGAAAGTCCATTGTTGCGACGCTCAGCGCACGGTTTCCATGATGTTGTGGCCGAATGAGGATTTTCCCACAATGAAGGTGCTTCTTTTACCTAAGATAATAAAAGGAAATTAAAAGCTTACAAAAAGAACTTGCAAGATGCACAAGACCAAATATATAAGGGTGATGGATGTCCAGATAAGTGAAACATTATCGACATAAAACTTACATGTGGGCAACGAAGAACTATTCCCTCCTTAGTACACAAATAAGGGGCATTCTGCAAGAAAATATAAGCCAAGCCATAGTTACTAGCCAAGGAATCAATAAGTACAGATAGACCATGTGAAGAAAACCAGTTCTAAACCCATAGCTGAAGATTAAAAACTATGCATGAAGAGAAAATAGGACCATGCACAAATGATGTAACACTGGAACGTTGTTTTCTTTCATGAGGCAGCCCTTTAAAACAATGTTAAGAAAAAATTATAAAGTACATAAAGCATGGTCTCAAATTTCAGCGAAATTCGGTCGAATTTCTGTCGAATATCGACATCATGTCGAAATCGAAATTCGACCGAAATGACCGAAATGACCGAAATATGGGGGCCCTAGTACAAAAAATGACTGAAATGATCGAAATTTCAGTTTTGGAAATTCACTGAAATGGTGACCGAAGACATTAAGGCCTTGACATAAAGTATCAATATTTGCCAATAATATGTGGACACATCCATAGACGATGACGAAAATTGGACAAACTGGCAGAAAGGTGATTTGTAACATAGTCTGGGTGCACAACTTACCCATGTGTCTGATGGACATGACTGGAATGGCCCAAGAATTCTAACACTGCAAACAATATTAATTACCGAATATATTTGACTCGACGACTTTTTTTAGAAGAGAAAGGGTGATACCCCGAGATGGGATCCACCACAAAATTTATTATTTTTTTATTTTTGACTCTTGACCTTGTCCAGATGTAGTTCAAAATTTGCAAGGGTTCTCTCATGAGGAATGCACGCGAGTAAATAAGCTAGTTTTGTTGCATCGCCGTCCAGAATGCAACTCAAAATTTGTGAAGATTCTCGGATGATGGACGCATGCGAGTAAAGAAGTTAGTCCAAAATCGGTTCCAAAGGAAGTTGCGGATAAGTAGTTGGAATATTGGCATTTTGAGTGGAAAATCGATGGAGATAGTAGATACGATGGAAAGAAGGAAGATTCAGATACTATATCTTCAAGAGACAAAATGTGTTGTAGAGAAAGCAAGGAAGATCTAGAAGACATGCTTAAAATTTTGGTATTCAGGTAATTATAAGGACAGAAATGGTGTTGGAGTGGTTTTTTTATACGGATTTGAAGGATAGTGTAGTTGAGGTGCAAAGATTTGGGGATCGGATTATTTTGTTAAAATTGATGCTGGAAGAAGTTATGAATATAATCTCAGTTAATCGTCGCAAGTTGGTTTAGAGGAAAGGATTATACAAAGCTTTTTGGGAGGATTTGAATAAGATTATTCAAGGAATCACACAAGGAGAGATGATTTCCTAGGTGGAGATCTTAATGGACATGTGGGAAAGGATGCTTCATGGTATGTTAGTGTTCATGGAAGACATGGCTTCAGAGATAGAAATGAAGAGGGAAAAGTCATCCTGAATTTTGTAAGGACTTATAATCTCTTCATAAAAAAAATCTCTTCAAGAAGAGGGAGGAGCATTTAATTACTTATAAGAGTGGCCCGCCTAGAACACAGATAGATTACTTCGCGTTGAGGAGAAGAGATCAGTTGTGTTGCAAAGACTGCAAAGTAATCACAGAAGAGAGTTTGACCACCCAACATTGCTTGTTAGTCATGGATGTGCAAATAAAAGAATCGATAAAAAGGAGGGTTTTCAAGGTCACTATAACTAGATGGTGGAATTTTCAATTGAAGCAATCAAGCTTTAGAGAGAAGGTTTTAAAAGACTTACTATCTTGGATTGTAACGGAAATGCAAACAAGATGTGGAGGCGGTAGCATCTTGTCTTCGAAGGGTAGCCAAAGAGATGCTAGGCGAGTCAAAAGGAGGAGCTCCAGGCCAAAAGGATGCTCGGTGGTGGAGTGGAAGGATGCAAGAGAAGCTCAAAATTAAAAAAGCATGCTCTAAAACTATGTCTAAGGATAGAATAGATGAAGTTGTCACAAACTACAAAATAGCAAAGAAGGAAGCAAAGAAGTCAGTAAAGGAAGCTAAGTCAAAAGCTTATGAAGTTTTGTAAAAAAATCGACTCTAGGGTTGGCCAGAAGGATATATTCAGGTTGGCTAAAGGAAGAGAAAAAAAGACCAAAAGCCTTTCTCAAGTAAGATGCATTAAGGATGAGCAAGGTCGCGTGCTTGTTACTCAGAAGGATATAGAGACTAGATAAAAGCAGTACTTCCATAAGCTTTTCATTAGGGAAGGAAATAGAGAGACCACTTTAGGAGATCTAGCTAGTAGTGAAAGTTACTTGAATCGTGCAAGCTATAGACGAATACAAGAGAAGAAAGTAGAGGAGGATTTGAAGGTTATGAAACCTTGGAAAGTTGTAGGACCTAATGACATTCCTATAGAACTTAGGAGAGTTTTAGGTGAGCATGGTTTGACTTGTCTTACAAATTTATTCGATGTTATTTGGCGAAGCAAGAAAATGCATGAAGAATGGAGGAGAATATCGTGGTGCCTCTTTATAAGAACAAAGGAGACATTCAAAATCATTCAAATTATAAAGGTATCAAGCTAATGAGTCA